>KN880462.1:0-162431 GCA_000934385.1 Cylindrobasidium torrendii FP15055 ss-10
TTCGAAGTTTGAGTGCTTCGCTGGACTCTGGCGCAGAGAATTCTGGGACCTCTGCACTTTACCGTTGAATAAGATTCACGGTGAGTTCAAACTATCCATCTTTTGGGCCATTTGCTCATCGAAGGGGCGCACAGTTCAGCCAAGTCTACGACATTCTATGGAGCGCTCCTGCACCTTCGTGCCTTGCGATTCAACTCTCCATCGCATCTTTAGCCTGTACCGGAGTAACAAGCTGTGTGATGTGAATGCAAGGCAACGGTTCAATGAGGTACGTGGCGTGATGTAGCAAACAACATCGGTCTAACATCCTCACAGATCCCTGACATCTCGGATACCGTGTACCAAGTATCAACCTCATTCCGCGCTGATAAACGTCTTTTCACTCGCCACCCGACCACCCGTGTTGTCTCGGAACACAAATACCCCTTCACGACTCTCCCCCAATTCACGTTGTCCGTACATCCATGCCTCGCCCTACTCTCCTCCGTTGGCGTCACACTGGATAGCAGACGATCTTTCCCTCTTGCCCAAGAAATACACTCATTCATGATGTGGTCACACTTCCGCATACCCACTGCACCATCTCCCTGCCCATCTCTCACAGATGACAGCACCGCGTCCGAGGATTCTCTACACACCGTAGCCAGCACGCACTCAAAGAAGCATTCTGCACCAGACAATGCGGCGAAGACACGAAACTTAACGCGCCATCCTCAAATTGATGGTCGTAAAGTACTGGGAGTGAGGCATATGAACACAGGCGCGTTGGATGTTGTACATGTCGATGAGCGGTGGCCCACGAAGCGGTCTCGGGTTGTTCTAGAAGACGTTACACGGCCGAAAAATGTCGTTCAGAGGCGTGTTAATCCTTCACGGGCTGTTTGGCGCTAGAGGGCGGTTTGGTTATGGACTTTGGAATCAGACCCGTAGGGCGGCCGTTGCGTCGAGTGCCTATCCAGTTGCTTGTGCTTCCCGTGGACCAGCGTATCTTTGTGGTTCGGTTGAGCTGTATATGGTTGGACGGCTGGCATGCACACACCTTAGGAGCCTTGTGCGTATCATGTATGCAGTAGCCCTTCGATACTGGCTAGTTATTGTACTTATACAGCATGGCCACCGTTCGCATGAGTCTCGTGTCGTTCTCGTGCTTTGTTCTCGTGAATTGTGTCAGTATGCATTGAGTATCACCCTTGTCCTCATGAAGTCCAGCAGCGGCTTGGTCAGAGTAAAGGGAGCTCAAAAATGTCCTTGTCGCATAGAACTCTAAATTGCGAGCCGTGCTTCCAGTGCTTTGAGACGACTCGGAATGTCGAAATCTGCCGGAAATGGAGCTTGCCCATGCGTGGTCGCATCGTCTGTCAGTGCGCCAGGACGCGCCTCGTTCAAAGAAGTAAAATACAGCCACAAGGTCCAATCAGAAATCGCAACCTATTCTCGGCGATGTGGTGTGGCGATGCACTTTTGTTTTGCCACCAGCTTTGGTTTTATGCTGTCATGTTGATCATTCTGACGACGGCCACAGCTGGCCGCGATTTCTGCGGTTATCTTTCTGTCCGCCTCGTTTCTTTCGTCCCGCGTTGGTACGATAGCGAAACGCCAGACGGGCCAGCAGTACAGTAAACGCCTCAAAATGCAATGCCCGTCTCAGTGAATCCGCAGCGGCGCAGTCCAACGCCTCATCTCCAATCCTGACGTCAATCCCAAGCACCCGTGGCTGTACACGCTGAGCCAATTGCCATCTATAGCATGACCCCCACTAAGAATAGCGGCCCGTCCTGGTTCCGCCTGCGTATAAAGTCTGGCCCGTTTCGATGCCTCCCTGCCTACACACCCCTCCTACTTTCACACCCACCAGTTTGTGACCCCCCACCAGACGCTTCTGTCTCCCACACATAAACGACTACGACAATGAACGCACCTCAGGCAGCACACACCGCTCAGCCCACGGCTGGCATCGAGATGTGTAGGTCAACATTGCCTGAGACTTTGTCCGCTTTTCTCAAGTCGACGTTGTCTAGCTATCACGAACCCGCAGACCTCTACGGCGCAGGAGCACCACAAGCATGAGAACTGCCAGCACGACTCCAAGAACAAGTCAATGCGTCTCCGTGGCGGTGGCGCTGGAAAGGACTGTTTCCTATGCATCTTTGGATGCTTCATCTGCTTCGGTGCGCTCGACCCCGTTCTCGTGTTCTACGGTCATATGTTGACGATCGTTTCCAGAGTGCTGTGAGGGTTGCTGCGACTGCGTTGCGGATATTATCTGTGCGTGCCCTATCCATTATTCTCCCTCTTTCATCGTCTCTCTTTGTCGAACGATCCTATACTATCCCTTCAACATCGCTTTTGGGCATGTCGCTAACAACGATAACAGGCTGTCCTTGCGAAATGTGCTGCTAGACATGGTAACTGCGCACGTTGATTAGGTCTCAACGACAACAAGAGGCGGCAATCTTTCTCGAAATAGGACACTTTCTAAAAGTACATGGGCTATATTTACGAGTGTATGCGTAGGATGTATAAATACCACTAGTGCCGCGGAGGGATTTCAGGTTGCAGACAGCAACGGAAGTTTGCTGGACTGTTCAGAGTACCAGCAGACCCAGGACGTGAATTTCTTTGCATTATCATTATTGTCTACATCGCTATGCGCATGTAAGATCTCTCGAATGATGAAATTCTCAAAGGAAGTCCCGTTCGGGGCTCAAGCGCTCAAGCTCAAGCTCAGCTCTTGCTCAACGAATGAAGATCAGGATGGTTCGAACTCTTCCGCGGGACCCGATACTTCGTACACGAGCTCAGACGCTCATTCTGACGGTCAGTGCACTGGTAGACGTCTATGTTCTCTAGATCCGTCTGAACAGTCTTCGGGCTCGCTTGGAAATGGTTCGGACTCCTCGCCTGAAGATTCTTCGGATGAAGCTGCAAATTATACAGACAAATCTGGAGAGCATTCAGACGAATCTGAGGAAATGCTTGACACCGACAACCTTTCCAAGACAACATCATCTGAAACCACCGGGCTCTGAGAGCCAAATTCTTTCCCCTTCGGCCCAGCAGAGACAACGGCCTGCAGTTTGCTGCGTGAGTCGTATGGCATCGGCGTCGTCGCTACTTGCAAGTGCTTCTTATCATCGAGCGGTCGTCGGTGCTGTGGAAGGTTTAGTATCCAAAGTTGCTATAGACGACTTGGATTCAGTGGCTTATGTCCTGTTCTCAAATGTCGAAGATGAGAGCAAAAGTGGACTGGTGAGAACTCGCGTTCCATTGTGATCCCCATACTTATTTGAACGTCAATATAGCCTGCAATACAAGTTTACACAGATCCACGGGCCAGATTCGATTTAACCAGTCCCGTCGATGCCTTCGCACTTGGCCTGTTTCTTAGACACTGGGAAGACTGTCGTCCTCGAGGTCCCCCGCAGCCTGTGCCATACCTTAGCTGGCGAGCTGAAATTGTTCGTTATTTCTTTTTCCTCAGGAGGAAGGCCATCGATCATGCCTCTGTTTCGAGGAATGATACAGTCGGTACCAGAGTTACAACACGGATTGAGCAGGTACACGCGTACATGTTGTCCTTTCTCTTCTCCCCGCCGGCTGATCAAGCCATCACAGTGAGACCGAGACGTTTGTCGTTGAAAGGATATTGAGGTTGCCTACTGACATCCCTGAGTAGTCCATTGGTTTTCGTCGTTAATACCGAATCCGCTTCACCGTGCGTCTCCAGTGTGGCTTCATCCGAGCAGATTGGGATCCAGTCGTTTACGATATTCGCGAGCCAGAGCACGCGATACAAGTTGCCGCTTTCGTAGCCCAGCAAACTCTTCATACGAGGACAATCTTGGAAAAGCTGTTCAAGGAGGTTCAAACGACGGCTGAGCTTGACCAGGGTGTCCACTGTCCACCAATACCTGCTTGACCCCAACGAACCTCACTCGCCTTGGGCTCTTGCCTGCCCAACGAACATCGAACCGCCGTTCATGAAACCGCACAAGACATCGAAAGGCACGGCTGAGCGGTTCAAGAAGCTCGGGTTGGCTGTAATAAAGAATTTGGAACAAGACGAGAGGGCGGCATGAAGGAAGAGGAGGTGAGCGGCGATGGAGAAGCCTCTCGAAGATGCAGAACGGGAGATCTCTCGAACGCGGAAAGGTCGCTCCAAGGGACAAGCCACCAGCAGTCGGAGAACCGGTGCGTCGCATGCAAGGGGTCGCAAGACGTCGAAGCGGGGAGCGAAAGTCTTTACTGGTACAGAAGAATCTATTCCGGAAGAGGACGAGGGTAGTAGACCTATACAAAACATTCACGTCTGCGATGCAGTATAAGCATAGTTCAATACGGTCGGAAACAAGGAATGCTGAATTACATGGGTTACTCTACACGTCTTCGATGGTTTCCGCTCAGCACAAATGCATTCCAGCCGGATATCCTTGAGAGGTACCTTCCTATGCACTTGCCCCGACTACATCCACATATTCCATACGCAGAGCGAGCTAAATGAGTATCACATACAACAATGAACCACTGTAGCGCACCTTCGATAGGATAGAGGTTGCGCGTCCTCCTATACCTTGACTACATTCGGTAGTGCAGCTCTCTGTGTAGTCATGGCCTCTCCTGCCCTTCGCGAATCCTGAAGACAGTTGCACTCCTCCGTCCTTGCATTCTTCGCCCTCTTCAAGAAAGCCCTCTACTGTCTGCGACTTTCCTCCCGCCAGCTATTCGGAAATTACACGACGCGTTGTTGAAGAGCATGGCGGCAAGAGGCGAGCGCATTGTCGATGGTGGTCAATGCAGACGAGAAAACAGACGGAGACAACGTGGGAATATACTGCCCGATCCAATTTCCAAAGTACGGTCCCGCTCTACACGTGCCGCTCTGATATCTGCCATCATGTCCAAACTAGTCGCCAAGCGCGTACTCCCATCGAAAGAGGCTGCCCTATTCCGCGAAGTCCTCTCGCTCTATGAAACCCGACAGCTCAAGAAAGGCCTGAAGGCCGCTGACCAAATCCTCAAAAAACATCCAGAACATGGCGAAACGCTGGCGATGAAGGGCCTCATCGTTGCAAACATGGGCCGCCGCGAGGAAGGCTTGGAGCTCGCAAAAAAGGGCGTCCGATATGATCTCACATCCCATATTGTCTGGCATGTATTCGGGCTCTGCCAGAAGCTGGAAAAAAACTACGATGAAGCGTTGAAATCATATACCCAGGCTCTTCGCTTCGACCGGGACAACATGAACATTCTGCGCGATGCCGCATCTCTCCAGTGCCAGCTACGACTGTTCGACGGGCTCGTCGATACTCGGCACACCATCCTTCGCCTTCGTCCAAACCTCCGGCAGAATTGGGTATCCCTGGCCGTCGCGTATTACCTCAACGGATCACCTGAAGAGGCCTTGCGCGTGCTGGAGAACTACGAAGGCACACTCAAGAACGTACCTCCATATGATGTCGAGAATTCCGAAACAGCCCTTTTCCATGTCACCCTTCTTGATGCACTGGGTCAATATCAAGAGGCGCTCTCCTTCCTCGACACCAATTCGAAATCCCGCGTCATTGTCGACAAGACTGCCGTCATGGAAAAGCGGGCACACCTACTCTCCAAGATTCAGTCGGCAGACGCAGAACAGGCTTGGAGGACACTCATCGACCATAATCCGGACTGTACAACATATTACCATGGCTATGTCTCTGGCAAGTCTACGGAAGACACTCTGGCCTCATTACGCGAATTTGCCGCTCACATACCACGTGCCAATGCTCCCAAGCGCCTCGCACTCGACTACGCGTCGGGGGATACCTTCAAGGATCTTGCGTCCGCCTACATTACCGCCGGTATCACCAAGGGTGTGCCATCCCTCTTCGCCGATGTCAAATCATTATACAAAGACCCCGCAAAACTCGAGATCATACAGACTCTCCTCGATGACTTACCTGCCGATGACCCATCGATCCATCTCTGGCTACAATACTTCCGTGCCCAGCACTATTCACACCTTGGCCAATACGACCGCGCACTCGAAATCCTAGAGTCGTCCATCACACATACACCAACTCTGCCCGAACTCTACACCTGTCGCGCCCGAACATACAAACGCGCTGGAGACCCTTACAAGGCAGCCAGGTCACTAGAGGAGGCTCGTCTATTAGATGGCCAGGACAGGTTCCTCAACACTAAAAGCGCCAAATATCACCTTCGAGCAGGCCTTGTCGAGGAGGCCTACCTGCGCCTTGGAATGTTCACCAAGGTCCGTTATAACGACGGCGTTGTGCATAGATCCTCATGGCCAGCAGAAAGACGCACCGAGTCCCCAGGCCGATTTAGAAGACATGCAATCCTTGCTCTACCTCATCGAGGACGCGGACGCGCATGCCAAGCTCGGCAAGGTTAACGTCGCCCTCAAGAAGTATGTCGCGATACAAAAGGTAAGGATAATAAGGGAACTTCTTTCTTGTAGCTCATCTGTTCTAGGTATTTGACGAAATCGAGGACGACCAATACGATTTCCATGGGTATTCGATGCGCAAGTTTACTGTAACTGCCTACCTCGAGTAAGCCATACTTTTTACAATCACCAACATAGGCTGAAGCTCTTTAGCTTATTATCATGGGCAGACACGCTGCGTTCGCACCCCACGTTTGTCAAGGCTGCCATTTCTGCGTCCAAAATATTTGTCTCAGTCTTTGACGACCCATCCATTATTGCCCAGCTCTCACAACCGGCCAAATCCAGCAGTGCTGAAAAGAAAGCACAGAAGAAGGCGAAGAAGGCGGCGCAGAAACAGGCCGAGGATGCGAAGAAGGCGGCAGCCAAGACGGACGTTGAGCCCGAGCCTGTAGCGCCGAAAGACGAGGATGTGGATGGGTTGAAGTTGCTGGGGTGCAGCGACCCGTTGGAACAGGCAGCCAAATTTTTGCAGCCACTCGTGGACCTTGAGATCAAGAACATAGACCTTTGGATAACGGTGTACGATGTCGCGATACGACGAGGGAAGAAGTTGCAAGCGGTCAGGGCTTTGTCGCGAGCACATGCACTCGATGCAGAGCACCCGGAATTGCATGTACGATTAGTGCATTTGAGGAAGACAGTGACAGAGCCGGTGGGAGATGTGTTTGACGAGGCGGCGGACAAGTTGCTGCCCAAGGAACTGTCACTGGAAACGTTCAATTCGCAGTACCTGCAAAGACACGCGAGTGAACCGCTAGGTGTTCTCGCGGCAGCGCGAGCATTACACGTCCTCGGGCTCGAGTTCGAAGAAACCGTGTTTGCGACGTTGGCGCCAGATGTACAATTGGACGCACGAACGGCGTTGGAAGCGGTGGCTTTCTTGGAGAAGGCGAAGAGTGCGAGGACGGAGGAGTACAAGGCGAAGTGCGATGAGCGGTTTGAGCTTGCAAGTGTCTTCAAGACTCGAGAAGAGCAGGAGAAGTTGAGGAAGGAGGCTGTGAATATACAGATAGCTTCACTTCCGGATGAAGTTGAGGTATAGGAGAACTCGCAACCGCTGTCCTGCTGAATGTGCGCTGTAGATGTTGCTTGTATTACCTAGACTATCTAAAGAACAGATAATTGTTCTATGGCCTTCGACTCACGTAGGAAATAGGTGACCTGAGATCAAAGAGGTTGGTTACACAACTAGTTGAAGCTGAGTTGAAGTGAGTATGTACGAAAGAAATATCCGACTCGTCCCCGGTACGCAGTAAGGCGGGAGCTGGTCCCGAGTCCAAGCGGGAGCCAGAACATCAGGACAACAAGGGAATAATCGTCCAGTTGGAATTCGTTTCGTGGGAGGCATCCATGTCCGAGACGTGCAGAGTTACAGTTATCCGTTCACAATTCGCATTCCTGGTTCCTAATACAATTGTACATAGGTTATGTACTCCGGTACACTATATTGAATGAATATCGTGGACATAAAAGCTTCAGTGGGACTACTTCTCGTCCACTTCCGGGATAGATGGTTGGGTAGCAACAGGCCTTTGCTTTGGATTCTTCGGCTTCGTGTGACGGCCTGCCTTCTGACTGCTGGAGGCCTGGCCACCCTCGGCATGGCTTGCTGCTTGCTGCGCCAGAGAGGCCTCCTGCTCTTCGCGTTTAAGCTTGTTCATTGCGTCCAATTCATTCTTCTTGATCTCCTCAGCAGCAGCTTTTGATAACTTGAATGGCTCCATGAAATGCAGATCGATATCCTTCCTGCACGCAAGAGCCCAAGGCGATTGGGTTTCCTCGGGATCGAGCAGGTACTGCTTAACATCATCTTCAAGCTCGGCAACCGTGTCGACCTCCTTGAACAGCTTCTGGAGGATTACTTGTGTATGAAGAGCCTGCTGGGCAACGAAAGCGGCGACGTGTACAGCATGGTCTGGTCGTCGAATGTCATACGTGACCGAGTCCCAATCCGCAATGAAGCCAACCTGTGAAAACCGTTAGTATCTACTTAGGTGAATGAGGCTTGGCATTACACAGAAGGAAATTGTCGGGTCGCCAGGGACAGTCGGTCCGATCACTTGACGCTGGAACCAGCCACCGGACAGACGCCCCAGGCATCCGTTCGTCGTGAGGCTTGCAACTGGGAGATGACCAATGTTGAACACAGCAAGATGTTGAATTGCCGCTGCCAAGGCCATACGGCATTGGGCTACAGCGTCCTCCTCTTCTTTGTTGGCCAATATTTTCTTGTGTTCGACCACTAACACAATGAGGTTCAAGATGAAAGCCAGGACCTGCTTCTTCTGCTGGGTAGTAGACCCGCCCGAAGACTCTTCCACATGCGGACTTCCAGGTGGGACATCTGCATCGGGACTCGCCGCCGCCGAGTGTGAATGCACACCGGGAGAGCTTGTTGATGGGGGTGACGATTCGGATACTGCGAGTTCTGCCATTGCACCCACAAGTGGCTCGGGAGTGGGATCTTCGTTATCGTCCTTGAGATTGAGATACTGTCGTAGCTCACGTAGTTCCTTCGGGGGTGTGGGTCCGTACCGAACGTTGAAGCCAGTACCAGTTGCGCTGGTGGGAGGGTGGGGGTCCTTCTCTGGCTCAGTACGTTGGACTGCACTTGGCCTCCATATGTTTTTGCGTTTGTAGAGATCGTTTCCAGACTTAGAGTCTGATCGAATGGCCAGAGGCAAGGCAATGATGGCGTCCGAGCGTCCGCTGACAGGTTCCAACTTCTCGCCACCGTATGGGCTATTGTCAGCCAGTGGCAGTGGTATGTGGGTTTCATAAAGGTTGTCCTCATACCGCGCGTTCAGGATTTTGAGTGCATTCATCTTTGGTGACCAGCGCATCCGGGGATCATCCCCAGTTGACTGCAAGAGGCCACGCTTGAAGTAATGCAACGTTGCTTCCCGACTGCAAGTTTCGGTCAGCAGTATCTCAGCCAGCTGGCTTCAAAGAAGCGTACCTGTATTCGAGAAGCGCCGACTTGGTGACAGCTTCGACGAGCGCATCCCAAGGCGCACGGAATTCTGCCTCATTCCGCGCGCGCGCGTGGTCATCATTCGTACTGGGGGGCCCGACAGCAAGTGCGGCATTGACAGCGTGTACGATTCCGCACATACTCTCTATCACAATATCATTCACACCAGGGGGCATACTGGACAGAAATTGATTGGCGTGGCTTTCGTCAAAGGCATCAATCAATGTCGCCAGTACGCCATTCGTCTCGTTGCAAAGACTTTTCGGCTATTTACCAATGAATTCGGAAGGTCCACGCTGCCAAAGGACTAGACTCACCATATCGTTGGTGATTTCTAGACGATGCGGACAGAGCGAGCGGAGTAATGTTCGCGGCATCTTCGCAACTTCGTCTTGTTGACTTTGTGAATAACTGTACGGATTGCCAAGGACTCGGAGAATTCCATGCCAATAAACGTAAGCGTTCGCCTGGCCTGATGGACGCTTTGCATATCTACCAAGGGTTAAGCATTGGACAATTGCAGAGCACAACTCATTGACATACAACGAGGCCGAAAGATTGGTTTGGCTGGATGAAATGTTTGATAAAACCCTGGGACATGGTATGCGTGTACTTACCTCAACTCAGATCTCTTTGAGCCGGTTTCGGAGCTGCGAGCAGGATGAGAGGTAGTACATACAAAGTTGAGAATGGACGTACTTCTTGCTTGAAGAAACAACTTCACTATTCTTGGTCTGGTCCTGGTTCGACATTGCGAAATGATTGCAGCTAAATTCACGAATTAGGAAGAGCTTGCGATTGAATGAAATGAGGCGCACAGATATGGTGATTCGTTGCTGACAATGGAGTGCGGTAAACTACTCAAGGCGTGTCAGTACAAAATCGCCATGTATTTCCAATAACTAACGTATTGATCTCTCTGCGATGGCTTGATGAGATGGTGGGGGGAAGGAAAAGGGAAGCACGTACGTGTGTACTTGCTCTGTCCACTTTCGAATCATCTCAACTGTATTGAATGTGTTATCTGCTGAGGCAAACGCGACATCAATGTCCTTCTTCCTCGGAGAGGAGTGAACAGCAATATCAGCTCGCCATCTAAGATGCAGCATAGGCTTAGGCTGCGGGGGACACCGAGGACGACACTCTTCCCAGCGTCTAAGGAAAAGGCCGAGTCGCATAATATCAGCGGGGATGGTTAGATCGAATCTAGCCAGTGAATCGGTGTAAACATGTATTGCAGGCTATGTCAACATTCAGATAGGCATTACGGTCACATGTAAGTACTCACCAACTCAGTTTCGGTCTGGTCTTCCACATTTGAAAACAAGACATAGGCCACTGAATCCGAGTCGTCTATGGCAAGAGACACCAAGGGCCCCGCGGCACCGACAACTGCTCGATGATAAGTGGCACTTGCGAGTAGCGACGGCATCGATATCAAGCGAGTCGCGCAGAAAATTGCAGGCCGCTGTTCCTGCTTGGTCGAAGGGAAAAGTATTTGGTCTTCGGAGCCCGGTGGAGGCCCCAAGCTTTCAGATGTTGTCGTCTCGGACGGGTCGTCAGGATTGAGCATTTCTTCAGGTTCGTAGGAATACTCCTCTGGTTCGTCGGAATACTCCTCTGGTTCGTCGGAATACTCCTCTGGTTCGTCGGAATACTCCTCTAGTTCGTCGGAATACTCTTCAGGTCCGCCCGAATAATCTTCAGGCGAATGTTCAGACGCACTCATATCATCTTAAAAATACTGTCAGAGAATGTAAAAGTCTAGTAGTGAACTCACCGTAGTCGGGTGCCATGGAGGAGTCGGAGCCACTCTGATATTCACACGCTGCGTAAGACCTTAGCTAGGGCCCACAAGAGTGCAAAAAAGCACTTGCCATCCTCTACGACAATGACGCTTTCTTCTCCAGAAGACTCGTCGTCAGGAGCTGCCTCCCGTACGAAGAAGTCGGCCACACTGTAGCACGGTTGCCGATGGACACTAGTATCACGGTACGGCGGCAGTGCGAATAGACAAGACGTCCTTGGATGGGGCTTATTACTAATCATTCCATTTGCGAAACCAAGACACTTACATTATATCGGCGGACGGAATGGCGGCCCTCAAGAGCATTGCAACCAGACAATCAACATGAGATTGGGCAGTTCGTGAGTCTCGTACGGCACAGGCAATAATGGAGGTAAAGTGAATGATGAAGCCTTTGATGTTGTCTATGTAAGCCGCGTCCTCCGGTGAGGTTATGTGGGTAAATGTTCGCGTCAGTGATACAGAGGTGGGCTGGTTAACACATGAACGTGTCTGAAGGTCGTGAGAAATCGTACATTGGCAGTCAAAGAGCAGTCTCTTACTTCAAGTATAGAATTGACTTTGCAAGGAAGAGGTGCGCGCAGAAGCTCGACGCCTCGTTTAACGGCCTCCGATGGCGCACTCCCAAGTATAAGGTTGTAATGCGGGTCCGAAAGTATTTCTTGTAGTCTTTCTGGGATATCAATGTCGTCCCCCATTGCGAGAGTTAGAGATTGTGCTAGGTGATGGTGGTAAGAAGTCAAGTACTTCGAATTCATCACTGCTCCCGGGCCGGGGTTCAACGTGCACAAAAACTGCCAGGACCCAGGTCTATCATTATGGCCCTTATTTGCGGACAATAGCTATTATAGGACAATAGCTACAAGTTAGGCTATAGTCTTAGACTAATGGACAGAGGAGCTGTGTACAATAGACCGAAAGGGGCACGTGAAGTTGTGATCTAAGTATGTAGTGTGGGGAGCGGGTGTATACTTGTAAGTACATACGAAGTGAAGCTGTCGGCTTATCTGCATGTAACCCTTGTCTGTACCGCTGGTAAGTGTTGCCTCCATAAAACTGCGACGCCGAGCGACGGTCCGACGTTCAACGTTCCACACACTTACACCTTCGCACGTCGAGCGCCTACGGCGAAGCCAACTCGGACTTGCCCACCCACAGAGACCCGCGCACACTATGAAGCTGACGTTTGGGCAGTTTGGTGTTAAGCAGGAGTCCGGAATGCAGTTATGAAGTTGACGCCAGGATTCCTGTCGTTGTCAACATCAATACATGACATGTTACGCACATTTGAGCACTTCCACCACGCTGTGCGTCACACATCCACTGCCAGAGCGCACTACGAAGCCAACGGCAGAACAGTCCAACCGCACTGACCAAAGAGCCGTCACATCTGCAAAGTCCGTTCTTTGCAGACTCGTCAATGAAGTATAGAGGTCTGCGGGCTTGTGATAGCTAGACAACATCGAATTCAGAAAAGCGGACAAAGTCTCAAGCGTCGTTGGCCAACAGATCTCGCCTGAGGATTGTCCATTGACGTGGCCGTCTATGCGCGGGGGCAAAAAGCGCCAGGTAAAAGGGCCACTGATTGGTGGTTGTGAAGCGAGAGGGGGTTGTAGGCCAGCATTTCGCGATGTTCGGGATGTTTTGTGTGTGGGGGATTTGGTCAGCAGCCTTCAAGCCTCTCCCAAGTTGGCGCGGTTAATGAAGCGCGAAGGTTTTGCGGAGTGAGACAGCTCCTTTTGTTGCTCCTTTTGTTGGAAGTACGCGCTTGGCGATTAGTTTGTCGACATGATGGTAGATTGAGAGTAAGTAGCACGTGCAGAGCGGAACCGTACTTTGGGAATTGGATCGGGCAGTATGTTCCCACGTTGTGGGCCTGCACAGGCTGCACTGAACCTCTGTCTGAACTGGTTTATTGTCTGCATTGACCACCATCTAACAATAGCTGTAGAGCAAGGACTGATGTATTGCGCCCTGCTAGTTTCGCATATTAATCTAAAGTGAAGCCAAACAAAAGGCAACAACGCGCTCGCCTCTTGCCATCATCATGGTCACCAGCAACGCGTCGCCGGTCAAGCTGGCGTTCCGCGAAAAGCTGGTGGGAGGAAAGTCACAGACGACGGACACGTATCTCCGGAAACTCAAAACCCTCCATGCCCAACTTAGCGAGCTCGACCAGGAGACAGCAGATGTCAAGACACTAGACACCGTCAAACGCGATCTCCTCCACCCATCTATCCTCCTACATACCGACCGCGGTGTCAAGGCCTACGCGGCATGCTGCATCGTTGACATCCTTGGTCTGTACGCGCCAGAAGCACCATATACCGAAGCCCAGCTTGGAGACATCTTCAAGTTCGTCACCCTTCAGCTTCGCCACGGACTCAAATCACCATCGGATACATACTTCCCCCAGTACTTTCACGTCCTGGAGTCACTATCAACAGTCAAATCTGTAGTCCTTGTATGCGACCTACCTAACGCAGACGAGCTCATACACACCTTCTTCCGCGACTTTTTTGCGTTTGTACGCAACGACCACTCGAAGCAAGTGGAGACGTTCATGGCCGACATTCTCGCTGCACTCATCGACGAAGCCAACTCAGTCCCACCCAAATGCATGGAGATTATCCTTGCTCAATTCACCGAGAAGAATATCGTTTCTGAACTCGCGTCCTTTCGCCTGGCCGTGACCGTGTGTCGTGCCGTGGATGACAAGCTGCAACGATACGTCGGGCACTACTTTACGGACACCATTGCGGATAATGCAGAAGAAGAGGACCTCACAGAAATTGGCAAGGCGCACGAACTCATCAAGCACATCCACAAATACTGCCCTGCATTACTCAACACGGTTATTCCCCAGCTGGAAGATGAACTCAAGGCAGAGAGTCTACCACTCCGAATGCTGATAACTGAGACTCTCGGCGAGATGTACGCAGACAACAGCGGCATAGAGTTGTCAAAGAGGCATAACGCTGTTTTCAAGGTGCGCTTTGTTCGACATACAACTCGCCTCATTAACTCCGTTCTAGACCTGGCTTGGTCGGCTCAACGACCGGGTTGCATTTATCCGCATCAAATGCATTGAGGCGACGCGAGCCATCATCAACAACCATGCCGAACTACGCGACCAAATACGCGAAGTTGTCAAAGCCAAGTTTCTCGATCCAGATGAACGTGTACGCGCGGCTCTTTGCAAGGTTTATGGCCAGCTTGACTTCGAAATCGTTCTGCACAATATCCCTCTCGCAGACCTACAAGACATATTCGCGCGCGCAGCTGACAAGAAGCAGTCAGTGCGCACTGAATCCCTGCGGACATTAGCCAAATTCTACGACCTTGCCTACCCTCAAATCGAAAACCAGGACCCCGATGCCATTGAAAAGTTCGCGTGGATACCAAACGACATTCTCCCGTTGTATAGCCTGACTCTGGAAAGCAGACCCGTGGTCGAACAAATGCTTGCCGACTACATTCTTCCTTTGCCATCGTCCAAGGACAAAGTCGAGGTTGACGAGGCGCGCTGGACAAACAGGCTACTTACTACTATGCGCTACATGAATAACGAGAAGGCTATCAACGCATTACTCGTCTGCACCAACCTCAAGAATGGGCCTCTACCTCCTGCTCAGCGGCTACTGGACGCATGTATAAAGAACAATGTAAGCCTCTAACCTCTGGCGAGAAGCAGCACTCATGTTTGATTGTAGGGTGGTGTTATTGACGAAAACGAGGAAGTGGTGGTTCAGACGCTCGCTCGCTTCATCAAGTTACATGCTTGTATGTCTTTTTTTGGAGGCCAAGATAACTTATTGACCTGTGGTAGCTCAATATCCCGACCCCAGCAAAGCAGCGGAGGATCTTCAAACCTTCGCAGACCTCAACGACAAGACACTCTATAGTCTTCTCCGAAAATGCATGGACCCTCAGATTGATGTCAAGACACTTGCCAAACGACGCGACGAGTTCAACAAGAAGATGGCTGCCGCCTCAGTCGGTGCGGCGCCCACCATGAAGATTTTCTTGCGGCGCGCGACATACCATATTGTAAACCAGTCATCTATACCAACTCTGCTTGAGCGGATTGAGCGGGGCCAGGATAGTGAGAACGGGTCAGAGGACGGGTTGAGAGCGAAGCATGCCAGGACTCTGGTGCGGCACGCAGCAAAGCATCTTCCAACATTGTTCAAGCAGCATCAAGCACTCTTGAACCAAACGATTGCGCACGAGGAGAAGACGTTGGTGACGGCTGCAGCGTTACAGGCACTGGCAAGCCTAACGAGGGCAGATCCTACCTCAGGAACATCGGACAAGTAAGTTGTCTTCATCCCCTCTGGCCATTGTGTACTGACACAATGGCAGGCGCCTCATCGAGAGGTATTCGAGGTTTGCCATAGGGACCGGCGAGAAGCACGCGAAGTTTGCAGCCCGGCTGCTCGCGCACACGCCTGACCAAGTTGTGGCCTGTGAGAATACGATTGAGGTGAGTATTGACATCCGCTCCTTTTTACGCTGTATTGATCTTTCGTAGACCATTGCGGAAGGACTTTTGACCGATGCGCCAGAGATACTTGTCGCCCATGTTGCAGCGCTTGCCCAGTTCTCCGGTTCTGCTAGGGACGCCTTCGACTCCAAGTCTGAACGGATAATGAACTTCCTGGTCAAGGATCTCATCATGGACCCTCAACCTAAGCCAGATGATGTGGATGACGACGAGGTGGAGGAATGGGCGGACGACGCGGACTTTCCGGACGTGTATCGCGCTCGAGTTCTGGCGCTCAAAGTGTTCAGAAATAGGTGTCGGGCGTATGCATCATCGAAGAAGGCTGACTTGGTGTCGGGTCCACCACTTAAAATCTTCCACAGTCTCATTGTAGGCAACGGGAGTGTTAAAGGAGGCGAAGAGTGAGTCGCCGCTTTCACTGTGCTCTGTGAGACGATACTAATCTAGCTTGGCAGTCCAATATTGATGTCGAGGATGCGGTTGCAGGCGGCGGTGTCGCTAGTCCAGCTGTCTCAAGTGGCCAAGTACGGGGCCGCGATACTGCCTCACTTCCAAAGGATAGCATTGGTTTCGCAGGTATGACCGCCTGCGTACGGCTTTAGTAAATGCTGACGACTATGTGTAGGACCCATGTTATAACGTCCGCCATATCTTCCTGAAGAAAATCATCCCGCTGCTGTATCAACTAAACCTTCCCCCGGTGTACCACATCATACCCTTCTTGACAGTGCATGATCCTGAACAGGAGCAGAAAACTACGGTATGTGCGATGTATAACTGGGGAGTCAAAGAAGCTAACCTTTTTGGTGGACAGGCTACGAACTACCTCATCGGCCACATCAAACGATTGCACCCAGAGGTCCGCGCCAAATTCTTCGACCACATGTTTATTCGATATCTGCACTTCCTGGCACATCATCCAGACATGACGGGCGAGGAGGAGGATTTGAAGGATTTCGTGAAGTAAGCTTGGCGACCAGCTCTGCGCCGCTGTACAACGAGACTAACTAGGTCACAGGTATCTGCAGCATTTCCTCGAGGTTGTTGCGACACCGGACAACATCTCACTGTTGTATCATTATGCGCAGAAGGGGAAAACGGTGCTGGATGCGGACCAGGCCTCCCAGACTGTGAGTGTCGTCCCAGTCCAAAGCCCATTCACGGTCACTGATGTTGACCATCGTAGAAATTCTGGATGATGTGCGAACTAGCACAAGAAGTCATTCGGGCGTTGCGGGAAGCTAGGCAGTGGATGCTACCGGTCTACCCAGGGAAAGTACGACTGCCTGGCGATATTCTGAAGCCACATAAGAGTGTCGACGATGCAAATAAGGTATGTCAGCATGCATCTCTTGATGTTCAAGCTGATGGTTTAATAGACGGTTTCTACGCGATACTTGCCCAAAGGGACGGAGGTGTGGGTCAAGGCTCTCTGGAAACCATCGACGGAGGAAAAGAAAGATAAACGCGCAGCGAAAAGGAAGGCGACCACAGCGGGTAATGGGGATGGCAGCGCAAAGTAAGGCTTTGTGTGGTGTGCGACTGCTGAGTACTTATTTCTGCTTCAGACGCCCAAGGAGGAAGCGCAAGTCGACCAAAAAAGCCAACGATAGTGATGAAGATGATGGCGACGAGGATGAGGATGATGCTTCTTCGATGGTGGCCTCGAGTGATGTAGAGATGGCCGCTGCGGAACAGGAAGACGAGGAAGACGAGGAGGAGGAAGGCGCAGAGGAAACGCTAGGCAGAGGGGCGAGGCAAAAGGCCAAGGTGTGCATAGCTCGTATCACCGAGATGCATCGGCGCTGACTCGGACTATAGAAACGAGCGAAACGCGCATCTGCGAAGTAATCTGTCTCGCGGGCGTGAGTCTCAAGGACTCTACGAGAGCTCTGGAGCTGTGGCTGGTTGTACATAGGCTGACGAGGCTGTATCTTTCATGACCGATTTGATGTGACTTACTTATGTTTTACTGAATTATCTCAAACCCGTGGTGCTTGGCCAAATGCTTTCTTCGTACACAACTCTTCTTACTATGACTTCTATCGTGTGTAATGTATGTATCTTACGATCTGTCAGCTTTCTACCCTAAAATTGTTGGAGACGAGGATGTTGCAGTGTTCGAGGTATAAGGACTGCATATTAATTGCTATTGTACATGTTCTCGTCTATCGCAACCCGGTGGGACTACGCGACCTTCTTCATGACTTCAGGGCGTTGGGGCGATGAGCGCAGTAGCAGCGCACGCGGCGGAGCAACTGGCGAGCTGTATCAGCATTCTGAGAAGAGCTAGGCAGGAACGAAAGAACCAACGTTCCCAGGCCGGCGTTACACGCAAGGATAGCTGGCGGGGCAGCAGCTGCAGCGATGACAGTGCCGAAAGCAAAGCCCGCTGCGCTATAGCAGGCGACAGCGAGAGTGTTACAGCCTGGTGACGAGTTAGACGAGGCTGAGGGCATGGAGTGAACGTACCAGTTTGGCAGAGACCGTATGCGATAAGTCCAGCATCGACGGCGGGGACAAGGGTGATGGCAGTCACGGCGGCGAGAATGGTGAGGCGGACCATTGCGCGAGGGAGTCGAGCGTTGTGGTGGGAGAAGGTTGACTTGCCCGGCTATTTCTAGGTAGGTTTATATAGTGGGCGTCTATCGAAGACTAGGTTGTCACATACCTGTCATCGAAAGTACTTAAGCGCCGAGTGGAGCGGTCCAGAGGCAAAATTTGAAGTGCGGAATGCCGTGGGAAGATCTGTCCATCATTGTCCATTGTCCATGTCCATGTAGTGGTAGATAAAAGGTATATGCACATACAACAGTGTCCAGTCTCCTTAGATTTAGAATCCTTCAGAACCAGCCCCAACGGATGAATTCTAAGGGAGTCAGGTCAAGCAGTATGCAATGCAGAGTGATGAACGACTGTACTGTTTGCTCTTGCCGCTTAGCTTCAGAGTACACAAAAACAAGTAGTAGAAAGACTTCATCCCGTTCCAACGCCTCGCGTTCTACACTCAACGTCGTAGGTTTTGGTTTCCGGAACAGGTGAGGTCGGTATGGGACAGAGAACACGCCAATCACGTCTCCATTCGCATTACGCGCCTGGGAATGGATGTCATGAGTTCAACCACTACAGATATGATAACCACACACCTTCCAGTCATCATCCTCGTATCTGACCCGGAATTCTTTTCTATCTGGTGCCCACTGCCATACACGGACCCTGCCCACCGGTCAGCCAACGCCGTCGTGATGCACTGCGAGTGACGCACTTTTTGAGAAAGCTGCCTTCGTGTTTCTTCACCTCACTGAACTTCTTTTTGAGTGTGCCCAGTGCAATAGTTCCCTCCTCCCAGTTAATCGAGCCAACTGTGGACACGGTCCCGCCGCCAGAAATGGGGTTTGCGTCCTGTAGGATGGTCTGCTTGCGGCCAAGGAACCCAAAGGTCGTCTTGATGGTGTAAAGGATGGAGGAGTCAAGGGTGCTGCAGATGTTGGCATTGAGGACGTTGTTTTTATTGTCAAAGTACGCCTCCATGGACGCGATGGTGGGAACAGAGACGGGAGCGATGATCAGCCTAGCCTCAGCAGGAAAAAGCGTCCGTTCGGACCGAATGCGGATGATCATGCAGGTGGGTAAAGAATGAGTGGCACAACGCACACTTCCAATGCTCGTCTTCCAATGCTCGTCTAAGACAAAGAATAATACTTATAACACTTACAACAACCGTCCTGTATCCTATCTGTACATACATATACAAGTATGGAACTGCCCTCTCACTCTACAACGTCAACTTTAGCTTACTGTACTAGTAGCTCACAGAGCGTCTGTCTTGGCAACATGCTGTCCAACTTCAACTGAACCGCAACACACAGAACGCAACTCCGCCTCACCTATTTTTTACTCGCCTCAATCTTGACGTCGGTTTCTTTGCGCGTCTGCAGCGGAAATTGCGACGAAGATGCTAATGCCGCCGTTCGCAGGTCATCCCGTAGATCTCGAACATTCTCACTATCTTCGGTCGTAGTGCATCTTGATCCTGAGCCGTCCAAGGTGTTAAGGGAAGCTAGTCATTAGAATACCTATTCCACGTTCGAGTAAGTCGCAGGATGTCCTCCTTGAACGGATGGACGCACGATTTTCCAGCGATAAAGTTGCTGCCATTCGTCATGAGCGAACTAAGAATGAGAAACCCACCACACACTTACAAGATGGTGAATAAAGCGCTGTGTTGGTAGTTCAAGTACATGATGAGTTCGACAAAGACAACAATGGCTGTGATCATGCCCGACTCGATGACATTCGCCATTAGTTTGTCTATCATGGCAGCACTACTTCTGAAGCAGGTGTTCCGGCGTACAGTATACAGCTATGCATTTGATTTCATTAGTTTGGCGCATGTCTTGGCCATCGAGGTTGCATACCAGCGTACAGACAGTCAAGGCAATGATGATGTCAGCAGAAAGACTCGCGATTATCATGAGCTACTGGATTATTAGCAAGTCTACAAAACAGGACGGACTCCTTTGGCTCACCTTCACTGTAGTGTCGAGTGCATTGAGTGCACCAAAGTCTCCGGCAGATTGATAGTACTTGATGCGATGCTCGTCAAGACTTCACGGTCGATAAGCAGTCGGAGCACGTACCATGATTCCCGTTGCCCACGACCCCGCGCATTGAATCAGGCTGAGGGCAAAAACAACCCCCACGACGATGCGTGAAGCAATGTGTGGGCTGAGCACGACGATACGCCTGCATACTGCTACTCAGCTCGTTGAACATCAGCATCATAGCTAGACTCACCAGGAAAAGAACCACTGGACGAGGAGAGCGGCTGCACGACGGTCAGGGAGTTTCGTCCTTTGCTTTGTTGGATGATAGAGTACGCACTCATCCCATCGAGTGGCGGATTCCATGCTGGCTCTGACGGTGCATGCACCCATACCGTAGGGTTCCCCCAATGCTGCACTGATACTGTGTAAGAGATACACTCGATGTAACTGAGAAGAGTAGAAAGACCTAGGATTCTCCACGTCGTCGCGGTCACCAACCCAAGCTGAGCAGTTTGGAATGAGGTCGTCAAAATTACTGCCAAACAAGATTGTCAGCGTTGTATTCCAGGAAGTTTAGTAGTCTGTGGCTACGACATACCAATGGTCAACATCACATTCCTTTTCCTACGTTTATAGCGGTCGGTTTGGATCCAGTAGTCTGCGAGGCAATAATCAGATGTAGGTCATGGTTAGACATACACCATGTACAAATCTGAATGCAGAGCACGCCGAAGAGCATCCAGTCGATGCAAGTACCAATGAGCTATAGCATTCCCGGGTTTGGTCGATGTTTCCTCAGGTATATATTGGCGTACCAGTGGTCCATTGCTGGGATCCAGTCAACTCTGACGAAAACATTTCAGAAAGCTGATCTGAACGCACTAGAGAATGAGCGCCTTTGCAGAGGCGTCAGGATCTGCCAGCGGTCCATGAGTGCTAGCCATGATCGAGCAAGCTGAGGGACTCGCGCCCTTCACCCTGGCAGTCCTCGTTATATACCTAGTCTCCCATTCGGAGAAGCAGAGTGTGCGGAGTGGCAAGCTATTGGTTTGATGAATCCCGTTGAGTATGGACTTCGAATTCGATGGTGGTGGTGGGAGGACCCCCAAAGCAGTATTTCCCTGTACCGGCTGACTTCGACTGTGCAGAATCCCGACATTGGGTTTCTCTTGCCAGAACAAAACATGGGTGAATCGCCGGCACTCGGCACGAATGGTTTTATACTGATTCCTCCCACCCTCCTCCTCTTCGAGGCTCGTACCGGCGGCATGTGATGAAGAAGCTTGGTCCACTCCCGTACGAACATTGCCATCGTGCTACCCAGCTCCTCCACCACGATTGGTGGAACGGCGACTTTGAGCACCGGTAGATATGATGGTTAAGTGAAGAGATCGTTCTTAATGAGCGTGGGTAAATGCGCGGGTAGATTCCGATAGGTATACAGATGCTCGCTCTATTCATATTGGAACAAGCGGTCAAGTCCGCTGAGATGAACTCCCCCAAGGATGCGTGCTGCATATGGTAGGAGGCCTGTTCAAAGTCCTCTCACCGACTTGCCGTTCAGAAGCTCATCAAATGCGCCCTGCGAATATCGCGGCACAATGTCGAAGTTGTATGGCTTCAAGTGGCTGGTTCGAGTCGCGTCAACATAGTGTCAAAAGGTTGGTCTGAAAGCTCACCTTGTCAGACCCTCGCATGGCTCGAAGTTTGGGACATCAAATTGGCCGTCCTCTCGAAGAGGTGGTCGGAAGGTGTAAGCATGCAAAGACATCGCTACGGTTATGAAAAGACTGGCGTCGGCGACGAGTTTTCCTGGACACACACTAGAATCCGTCCGCTTAGACAAGGTTTCGTGCGACAGAGTCTGATGCAAGTACTAACCGACGGCCAAAGCCGAAGACGTAGTCCGCAGGGTCTTGCTGTGGCTCGGGGCCCAAAAACCGTTCGGGATCGAACTTGAAGGGGTCGGGGTATACGGAGCGGTCGCGAGACATATTCCTAAAGCCCGATAAACACATAGTACATGTCTGCTCGAGTGTTTGCATACCAGACATTAGCAAATATCAGGCTGCCTTTTGGTACGAAGTAGCCGTTGTGGATGTCGTCTTGCGTGGTCGAATGCGGGAGTCCAAGTGGGACAGGAGGATGCATGCGCTGGACCTCCTTCATGACGGCCGCGAGGTAGGGGAGGCGGACGCGGTCTTCGAATGTAGGGAGACGATGGCGCCCACAGACGGTGTCAATTTCAGCTTGCGCCTTGGCTTGCACGTCGGGGTGCAGAATCATCATGAGGAAGAAGCAGTCGAGAGTAATAGCAGTCTGTAGTTCTCGGATTAGTTGTCATTATCGGATAATGGCAGGCGTACAGTCTCTGGCCCGGCGCCCAACAGTGTTCCAGCGCCGTACATGACAAGATCTGTGTCCTCGTTTGTTAGACCCCTCTTGAGCCATTTGGAGGTGAAGGACTCCTCGGCTTCGTCCAATTTCTGTTGGAAGGGTCAGCAAATTATGGCTCGTAGCACTTTGAGCAATGTGTATACGGACCATGTTCTCTTGAACCCACTTCAGCGGAGAATTTAGCAAGTCAAGAAGGTTCCGTCGATATATCTTCACGTCCTGTTTGAAAGCTGTCCCGGGGGCCCAATCTGGGAGGTACCGTACTGGACGCAAGTTGGGAATGAGTCGACACTTCAAAACATCCTTGCTCACAGAAAGGGAGTATGTTAACTAGGTATCGTCCAGGTGCAAGCGCCTGTATTGTGCAAGTCAGAATGCGAACACCATTGATATTGAACTAGCAAACTACCTCGTTGAGCTCGACCATGGCGTTCTCCGACTTTGTCAAAAATCTGTCGTGCGAGACACTCGCCGTGTATCCATACGTGATTCTCAGGATGAAGGCGCCAGCATGGCTGAAGTCGGTGTTGAGACGCTGGTCATTAATGGGTTATTCAAAGACATACTAATAGCAGTGCTCTTTGAGTTTCCCTGGCTCGTCGCGTAACAGGGTAAGGAAGGTACGAGCTTGGGACTGTATCTGTCCATGGAAACTTTCAACCAGCGCCCGTGTGCCAAGCTCGGAGTGGAACATTTGCCTGTCATATGGTCAGAACTCGTACTGAGATGGTGAGGGAGCACTCACCGTGTACGCTTGAGCTGAGGGCCATACGCGAGAAGACCCGTAGTTAGATCCCAGCCCACCATTTCGGCCAGAGAAATATGAGGCCGGTCGGAGTAGATGTGGCTCTTCTTGTTAAGAACATCGTGTGCAATTGCATAGGTATTCGCCACCACCATCGTAACTGGCCCAATAGACACGGAAATAAGAGGACCTACAGTTATGGGTTAGGATGTCGCAAAGATGGTGCTAAGGATACTGGAAAGCGACACAGACCGTAGCGCTCACCCATGCGGCCATATGCTTCCCAATTCTTGCCCGTCGGCATGTTGAAAATATTGCCAAGTATCGGAAGGCCTGTGGGTCCAGGTGGTTTAGGTAGATGACGCGGGGTTTTGAGCCATAGCACAAAGAAGACTAATCCAGCCAGACATAATGCGACATCCGTGCTGTGTAGGGGCATCTTCGGAGCGGGGATGGACTGGTATCGTGCTCTAGGAGCTGTCCATTTATACGTAGCGAGAATACAGCTCCGAATTCTTTCCAGGCACCAGGTTTTCTATGCCACGGGGTTGTAGATGTCCTGTGGACACAACAGGCCACCTCAATCTAACCCAATGAACATCACTTGGACGGGTGTCTGGGCGGCCAATCCGGCGAGATTTTTCGGAATTTGGCGAGACGCTCGGGGCGGAATCCTAGGCTGTCGGTTTGCTATCGGCTGAGCTGGTAGAAATCATCGTATCAAGAGCAATGTGGATTGCAAAGGAGCTTCAGCTCCATCGTCTACGAAGAAGAGTTACACGCGAGCTTCGATCAATGCTGATGCGGTTATGTAAGATTGAGTTCGCCTGAGTGGCATCGTCCACAAGACTTTCAGAAGACTTCCATCTGACTTATGGCTTGTGGGCTTCGATGGTCATGCCAGTGACTGGTACAAAGCACACTCCCACCATGAGCATTCATGTCTAAGTTCGACTAAATTTCGACGTTCGTACACTTCTGTTCGGACGCCCTGTAAATATGTAAAGTGCATGATAGACCCTTCTTTAACTTGAGTTAGACATTGTTGATAGATTTGACATTCAGAAACTCTTCAAATTCGTCTTTCGTATACCTTGGGACAATTACAAAATTGTAGGGCTTGATGTTACTGGATGGTGCACCACAATGAGAATGTCGGAAAAACGCCGATGTCAATTCAGTGGACGCACCTCGTAGCACTCGCTGCTTGGGGCTCTAGCGCTGGAAAAATAGGATTTCTGTGTTCGTCAAGGGATGGGCGGAATGTGTAGGCGTGTAGGCACATGGCCGTGGTAATGAATATGCTAGCATCGACGATGAGCTGGCCGGGACACAATCTGCAAGTTACCGTCGCCTTCTTAGCAGGTCAAATCGGGGCAGGAGAATGGCACGCACCGACGACCGAAACCAAATATGTAGTCTGTAGGATCTCTCTGTGGATCTGGGCCCATGAAGCGCTCGGGATTGAACTTGAACGGATTGGGGTACATCGACGAGTCGCGAGACATGT
This sequence comes from Cylindrobasidium torrendii FP15055 ss-10, assembly GCA_000934385.1. Lineage (NCBI taxonomy): Eukaryota > Fungi > Basidiomycota > Agaricomycetes > Agaricales > Physalacriaceae > Cylindrobasidium > Cylindrobasidium torrendii. The sequence continues at coordinate 24,942 of KN880462.1, forward strand.
TCCTTTCATGATATCTGATGAATGCTTGGCCGATAGACAGAGATGTTTTCAGCCTACCAAACGTTTGGAAATACGAGGCTCCCTTTGGGAATAAAATAGCCATTGTGAACGTCGTCCTGGGTGGTCGAGTGTGGTACTCCAAGCGGAGCGGGTGGATGAATGCGGTGGACCTCCTTGATGACCGCCCCAAGGTAAGGCAGTTGTTCGCGATCTTCAAATGTGGGGAGGCGACTGCGTCCACAGGCAGATTCGAGCTCTTCTTGCAATCTCTCCTGAATATCGGGATTCTGGATCATCATTAGGAAGAAACAATGCAAAGTGATGGCTGTCTGCACAGTACTCGAGGTTAGCTCTAGTAGCAAGGAGGGAACAAATGGGCGCACTGTCTCTGCCCCAGCTGCTAGGAGACTTCCGGCGCCATACATGATCAGCTCAACATCATCATCTGCTGAGCAGCGCTTCAACCACTTCGACATAAATGATTCTTCAGCCTCATTGCGCTTCTAACATAGGATTTAGCTCTCTGCCAAGCTGCATAACACACGAGAGAAGTACCAGTTGCTCTTGAACCAGTTGAACGGGAGGAAGCATGAGATTGTTGAGGTTTTCTCGATATCGCCGTGCATTCCGAAAGAACGCCGTCCCGGGAACCCATTCGGGTAGGTGTCGCACTGAAGGGCGTCAGGTTACTTTTGCGAGCGAGGGTTGTGCACTGACAGAACGGAAGAATATTGACCAAGTAACGACCTGGTTCGAGTCCCTACAATCTTTGAATCAGTCGTCCGAGCAATGAATGAGTCCATGAAGTGCTTACTTCGTTGAACTCGCCCATGGCAATCTCGGCTTGGGTTATAAACTTATCATGCTGTATTTCTGCTTTGTATCCGTGCACAACTCGAAGAATGAACGCGCCAGCGTGACTAAACCACACATGAGGACGGCACACTTTCTTGGAAACACTGCTCACTAGTGGCAATGCTCCAAGAGCTTCTGGGGCTCATCTCGCAAGAGTATAAGGAATGTGCGAGCTTGGGCATTAAGTTGCGCATGAAAACCTTTGACGACCGGTTTTGTGCCCAGTTCGGCGTGGAACATCTGACTGGGAGGTTATTAATTTATTAGCGAGGAATGCCGATGAAGAGCGTGGGAAGCATTTACCGCGTCCGCTTAAGCTTAGGTCCATACGGAAGGAGAGCCGTGGTGAGATCCCAGCCCACCAACTCGGCCAACGCAAGGTAAGGGCGGTCGGAATATATTTGACTTTTCTTGTCCAGAATGTCGTGCGCTACGTTGTATGTGTTCGCAATCACCATTGTGACTGGGCCGAGAGAAAGAGAGATAAGGGGCCCTATTCGACTATCAATGCGAGGTAGGACAGCGAGAAGCCTCATTCTTACCATAGCGTTCACCCATACGGGCAAATCCTTCCCAAGTTCGACCAGAGGGGATGTCGAAGACATTACCAAGTAGTGGAAGACCGCGCGGCCCAGGTGGTTTGGGTAGTCTGCGCAGGCTTCCGACCCAAAGCGCAAAAAGAACGCCTGCGACTACGAGGAGTGCTAAATACAAATCACACAGGCGCATAGCGAGGGATGGGAGAGACTGCCACCATATCACACAAGAAGCATGCTTTTATACGGACAGGTGTTTATCCCGGACCGTTATTCACACATACTATATTCAGTGGTTTCATGTCAAAAAGCAAACTGACCTTGGTTCACATTTTCACACTAGAACCCATAGGGTTGTCATTAAATTGAACCTAAATGGGCCAAAGACGCACAGCTTCCCACGAGATGCGATAGTGCAAGGCAGATACAAGGTGTACTCAATTGTTACGACTCTGGAGGAGGTGAGCAAGAGGTGATCGACTCGATCCTCCCGCGGAAGGAAATAATTTAATAACATCGACCACGGTCATGTGGCGCTTTGTGGCGGTGGGATCGACACAGACTGAAGACGCTACAAAGCTTGAGGACTCGAGAGGGTATTTCTGACCACGTCTAGAAGGCACATTCCTCGACTGCAATCATTGCTTTACAAGCGTGAGGCTCGTTTGAGCTCGTGTGTTGCGTGACGGGCGTTATGCGTCACATGACGTTGGCAAGCTGCCGTCAACAAACGTTTTGATCTTTGCTGTTCCTTGGATCCCGCGACCATGACCTCGCCCGCAACACCGCAACGCGTCCAACGACATGGCCAATCTCAATCAGTTTCCTTCTCTCATGCCCGTTCTCCGCCCTCGCCAGCAACGCCTTACACGCCTTCAAGCCTGCGATCCTACGCGTCGGACCTGTCCTCGACCTTGACGACACCCTCCAGCGCGCCCAGAAATGCCAAAATGTTCAGGAATGTTCCCTTCTCCTCGCCGCAGGTTTTGCGTTCGTATGGCCAAGATGCGGGTTTCGCCGATCTCGCCCAGAATTGGCGGACGCGAGCTCAAGAAAACGGAATAAGTCTGGCCAAGGGCCCGGTCGAGCTCAGCCGGTTTGACGACGACGAGTGTCAGCATAATCGCCCTTTCCATCCTACTTTCTAACGCATATATGTAGCTTTTTACAGCGCCAACGAATCCTCAAGTTTCCTCGCTCCTGATGACAGTGGGTTTTGTCTCGCCCATCTTGGGATCAGCCAGACTCATCCCGCCCTAGGCATTCTTTCCCCGCCCTCCGTTTCCGCCGCCCGCCGGCGTGCGCTCTCGCAGTCACAGCCCCCAATGCATACCCAACAACAGCGCGGGATCCCAGCTTCCCCATTGGCGCGCAAGTCACCCTCTCATACAATCATGGCCACCCCGCCGCCTAATCGGTCGCTCGCCCAGCAATTGAAGCTCAATGGAAGTCTCACTGCACCCGCTCAACCCCGCCGCAGAGAGGCATTCGGTGTAGTGCGTGATCCAAGCTTTATCCGTCGCGGGCAAGCTAACCGACCTCGAAGGTCTCTAACACGCCACAACAGCAGACACAGCCATTCGATATGCGCTTGGATCTGTTCGACATAGATGAAGACGACTTTGAACACGAGTACGACTTCAATGGTCAGAGCACTCCGCCACCCGGCCACCATCCGCTTTCACACAACCAGTCCCTTCCTCTCCCTCTGCATCCCCGCTACGATGATGACTACGCGTCATACCAGCTTATGAACAACGTGCTACCTTCGCATTCCCTGGGATCCATCTTCAACCAATCCCCATATGCAGATTCGTACGGCCCCAACGCGAGCCTCGATAGCAAGCTTAATTATTATCACACCCCCACGAAGCAACCCCAGTACCAGCCGTACTCCCAGCAATATCAAGTTCTGCCCTCTCCTGAATCGGCGGGCCATGTTTCTCTGTCGCATTCCTTGTCGCACCAGGCGGAACCCGAGCCCGAGCCAAAAGCCGAATCCTGCTCCGTTTGCTCAAGGCGCAACCCACCCAGACTGGCCGTTCTCGTCCCCTGCAAACACTCTCTTTGTTCATCATGTCTTACAAGTGCGCTCAACATTGTGGGCGAGAAGGACATGCAGTGCGCCGTCTGCAAGGTGGCTGTCGCGGATTTCAAGCTGACGAGTGCTACCCCCTCGCAGCCTCGCCAGTCCGCCGATCACGATGATCACACGGGGAAATCTCGTAACGTCTTCGAGCCACTCTTCTCGTCCCCTGGTGGGCCGCTCGAAAGTGCGTTTGAGTTTGAGCGTAGCCTTTTCGGAGGACGCACAGGTGTCCAGTCCAGTACCCCTCCCCCAAGCAACCGTCGTCGTGGTCAAGATAACGTTGTGCTTCGTATTGACAACGTTCCCTGGGTAGGTTTTAGCAGTCTACCGTCGTCGTTTGCTGACTTGTGTCAGGATATAACACCTCCGACCATCACATCATGGCTCCAACAACCCATTGTCCAGTCGCATGTTCTGCTAGACAAAAAAGGCAAGACTCTTAGCCACGCCTTCGTCGAGGTCCTCAGCGAGTCGATTGCCGCCTCCATCCTCCGCGGTGAAATCCAGGGCTCCCCGAACAGTGGCAAAAAGATGCGCGGCAGTGTCCTCGGAAAGGGAAAGCGTGCTCGTGGCGTTACCGTGACCCGTAGTTCCCAAGAGGAGTTGATGACTGCCGTCCGTGTACTCCCCCTCCCCCTCAATTTGTGCTGATACCTAGCTTTAGCTCTTCCCTAGTTGGCGCGGCAGCTTCGATGGTTCTCAACCATCGACAGCTGGGCTGGATGAGGAGCAAACACGGCACGCTCTTGAGCAGGGTATGCTCACCCTGTCTGAAGTCGCATCGCTCCTGTTCTTGATCAGGTCTCCCGATGTATGTTAAGCTGTGAAACTTGATTGATCAGGTTGCTAACGCCGTGAGCAGGCGCATTTCTTAAAAGTGTCATCGCTTCCATTCTATTCACTCATCGCCATTCTCAACAAGCTCGCGAACGCCTCCCCTGCGCTTGTCGACGCCCTCTTCGGTTTGCAATACTTTTAACCTTGGAATATTGAGTTTGACTGAACTGTATAGATGCTGCAACAACTGCCACACGCGTTCTCAAGGCCCGTCTGGATAAAGAAGCTCACACTGCTGACTTAAACGGTGCACTGCTGCAAGATCTCGTCGACGCCGGTGCACGCTGCAAGGGTGCGTTAGTTCGGGATTGGTATTCCGTCCTGCTGATGTACTTGGTAGTCTTCAAGCAAAAGCAAAAGAATTATTTCTCTCAGCTATCTACGAGCTCCAACCAAGCCAATGTCGCGGGTTCGCTTTGCACCGACGACGGTGACATCGAAGATGGCGACGAGTCTGACGATCGTGACTTCCGAACACCAAGCGTTGTCACAGCTCCCTCTTCCAACCGCGGCAGTCCTTCGCCCAATCAAGTTCGCGACCTTGCTCGCGAGTTTGGTGTGGAGGCCCATCTGGTCGAGGCCCTTGCGCAGCGTCTTGCTGGCACCAACTTGCGCTGAGCCTCTGGGATGTTCGTACTCTCTTGATTTGCACCCCGGCCGTGCGCAACCTTCACTACCGACCTTCTTCATCATGGCGGACATTCACGATTTTTTTCACGCGGAACGTTCTTCCCTGTCTACTAATAATGTGTCCCCTTCTGCATTGCTATTTCCCCGTGTCGCGTTATCCCATCCTCCGCTTTCTGGCGCTTAAAGTGTTATTTCGCGCAGTCGTGTTTTCACCTACTACTCATACTATATGGCTTCCTCTACATATCGTGTTATGATTCCCCGTGCGCATCCATTCCTTGGCATAGAAGCCTCCAACCGCGCCTTCTCATTTCAAATTCCTTCCCACTTCCAATCCGGCCCCATCCCACTATCCCATCATATTATACACTACTCGATTGCGATCCCCGTATGCTCTTCCTCGCGCTGTGTATGTCCACCCTTTCTGTAAATTATTACTTATCCCATCCCCCACAAACGCAGTAACACTGACGGTATGTACGTATGTACGATACACACCCTGTGGTATGGTCTGGTACTCACGAAATACAACGCCCTGGAGTGGCGCCTTCTCGGCTGACATGGCGATTCGACTCTCAGAGCTCTCCCGTTCAAGTGACCGCACATTCAAATTGCGACGACGCTAACTCTTCAGCTGCCGAAGAGGTTGGTTCTTCACTAACACTTCACTAGTTGGCCAACCAAATAGAATTACAAGATTCTGAAAGTACATTACAGAGTATCGTATCAGGTGCGTAGGAAAAAGTACAAGGTTCATGCCAGAGTTCTTGTTCTCAACCAGGTCCAGATTACATATGTTCTGCATCTCGGCGCTCAGCGCTCAGCGCTCAGCGTCTGCCAATTCATGAATGTCCTCCTCAACAGGCGGGCCAACATCGGGCTGCGCTGAATCTTCGTTGGACTTGCAGCGCCTGCGCTTACTGTTTGGCAACCGGACCGTCTGCAGCGCACCGTCCTCTTCGGCAACATACAGGTTCGCCAGTAAGTCACTCGACACCCTCTTCCGAATGCGATTTTCTGGCTTGCCGTTGGCGCTATCCTCGTCGTGAGAGGATGAGAGGTTCGCGGTGTCGTCGGGAGCATTCGTTCTGGTATCTGTCTTCGTCGGATGGTCGGCGCCTCGGTCCTTGAGATCCTGCTCAACCTGCCGTGTCTTCTTTGCGATGTCCGCTGGGTCCATCCTTTCCACAGGCGATCCAGGCGAACGCACGAACGGGCTATGTACAGCAGTGTCAGAACGGTCTGTCATTAACTACAAGTTGGCACTCACTCTGAGTTGTGGATAGCACTGGAGTCAAACACACCCTGATCAGGCTCTTGCTCGGCGGGAACAGGTTCGCGTGGCTCCCTCTGTGATAAGGCCAGAGTGATAGGCTTGCCCGGTCGCCTGGCTCCCCTCGGTATTTGCATACGCCTGGCTCCCTCAACGCGCCGTCCAGTCCTCAAAGGCTCTGGAGACGTGTTCGGCGACTCCTCTTCATAGTCAGAGGCGGATGTTGACGAAACGTCGAGCTCTCGCGGAGGAATATGGGAGGTCTCAGACTTTCTTGAGGCTCTTGTTTTGCGAGGCGATCGCGGAGTGGTGGGTGGGACGGGATTGCGCGATGGAGAAGGCTCAGTTTTGGATGTTGCCACCTTCGAAGGACTTGGCATCATCGCGGGCGGCGCTGTCGACGTAGACTTCTTTGACTTTTCGCGTGTTGTTGGTGTGGATAGGATGGGAGGCTTGGCTTTGTCCGACAGCTTCCTTGCTGTCTTCGTCGAGGGCGTTGGAGTAGTGATAGGCGTGACACCGCCGCGTTTGACCTGCTTGCGCTGGCGAGTCTTGGCTGTGTCGTACATATTCGTAGCGACGCCACTGCCACCGGTCGATGTTGGAGTGGTAGACATTAGGAATGAAGAGAAAGAAAGTAGGTGGAACGGTGGTACAGAAAATTGAAAGAAAGAGTAAGATATCCAAGAACGGTCAACGCTCAGGCGGAAAGTTAGTGACAGGGGAGAGACTGCTATAGCAAGCAGCTCTCTACGTACCTTATATATACAGCCAGCCGCCAGCAAGTGGCATGCGAATGGAAAGCGTTTTTTGGGGAAGGTCTTTGTGACATGAAGACAATGTAAGTTAGCTGCATGGCATCCTGTACCTCTTTAGACGTAGACGACGCATACTCCTGAAAGAACAATTGTGGGTACTACCAATCTCAAAGCAACGTTGAAAGGAGACAATGGAATGCATAATCAGATCGTACTAGCTGTGTCGATCAAAGCGGTTTCGAACAGTGACGCAACCTCTATCAGACCTTTAGCTTTGCTTTTCACGGTCAACCTGAATCCTTTCTGCTTCGATGCATGTTACCTGGATCTATAGACCTCGACGTGCTCGAGCTCACATTTTATCCTCGCGTTTTATCAAGGCAGCTGATATCTTCGACGCACTGGCATCTTTCGAACTCAGACTTGGCGTAAGCCAAAGTTTGGCAAAGAAAAATGTATAGATGTATGAAAGGAGGCTACACAATACAGTGGAAAAATTGAAGCTAACGAGACAGATGAAAATTGGTTACAGGGTAAGCACGATGGAGACAATCCGTTGTAAGTAGCAGCGTTCGGCTCGATGGTGAGTAAGGCATGTCAACAACGAAACGTAACGTCCTAGAGGAGAATGAGAAGAAAAATGTAGGATATATTCATGGCTCGGTTCGTGAGAGAAGTGCATCGCGAAAACAAAAAACTGTGGAGCGGCGTTCGCAAGCTCAGCGGTCACCCCGCAATTGTCGCCTCGAGGGCATGCAGGACATCGCAGCCTTTCTCGACAAAGTGCTCGCGAAGATACTTTGGCTGACCCGTAAACTTTTCATCGCAGTGGGCGCATCTCCATATCTTCCGGCGAGTTTTCACATCGGTTCGGTAAGATTCTGGGCATGCAACCGCGTGAAAGACAATACTGAACTGCCCTTGCTCGTAGGCGCGGCTGGACAGCTTGGGATAGCGCTGAAGGACCTCCAACTGAGTAGCGAAACCCTTGAGGAACTCTCCCTCGATAGGTTTCGTCTGTGTGGCACCCGGATACAACGGCTTCAAATCGTCGACGTGTCTCGTCACCACTGACAGACTCCCAAGTACTTGGCGGACGTTCAAGCTCAGAAACTCGCCCACAGCAGGCTTACTCTTCTCCTTGTCCGCAAGGTCAGTCAAAGCCTGGACGAGCGCCTGGTGAATCGCTCTGCAATTGTGTTCGTCAGTTTATTGAGTATGCACGCATAATGGAATGTAGACGTACGCCTCGGTTGTCCCGTCTGACGATAGAGGGGCAATACAAAGTCTGTGTGCCCCTGGCGGATTGAGTGGCTTCAATTCGCCACCATACGTGACAAGCATTGCCGTCTTGTCGATGAAAGTCCACTCATGGAAATGCGCTGCGCTCAGCACAGTGCTCGAGGCTGCAAGAACGGGAGGTCGAATCGCTGCCAGGATTGCAGCTGTGGACAGGTTTGCAACGGCGCTGCCAGAAGGCGGAAGGGTTGTTGCAGGCAGAGGCATAGTGGCAAGGAGTGCATTGGTGCTCGAGGAAACGGATACTTGAGGCGACGATGAAGAAAGCGCGAGGGCCGGCTCGACGCTGGAGGGAGTGGCATTGAGCGGAGACTGCACGTTCAGTTCGTCTGAGGAGGTAGTGGCCGTTACAGATTCTGCCGCCTCATCGTGATCCACGCGTAGACGCTTCTGCTGCCCCGTCGAGCCCGTTTCGGCACTGTCAAAAGACATACGTCTTTTTGTGCGCACCGAAGGAGCGGGGAGAGAGGAGCAAGAGGAGGGAGGAGAGGATGCAATAGATGTAGCGCTGGGGGAAGTGGAAGCCGTCGATGGCTCGCTGTCGTGGGATGCGGAGTCCAGATGGGATGAGAGGCTAAAAAATAGCGTCAGGAAGACTTGAGCGAGCTCGTTACAAAGATACGTGCATGGTAGGCGACGAGGTCGCGTTTTCGACATCGTTTGCCGAAGCCGTAGAGGTGGCCGGGGAAACGGCTTCGGAATGGAACGCGCTTGCAGCTGGGCTCGACTTGTCGGTGTCCGAGCCAGTAGAAGATAGGAACGTGCCACCACTGCAGGCGGATTCTGCAAGAAAACATATTCAGCACGACGGGGTGTTCAGCCCACAAACACAGAAAGCTCACTGAGTCCAGCTGGCGCAGGTACTGCCAGCGAGTGAAAGGTTCTCGGCATCTTGCTGTTGCCAAAGTTGATGGTATCGTCCTGCTATCGACTTGTCAGCGGCAGACGATGTCGACGGAAACACGAGACATACAAGACCATACTCGAGCAAATGCGCCGTGAACATACGGTCGCATTGCTCTTTGGTGAAACTGAATGCTTGAGACATAATGTGGGGGATGAGAAATACACTGGAATGTGACAGGACAGGAGGGAGGGACTGTCTTTATAGAGGGAGATTTGGTCACATCCCGCCTCTGGCCGTCTTGCCATCAAACGCTTGGCTCTAACCAAACGGATTTACGCGTCCGGAAAATCGCTGCCACAGATTACCTCCGCCGCACAGGTGAGACCAAGATCCCGATCGTGCTCCGCCTGAATTAGCAGTTTGACGACAAATCCTCTCGATGTAGATCGCGACCGATGTTCTGCACTGAATTTATCGAATGAAAACCTCCAAATAATCCAGCAGATGCTCAATCTGTCGAAAGAAAACAGTGCTCGACCTGTCCGATTGCGCTCGCGATTCAATAATCACAGGCCTTTGTGCAACGAGGCGCGCACCGTGCAAAAGCACTGTAAAAAAAGGGCATTGTCTAGCCCAGGTTTCATCATTAGGGTCGCGCAACGGAAAATATCATCCCTAAACACGATACAGGTTCTACATGCTGAATACATGCGCTCACTCCCGTTGCTAACGACTGAAGTCAAGGTACATTTACTTGGGATAAGTCTTGCTTTGTCCACCTCAGTCGATGTAGCGCGACTCGGAATTTTCCCGTAAATTCTGAGGTGGTAGTTACGTGTCAGTGGTGCGCACAGCTTGTGGCGCTGGCATCCCTTAACCTTCCACAAGGTGCGTACCATCCGTGGGAGCCCGAGTTTCCGGGGTCTCATTCTTACAACGTGTTGAGCGTTAATTGAATACGATGGCGCTCTGGCTTGCTCGAATAGTTTGCATTGCCTTTGCCGGTGGCCGTTGCAACTATCTCTTTGAAGAACTTGTTCAGACGATTCACTACAGCGAGCAAACATATACATAGTACTTTAGCAACTGTGCTATTATTCAGCTCAGTCCTACACATACTCATTTATCTTCCCCATCCCGTCGGGTGTTCCTTATGCTCAAGCGCTCACCCCTCGCATTCCTACCTCCGCCATCGGGACAGCTTCTTCTCAACATTGATATGACTTGCCGGATTATTCCGAATCGCAAAAGACCTCAAAATCATTTGAAAATTCTTTTGCAGGCCGCTCAGGCCGAGCGGGCCTTGCCTAAGTCAGACCTTCACTTCGGCGGGCGAGCCACCGAGTCCCATTCGCTCGGGATCGACACCGAGTACTTATCAATAAGAAAGAAATTCTTTCAGTTAAGCTAGGTTGGATGGTCTGGACTCCGAGCGGCGCAAGTCCCAATGTGGCGGCTCGGGCGACGCCTCAAATTCACTAGCTGGGTACCAGTCTAAGCCATGGCATCCGGTTCCCCTGGCTAGCAGAAGAGGCTTTAATCGCTCGTATTTGCGCGCAGCTTTGTCCCAAATTGCGACGACTTCAACCAGCATACACACCCCACTCGAAGCCTCTTTTCACGGTTTGTCCCCAAAATCAGCCAAGCTGTAGGTTTTGACGAGACAAAGGACGATGATTAGGGAGTCGACAACTTACTACAGATACCGTAAGGTATCTCTGAGTTCTAAGTATTCACTTGAACTCAACTGCCAGTCAATGTTACGCAACTGCATCTGTATTCAGGCGGCTGGATGTCGACTTAGAGCTCATATATGCAGACTCGACATGTCCTTTGAATTATGGTAAATAGCAGGGGCTGCACATCATCGAGCTCGGTTGTGCGCCAACAAGAACTTAGTTTGTTCAAGGGATGAACCAGGTGTTTTCGTCGAGCTGTACCGTCACGGCGCATACAAACAAGCCATCAAGTTTAACTGAGAAAGCGCCTTCCATAACAACTGGTCATTGCAGGCGAGTTTAGCCTTGGGCTGCGCGCAGGCTATGTGGATTGTTTGACGAAGCACTAAGTACATCGCAACAAGTTCATTTGGCCTAACACGCGCAAAAACTTACATGGGAAGTGCACAGTGTGCCTTTCTGACTAAACCATTCGACTTGTTTGAATTGTACGCTGTCGACATTGAAGCTCCCTTCACTTATCTATTATCGAGTCAAGCCATCACGGAGTGGAGGCATGTAGCATTCGCAAGATAGGTCAACCATGAGAGGGTGGGGAGGATGTCTTGCCCAAACCAACAGCCACTCGAAACAAGCGCTTTCGCGGACTACAGGCAGAAAAAGGCATTGGCGTAACAGCAGTATTTCAAAGTTTGTGCGCACACTTCTCAGCTCAAGTTGTGCCAATGCAACGCTAAGCTGCAAGCCATCTCCGTTGCCAAGGTACATCTAAAACCTCGGGCTATGGTTGCTGGATTGGAGAACTTAGTTCAGAAGCAGAAGTACAACGCAACTTTGTTCAGTACAAACACAAAATGGCATATGGAAGGCCAACAAGCAGCCTTCATGATCAGCAGAGGAGAATGTACGTGGTGAGGAATTCATCGTTTAAGCTGGTGGACACTGAACCTATTGGGGAGTCCAAGTCATCACCAGAGCTCATAGCAACATGCAGTCCGCGAGGCCTCCGAACGACTGCATTTTCTTGGGTAATCACTATAGTTGTCGGGATGGAAGCCTGGGGTAGACCACACTTGACTGACCGTTGGGCAATGACAATAAGGGCTAAGTTGTTTGAATTTTCCCTGGGGGACGTAGGAAGACTTTGGGATAGTTTGTGGGCAAGAATGAACGGCAGGATGGGAAGTACGAAGGATGGACTGAAAAGGACACGTCAGTAGCGATGAAACAGGGCGGACATACATTCTCGGGAACCAAAACAGAGACTGTTGTCTCTTGATAAAGCTCGATACCCCTTGTGAGTGGAGATGAGCTCTGTTAGACAGACTGGGCCACATTTGCCATCCCAGATATCATCATTTTATTGTCTGAAGTCCAGAAGCGCGACAGGATCGCCTACGAGTTTGACGAGCGCCGTGCTGATAGAGTAGCGCAAGTCCGGCGCGATTTTGACGAGAGGCAAGGATATGTACGCGAGTGGTCCAACCGTTGTGTCGCAGAGTCGTGTCCTTGTATTAAGCAAAGCCGAGAGGAGAGCAGTGATGAAAGGCTTTCTTTGTGTTCGTCGCGGAGGGTCTGCTGGGTAAGCAAAGCGCCTGGCCGCTTTCTGCAAAAACCGGTGGTGGTCGGGACGAAAGCGGGATCGCGATTACACAGCTTTCATTCCACGCGGCTCAGATCAAAACGTCTGCGTTCAAGGCCATCCCAAAATGCGACCGGCGAATACAGTTATATCAGCGCTACATCCTTGAGAGCAAGTAGAGCCATGTTGCGTAATCGGCAGTCAATCGAAAGGTTTGTTTAAATGCCAATGTAATTGAGAAAAAGGTATATAGCAGGAGAGTACACCGATAGACAAGTAGTAGATAAACGGAACAACATATTTGGGAAATATCAGTAGAGTTGAATGGTAAGGATACGATACACCGTGCCGGCGAGGTCAACGACTAGCCCTCTCGATCTCCTTGTCCAGTGCTTCGAGAATAGGGCATTTCTTCACAATAAAATGGCGACGAAGAAGATTAGCCTGTCCCTGGAAAGTTTCGAGGCAATGTGGACATTCCCAAATTTTCTTGGGAGTCGAAGCTACGGACTTTGCGTGAAACACAATGTCAACCTGGCCCTGCTCGAAAGCGCGAACTGCAAGCCATGGGTATGCGCGGATAGCCTCTTTGCGCACGTCAAAACCTTGGAGGACGTTTCCACTGACAATTTCATCGTTTGCTGGGTCCACATACTGGGCCGTGTACTCCTCAATGCAAGGCACATCGAATGCCCTTGCGATCTTCGGTGGAGACCCGGGAGGCATGCTCTCTACATCAGTCAACGCTTTGATGAGCGCCTGGCAAGCCTCTCTGCAGAAATTATCAGATGATGTGGCATGTAGAAATGATGGAATGAACGCACGCGTTTGTCATCGTGGATGACGGTAAACGAGTCAGGCAAAGGCGTTGGGCCTTAACAGGGTTGATGAGCTGAGGGCCGACATGTCGTGAGACGCTGCGCCTGGTAGTGATGTCGAGAAACGTCCAGACATGAGCACGAGGAGGGGGCATCGCTGGGGTGACCACAACGGAAAGAGGCCCGTGTCCAGAGCTCTGACCGGCGGCAGAGGCGATTGGTACAATGGAAGGCGGGATTTGGGACATCGAGGAGGAGGTTGTAGCAGTGGCAGGGGCGGCGGACACCGGAGTTGATGTGATACCGGACGAATGTGCAACCGTCGAAGAAGTCAATGGACTAGCGAACTCGGGACAGACCAAGTCGTATATCTCGGCATATGTAAGAACACGCTTCGTCGTGGTACGCGCGCGCTTCTGCTGCTGAACTTCATCGCTCGTGTCTATGGACAAGCACCTCTTCCTGTGGGAAGGTCAGGACAAAGAACGTTAACACAGAATGGCATGATAAGCTAACCTGGACTCCGAAGCCTTGCAAACCACAAATCCAAGGTCTACGAGAATCTTGGCCACCGATGGGATCCTTTCAACTGCCTCAAAAACTGAGCGGTTCCAGTTCTCGGCGGGAACGATGCCAGAAAATGCGTAGTCTGCGAGAACCAGGAGGCAGAGAGGATAATCCCCACCGGCATCTGTGATGTCCAGACCGAAGGTCACGGATGTGTGACAGTCAACAAAGTCGGACGTAGTGCGAGCCATATAATCTTGGTAGCCGTTGTGAGCAAAACTAAGCTTGGTATGAGAAAAAGAAAGCAAATACCTTCTAACGACATCGGAGCAAACAACAACTTGGGATCGTGCAGCGCAGTCCCTGTCTGGATATTGTGTTCAATGTTGGCGGGGAAACCCTGGGCATCGTGGACTGGACGTCCGACAGCTTCGTTGTTGACAATGGAGAATATGTTGCAAAACTGTGCATCACGCTCTGTACAAGCCAAGTCAGTGTATACACCTCAACCAAAACATGAGCGACGCACCGTGATCATACAAGTGCTTCTGAGAGAACCTGACAGATAACAGATTCTTGAAGTCGGCACTCTATCATCTGGTGTCAGCGGAGGTAGCATTGGCAACAACGACAGACATACAAGGTCGGATGGAATATTAGACGAGTTGGCCAGAGAGTAAGACATGATGTTGAAGTTGCAAGTGTGGTGAAGCAAGGAAAGAAGAGGGGGAAATCCGCTGGGGCGTGGCAGAACAGAAACGAAGGCATTTTATAGCAGGAGACTCGCACCCACTCTGCCCTGCCGTCTTGCAACCAAATCAACGGACCAGGACCAATGGGAAGCCAAAACCAAAGGAAGCATTCAGGCAAGTCATCGCATGTATCTAACTCCGCCGCAGAGGTGAAAACACCTCGGATTGAAATTCTGATCGCGCCCCGACTGTAATAGGAATTTGACGACAAATTTTGTCATTGTAGATCGCGACCGACGTTCTTCACTCATTTTTTCGAGCAAAAAGCCTCCAATTATTCCAGCAGACGCTCTCTCTGTCGAAAAATCGCTGTACTTCGTCCTGTGCCCGGATTTCAAACCGTGTCAGAGTCAGTTGTGCAACGAGGTGCCGACCCTGAATAGAACAGAAGGGGCTTTATCGTGCTAATGTTTTGCTGCAAGTCCCTCGCAACAATCGATTTCATATCTCATTACGACTCAGCTTTCGCCCACCGCCGTTACGAATGATTTGAATCACCTTTTGCATTACTGGGGGCCAGGCTTTCTTTGTGAGCATTCGGGATCAAGAAAAGCCGCTAAGCGACCCTACATAATGTTCCAGATAAACATGTGGTACACGCGACTTGTGAAAGTGCGACCCTCAACGGTATCCCAGAGGTCGAACGCCACCAAACGTTGAATAATTCTTAATTGGATTCTCCCGGGGCAGAAAATGTAATAGCATTCGTTCAAACGCCTCGCTGCCTTGTATACCGCATGCTACAAGTGAGACCTCGGAGCTCGGGGCAACGTTTTCGTGCGACGTACGGAGAGAGTGGGTGTACCATTAGCAATCAACATAGCATTGCCCCAAATTCAGCGCTGGCGCCGTCGCTTGGTTCTTTCTCGCGTCTGCCCTTTGAAAGCTCACTAACTGTACGCCCACGGCTGGGTCGTACTACATCCAATTTCACAGCAACTTAGCGAACGTCGCGAAGAGATCAAAAAGTATGCGTCATGATCGCCCTCGGACGTTCCCGCAATCTTATCCACCCCAGAGTTAATTTAAAAAAGAAATGAAGATTTTTCGCTTGTGAACCCCATTTTTCGTCTAACGGAGACACTAATTGTCAGCTACGGTAAGAACTGCAAAATTCCGATTTGCCCTCCGTCAGATAAACATAACCGTTGGTGCCGGATTACTCACCGCCGCTTCTGTCCTCGTTTTACGCCCATCCCGCGCGATGGTGGATAACGATGGGGAGCCCTTCATTCCTGCGACGATTGTACCGCCCCCGGGGCCTTAATATTTTAATTCCGCGGAAGATTTTCTGGAATTTTTGCCTCCGCTGAACACGTCAATATGTGACCACCGATGTAACGCTAATGCGACACGAGGTAGCTGCTTGTTGAAATATATCGGAACACGCCGAGTGATGCTATTGTTCGCCCGAAACGGAATGGTTGAGCGCTGTGCCATGGCTTTGGCGCTGCGCTCCCAGACGGCCTCGCTGAGCCTCGGTCAGTGTTCGAAGGTAAGGTACGATTCGGCTGTCCTCAAGGTGTAAATCGACGCGAAGGAGCTCGCTCAGCGCGCTGACTTGCCACTTGAAGTAGGACCTGCCGGCAACTCCAATCACTTTAGAGTCGTCAGCCGGCGGTCGTCAGCGTAGAGTCCAGAGCGCACACGCCAGGCTGGATCTCTCAGACATTTTATTCTCTTGTCATCGTAAGAGCATTCTTTCCCGCAAGGTTGATACGGCTCAAATCGAGAACGGGGACGGTCCCTCCCGTCGTCGCGCTCGCAGCCTTCTTTATTTGGTAGTACCACATGCATGGCGCACATAGACACCAATTTCTCAGTCGCCTTCTCGAAAAGAGCTGAAGCCTTGGACAGTAAACTCAGATTCTGCTATCCTCGAAGTCTGTAAGCTGACGCGACAGAGTCGGTCATTCCTCTGAACCAGACAACCCTTGCACTCAAGGTAGCAAGAACACAGACATCCACGTCTCGTACAGATGCGCAGCTCAATCTCGAAAGACTCATAGTACTCCACTGTAACACACCCGGTTGAAGTCAAACCGCTTCAGCTTCGGTGGCATCGCGGAGACTTAGAACGACTTCCTTGAACCGTCGAGTTCAGTCCGAGCCACCAGCTCTCACGTTCGTATGGACCTCGAAGAATGCGCTGTATCAGTGCCAAGTCTCAACACTGTCTTCCTCCCCCACCTCCATACGCTCATTCTTCTCGTTGACTCATGTGCATGGGCCCTGAGGCTGAAGATGGATGCAAAAAAAGGACGAAGGACATCAGCCGTGGTCGTTCTCATTCTCAGTAGCTTAGAATGCCCTACAACGGGATCGTCACGTATGAAGCTGAAGTCTTACGAGGATAAGAACCTCACGGGAAAGCTCAGAATTTATGCTTGTACGCGAAAGAAGGTGGAAGAGGTAGTGCAAAGACAATGTAGAAAGCTGCTTACCGGTTTGGTGGGCTATGGGACCATTGCGCTACAAGGCCAAAGGTGTCACTGTCAGGGCGATGTTGCAACTATAAATGTGATTCAGAATGCGGAAAAATATAATATCACTTTCGAACGATACCATTGTAAATGAATTTGCCTTTCCTTTTTTTTTTTCAGAGACAGCGGAGAAATCGAACCCGCGCCATGGTGGTCAAGAGTCAAGACGAACTTGGCCTCCGATCGCGCACAGGTTGATCGCCTCATATAATTACTCGATGCCTTGTCTAAGTAGACAGTATTCGAACACCTTCGAGGCAGTTTTTCATACATGTACATAGTTTAATCAAGATATCTGTCGAAGTAAGAACAATACATGCATAAATACGCTTAATGCGTGCGTGGTATCAATAATCTACATTGCTTAACTTGTACACAATCCACGAGACCTCCAATCCACCTCAATTCGGTGTAATCGCAATCTTCAGTGCGCCTCTGCTGTTCATCTTGTCCAGCGCGGCTTGGTAATCGTCGAGCTTGAAGGTGTCGGTGACCATGCCCTTGACTCTGACCTTGCCACTGTCGAGGTAGGCCACTGCGCGAGGGAAGCAGTATGTTTGCGAGAAAGAGCCGAGAATCTGAAGGACGATATGAGAACAGGGAGTGGGATGAAGCGAAGCTAACTTACAGTGATCTCGTCGCCAAAGATCTTCGATGGCGGCCAGTGAACCTTCGCAGCATTCTCGTAGACACCGTAGATGAGGAGGGTTCCACCACGGCGGCAGTAGTTGATCGCCTCATTCGCGAGCTTTTCAACACCAGTCGCTTCGACGACAACATCGAAGCCGTATGGGTTGTCCTTCTTGAGTTGCTCCCACTGGGCCTCTGGGTTCTGGCGATCGAGCTCAATGTACTCATCACCGGCGTCCAGGTCCTTGGCGATGTCCATCTTGATACCTTTGTTGGCCGCAATAACGACACGCGCTGCTCCGTTGAGTTTGAGGAGTTGGGCGAGGATGAGACCGGTGGGGCCAGCACCGAGGAGCAGAACCTCGATTCCGACCTTCGGGTTCAACTTGTCGAGACCGTGGATAGCGCAAGCAGCGGGCTCAAGAAGGGTGGAGTCTTCGTCGGAAAGATTCTTGATTTTGTAGAGCTTGTTCTGAGGGCTGTGAAAATGTAAGATAGAAGCCAATGTATGCGC
The DNA here is from genome assembly GCA_000934385.1 of Cylindrobasidium torrendii FP15055 ss-10. Classification (NCBI taxonomy): domain Eukaryota; kingdom Fungi; phylum Basidiomycota; class Agaricomycetes; order Agaricales; family Physalacriaceae; genus Cylindrobasidium; species Cylindrobasidium torrendii. Next base: position 43,031 of record KN880462.1, read on the forward strand.
AAGGAGAACGCACTAGACGATGTACTCGGCAAAGCCTCCATCTTTGGTTACACCACGAGCGTTGAAGGACTCGCACATGAGCTCGCTACCACGACGACAGTAAAAGCAGTTTTTACACTGGAGACTGATGAGAACCAGGCGTTACAAGGGACATTTGGACATACAGTCTCGCCAACGTCGGCGACACAGCGGTCGCCCATCTCGAAGCCTTTGACGTTCTTGCCCATTTCGACGACGTGTCCAATCGCTTCGTGTCCGGGGATGAGAGGGAAAGTCGAGATGAACTCGCCATCGTGGATGTGGCCGTCTGTGCCGCATACACCTGTGGAACAGTGTTGGCGATAGACTGATAGCGCGAGTAAGCGGACATACCACAGCAGTGGACTGGAACAGATAGTCAGCGAACTGGGTTGGGAAACGAACAAATGCACGCACCCTGAAGAAGAACGTCGTCGTCGCCGACCTTGGGAATGGGGACCTGCTTGATTTCAAAGTCCTTGGGCTGTTGCGATGCGCGTCAGACGGGAGAGCGCATATAAAGGCAGAGATGACGCACGGCGTTGTACCAGAGCGCCTTCATTGTTCCTTCGGGCATGTTGGGCGGATATTTGTTTGGGTGGGTGGTGGTGGGCGGGAAAGTAGAGGAGATTTGTCGAGCCATCTTCGCCCGCTCGGCCTTTATACGCCTAAATGGCCTTGACGTCACTCCCCCATTTGGACGCGATAGAGGATCAGCAAGTGCGCATTCCTGATTAAGGCATCACCGTCGAGGTTCGTACGATGCGCTTGGTGTTCAACGTGTAGGATTACTCGCGATTTGAAGTTCCAAACCTCTCACCTGAGCTTTTCAGACTTTCTCTGCCATTTCTATCGATACTACAAACGACATCATCCAGGCATCATTCTCAACTGGCAGGTCGATGTTCCATCATTGAAATGACAGAACGTCATGAATCCGAGTAATATTTCTCGCGGATTTTACTTACCAAAATAATTCTGACTGAGTTGGAGGACTCGATTGAAGCCTTTCAATCCCCCGCTATCTGCACAGATATCAGCCAGGAGACACGCACTGGGGGCACCAAGGCTTTCTTTCGGTCGTACCGTGTGGTACACCCGCGATTTCCTCCCTCTTTCCTTTCCCATGACGCACAGCTGACCGTAACAGGCCGCAAGCTGCTGGTTGCGGACCGGCTTAACATTTGAGGCCCTCAACCTCAGCCTCCTCGAGCTTTAAGGTTTTTCCAAGCATCGCAGGCGGATCGTGGTCAGCCAGGTTAGAGCCGTCATCATCCTGCTACGCTCTGGACCACTGCGCGTAGACCGCTCACCCTCTCAGAGATCAACCTTCTTGCCAGTATTCGACTGTTCAGGTGCCAAGGTCAACCGACACATCAAGCGGCTATCGACGGTCGTTTCTGCTCTTCGTAAGATGGCACCTGACGCTAATAAAGACCACCCATCACAAACCAAGATGGTCCAAACTTTGTTGAGCCCGACCGACGTACGCTTCGAACGACTGCTACCATTGTTCCGCTTTGTTTGGACACCGTGTTTGCAAGATGACGGTATATATGCATTAAACTGATCCAGCGCGACCATTGACACAAGAAGACATTCTCGAACGTGAGGAAACACGTCTAATCATCCCCAAGGTCGCGCGTTAGTGTCATTGGCCTTACTCCCAAGTTCAAATGTCTTTGTTCAGTTAATACTCAGGATCGTTTGTCAGCGAACCATCTTGTCTTTGAATCACTACGATCAACTCGTTCTTTCACTTCCATCTTGGCCAGGTTCCGCGACGTCCCCATACGAGGGTCTGAACCTATCGCCAACGCAGAGACCCATCACGGATGGTATTTTGAAGCTCGTGGAGAGGTATGGTTTGTTCAAACCAACGACCGACGAGGAAGAGGCTGTAAGGAAACGCGACGAGGTAAGGAGTTCGGAGCGTTTGTGAGGTGTCTAAAGACATTAAGTTGCCCTACTGGCTATCGAGAAGCCTTCTTATTTATTCAACTAGTCAATAAATATCAGTCACGACTTCCGCTACAACGTTCCATGCCATGGTGGCTGTATAGGTCAAAGCTAGCTGCGGAGCCTCACACTGAGACTAAAACAAAGTCGAGCAGTAATAACGTCGAGAAAGCAGTGAGGTACGGGATGATCCTTTGGTTGTAAGAGTTCAGATGTGTTGGTGTGGGTGTGGAGGATGAACGGGAAAGGACCATCGTGATGCAGGCGATATAGAAAACGCACTTCGTGCATGCAACGAGCGTGCGAAAGAGTGCGAGTGGGGGCGAAGAAGAAAAAGGAAAGGTGTCTTGTTTACATCGAGGAGAGTGGTTGCTTGCGCGTTCAGGGGAAATGGAGTTTAGAAGGTAGTGGCATATCGGTTCATAGAACCGTCTGTCTGAGAGCTGCTCGTCCACCTCGCTGCCAACTCACTTGCCGAGAGCAAGGAGATCCAAAGCGGCCTCGTATTCGTCATACGCGTTGGATATCGACTGCTCGAGAGTAGGGGCACCATTAGAAGGAACCGATGCGACCACGATATTGTTTTCAACCGCGGAATGGCGCGCAGTCTTGTAATTCTGGACGACCGGCGGCTTCCTGGACCGTTCTTGCGCTGAGTTCAGCACCAATGCCTTCGCAGAAACATTGTACACATGATAAGTAATTGTTTTCACAATTCTCCGCGATACGACCCTTGCGGTCAATGGAATGGTGACAAGAACTGCGCGCTCGAGGTAGCCAAGACACGAGCGCTCACTAACAAGGAACTCTCGGTCAGGTAAGAGACCAAGAGCGGTCACACGAAGATGCTCAATCATTGTATCACCAAAGAGAAGAGTGCCATCCCAGACCACGTCGGAAACGCCGGGAAATGTGATCCTGACCCCGATGGCACCGCTAACAGTCTTGCTGAGGAGGTTGTACGCGGCCTCGTTGAAATGAACATTCAAAGTCTCTATGGCGGTCGGCAGCTTCTCGATGGATGAGCTGCGAATCAAATGCAATGAAGAAATTATGACACACGGGAGGCTGGTCTACTTTGGCGTAGTGTTTCCTCGGGGCTTGCGCAGGTTTTTCACTGCGCCCGCGTTTCTTGCCTTTCGGCTTTGCGTTGATATAATGATAAGTACTAGTCGGCATTCAAATATTCAAATCCCAAAAACTTACCTTTGCTTTAGTACGAGGTTCTTGTGAAGATGTCGTCTTATGGGGACAATGATCAGAATTACGTAACCAGAACGTTCTCACGGTGGCTCACCGGTTCGGGCGCTGGCGGCGGTTCGAGGGGATATTCGAATTTGAACGAAGGGACAATCTATATTATAGCTATGAGCTTGTCACAAAAGAGTGAAATGGGGAACGAACCAGGGGTACAGGCGGTTGCGCCAGGAGAATCTCAGTAAGGCTTGTCGAAGGCGTAAATTGTGCTCTCGCGGCTGCCTGGCGGGCGTCATCCTCCGCCTCGAGGCGCGCACACTTCTCCCTCCATTCACGAGAAACCTCTTTCCCGGTTACACCCATCTCATAATCAACGTATCCTTTTGGGCACCATCTCTCTGGGCAAATCTGGTTTATGGCATCGAACTGGAATTCCCTGAAGGGTTGTGACGCTAGCACGAAGTGAGCATATCATTAGTGTTCAAATGTTATTGACGCACTCATAATGGAAACTAGCGGACTATATGTCGTCGTAGAACTTCGCAGCGCTGTCAGTTAGAAGGTGGCCGGAGTGGAGGCGCGCTGATCGACAAGTAAGCCACTCCAACAGAATTGTCGTTCTCGGCAAATTTGGAAACAAGGGAGTGGCGACGACCCTTTATATACATCCGAAAATGTACGGCTGGGATCCTTTGCCATATTGGGGTCAAAGGGTGGTCTTTAGCGTATTGTTTATGCTTGAATAACGCTGCGTGCCGACCACCTTACAAACATTCATGCCTTTCTGTAACATTGTATTGGCATGATGGCGCAGGACGTTTTTTGGAGGGACGTGCAGGGTAGGCCACTCGCATGAAAAGGCTTTCTCGGTCGACGTCCACTCGTAGCACACAAAGAAATGTTTGAAATACTTACTTGTTTGTAGGCTGATTCAGAACATCCCAGCCTCTCGCAAGACATTGTTCCGACTATGCAGCTGTACATCGCTCATCCATTCACCGTCGTAGTATATGTGAACTAAAAACGTTATGCCGTTTCGTATACCTAGGTCGACATCAACTTGTCACTTGAACCCGCGAGCATGATTTCTACGAGGGGAAGTGAATCACAGCGGTCTGAACGCTCTGGAGCACATCACGGTTGTTCGTACTATCCTCACCACACAAGGACGATGGATAAATCAGCGATTTGCATTCACTACAACAACAACTTTGTAATGTCAACGGTAAGCAAACGAGAATAGAAACAGAAGAGGAGTGCATGTGTAGTGTGAAAAAGGAGACGATTTTGCAACAACAACAGATGTAAGAGCATCAGAGCCTTTGGCTCAAGGGTACAGGTCAGCGTGCCGATAGCACATAGGTAGGAGAAAAATCCGATGAGAGTATGAGTAATAGAACAGAGATGATAAGAGAACAATCGTAAAATGTAAGAATATCATGAGGAAGGAACACAAATGATGAGAAAGCTAGAGCAATGCTTCGCAGTGAGGTGCCCGGCTGGCGCAGCCTCTAGGGATTGGCAGACACCACCTGTTTCTCTATGAAGCACAGCGCGGCGCACGATGTGAAGTGCTTGGCAAGCTTATTTGCCTGTCCCTTCTCGATTTCGCCGCCGCAGTGGGGACATACCCATGTCCTCGCGGATTGAGGAGTCCCACGCTTCGCGTGAAAGACTTGGTCAAACTTTCCCTGTTCAATGGCCCGGATAGCCAAGTACGGGTGGGCTTGAATCATCTGCTTGCGGTACTCGTATTTCGTGAGCACCTCTGCTCCAAGGTAGGGTGCTCCGCCGGGAGGGTGGTTGAACGAAACGGAGACGACTCCGCCTACCGTCTGGAGTGTGAATCCCCAAAGAATATTTGTAGAAGATGCACGGCGGAACGATTCCATATAACCGTAAATGAGGTCTCTGCGACCGCAAAATCAGTCATCAATAACAAACGCGATCATGCGAATTGAACTCACTGGTCGATGCGAAGGCCAATGCGGTAGTCAAGACTGAAGTGGTTCCCGTTCGGTAACTTTTCCCAGAGGACGTAAATTGTCTCCGACGGGGCAGCAGCGAGGAGCAATGAGGAAGGAGTGGGATTAACTGCTGTCGCAGGAGCCACAACTGCAGTACTAGGACTCGCGTTTGACTGCAGCGCGACTTGGGCCACAGGCGGCGCGGCAGCAACGGGAGCGGACGTCGTCGGTGCAATACTAGCAGCGATGGTGGTAGGAGCGACCGTTGCCGGCGGGGGAGCGTGGGATGGGACCTGAAGGTTGACGGCTGGCTGGTAGTTAACGAGGTTGTGAGGATGGCTCACAGCGCCGCCTGCGGTGGAGGTCGTGATAAGCGGACCATGAAAGTTGGAAGCAGGCTTCGAAGCCAGTACGGGGATGATCGGGCGTGTCGTCACCGATGGATGAGGAAGGGAAACACGGGTGGCTGCGCCGGTCGAAGGTCCAGCGGTGGCTTGAACCGACATCGGCGGCGCCGGAGCCGTCGTAGAAGACACAGACGATGTCGTGACAGCCGCGCCAGCATCTCCTGCAGACGACGGCGCGTTCGGAGCCTCCTTGCGCGCAGAGCCGACCGCGTCTTGCGCGGTAACCTCGTCGAGGGAAGTATTTGGTGCCGAGGTGAGACATAACTCGGGGTCGCGCGTGTCCTTATCTTCTGGTGTGCCCGGAGTGCCCGGAAAGTACGTCGCGCCTGGAGAAGAAGGGTCGGCCGTTGAGGTGGGGGAGGGAGCTGGGCTTGGGAATTCACTGGGATTGGTTGCAGGTACGGGAGCGTCTTCCTCGTATGAGGGACCATCGATGGTAACTTCAACGTCGTCGATAGTATCGCGAGTGATACATGGGCGTTTGTGCTGGACCTGTTCGTCGTCGTCGTCGCCAAGGTCGGAGGAGGCGCGCCTCTTCATGCGCGAGCTTGATAGCATCCCTAAGTCTAGACTCGGCCTATTGGTTTGTGTTAGTTTACAAGTGATCAAAACGAAACGAGTGGCCTACCTGCGAGTCGTCCTTTCAGGTGAACAGTTTATAAAATCGTTGAAAAGTTTCGCATATGCAGCATCCGAGCGACCCGGGGATTCATCCAACGCCGCCAAATGAGGGTTTAGACCACCTCCGAACGAGTTCCTTGGCGTTGTAGGAGGGGGTGTGCGCGGGCGCAGGAAAAGGGTCGAGTTCCGGAGGGAGTTTGTGTGATTGAAGCGGTAGTCGTCCTCATTGTCGCGGTCTCTGATGCGCTGTGACATTTCTCTTTCGTGGCGAACCTAGCAGGTGGTTCAGGTAAATAACAGACGAAACCAGAGAAAACAAATACGCACGATGCGTACATTCTGTGCGGTAATAGACATGACGAAGGGCAAAGCAGGGGAGGTAGAGTGGTGTGGATCAAGCTGTGCAAGTTCAAATGGTGGCAGAAGGGAAGGACGAATTGTCGATCACCCACCTGAACCGTGCAATTCCAGCAGAAATTGTTCGCCCTTTGCCGGTGCAGCAAAAAACACCGCAAAGGAAAGCTGAAATTAGTTGAAAGGGTCACAAAAGGCAGTGGATTTCCTGTGAAGAGGAACATTGTCTTGCGGTGGCGCAGGCTGACCGTCGTTGTGCCGCCCGCGTCGCCGCTCGTACATACCAGCATATACACCCCCCGATACGGACTTTTCAACGAAATTGTCTTGATGCTATAGCCAAGAATCATGCGCTCCCGTCCTACGCACCCACATAGATGAGAACAAGTCGGCGCCGTACCGCCTTTTCCTAACCCTGGAAAGCTGCTGACCCCGACGCAAAACGTGCAAATTGCATCACGACAAGGTATATGGCATACAACAGATGCACAGATAAACCACAGGATTTTGCAAAGGAAATACTCTGTTTATAAAGGAGAAACGCCCATAGGGAATACGCGTTCCTATCGTCGATATCTTGCATCCCGCCTGCGGCGGGCCAACGCAGCGGTATGACATCACACATACCGCGCTACCCCGGTTCCACAATCTCAAAGGACGAACAAGTTCTTCTTAGCCCGCAACAGGCCAAATCACTGTATAGCGAGCGTACGAAGCTAGTACGACCTCTTTTGACCGCGGACCGATATGATCATTTCACCCTAGGCATCCATTGCAGCCATCTGCTGGACGAGAGGTTACCATCTATCCTTTTTCAAGCTTTTATCGATGCTCAATCAACACATTCGGCCAGTTGCGAAGAACATGAGATGTCACGCGAGAAATCCAGCCACCGCCACACTACACAAACTGTGTCGGGCGACGACGAAGAGGATTTGGGTCGCCGGAGATAGCCACAGAGGATGAAATAGACATTTTAAAAGAGGTTCCCTTTGAGAGCAAGGCAAGTTGACCGAAGATAAATGGGGCCATGCCACCCGATGTAGAGAGGATGGATGGAAGTGCCCGCCGACCTCTGGAAGCCAGTTATTGCCCAAAAGAGGATAAGAGACGCCGTTTGAGCATATAAAAAGAAAAAACGAAATGGAAAAAAGCTCAGAGAGAGCCTAGGAGATGTAAACACAATGGGATGGAAGTTGACTTACTTGGACTTGAGGCGTTTCGAACTTCCTGAGGCGCCCAACTTTTTGGCATAGTTTTCTAGATGCAGGACGAGCATTTGGGGCGTCCCAGGCTTTCGAACTTCGACTTGAAAAGGGAGGAAGGAAAGGGTTACGTGATTTCTCCCAGGTATCCTTACTACCACCACGATCTAAACTCTCGCTCTGTGTCTGGCCTTTTAAAACCACTCCCGACTCCCGCTTAAAACCATAGACGCCCATTCAACTCTGTTTTTGCTCAGTTGAGGACCACGGAACAAGGATATATGGAAAATGGCGAAGCTACGACCTCGAAAGATGTAACCCGCCCTTGGCTGCATTTCGCTCAACCCCCACCCAAGGACTCGCCCGTTATCCGGAATTATAAAGCACAATACTTGCAGGGCAACGTTTGTCCGACGGACTGTGACCCAGGCCGACTTGGACGCCGGGCTCGCTAGTCGTACGATCTACGCCCCTCCGCATACGGCTACCCAGCCAACACAGGCATATGGCCGCCCAGCTGTTCTCCTCCTGGAGGTTCGAGGGACCCGCGCCCACTCCTGCGCACCCTCTCGCCAACTCCGAAGTTTGCCAATGCAGTTCGAGGATCACGACGTGCCAAGTCTTGTTCGCAACGCCTCCTGGACTATGGACCCTCTGCACGCCCGACCTTATCGCCTTCCGAAGAACCGTGAAGAGTCTCCCTTACCCATCGATACTGCCATACCCTCTTCCACTAGATCGTGTACGATGTAGACCAACCAAATGACAATCATGTTCTCTTCCTGTCCAGTGGGCTTTCTCTGAAGTCATGGCCCGTTTTAAATGGACTCTCGTCCCACTGCTCACCGGCACCTGGCAGCTTCGTGAATTTCCTCTAGTAAGGACTAGGCTGCTCGTCGAATCTGGGTAGAGCTTTCCTGCTACATAAGTCTATTTGCTGATATCAGAGCAAGGAGCGTGAATTACAGCGCCATACGGCGCGCGAACATACAATGTCTATCTACATATCTGCACACTCGTCAGGTATACGACACACATCTACTCTACTTCTATTTAACAATCGTCCATGTCATGAGCGAGTCTCTGTATGCGAGCTTTTATCCTAAGCCGAGCACGTCGCCTGGTTGCCAACCTCATACCACCAATGCATGCACGTCGAGACATGCACGAAATGCGAGAGCGCAGCCAGGATAACACAACCGTGTAGGATCTGGTGGCTAGAGAAGAAATAGTCGAAGCGGCCTGGCGCCAGGCGTTCTGGGAAACGATGGGCACTACAAAGGGTATACGGTTAGCGTGCATCAAGTAGGATGGAGGGCAATACTTACTACAGGAATGCACCGGTCAAGTTGGTCAACGCCGCTAGGAGGAGCCATTTGTAGCCCATGGCGTTGTAGAAGGTATCCCATCCGTGGGTCCACCATGCTTGTGCTGTCGCCAGACCACCTGTCCAGCCTACGGCGGTGAAGATGACGGTCCGCAGCGTCCTATGGGTAGGTTGCTGGTACAGTGGGTTGAGCACCACGAATCCCGCCGCTGCACCAAGCGTCAGCCATTTCCTCAAGTTCGATGGAATACCGTTACCAAAGCCAGCAGCGACGAGAATGCCACAGTACGTGAGCTGGTGGTGCGGATGGCACAAGAATCCGTAGTAGATGCTCGCGGCGAAGCTACCGACGATTTGGACGAGGATGCCGAGGTAGTCCAGCGCATTGCAGCGTGTCGCCATCTATGGAGGATCCCCCAAGTGTTGGAACACGGTGAACGCGCGGGGACAACGAGCGCACATACCTCCTCGGAGTGACATAGAGACGTATGGAAGAACGCGCTGGCGCCGAGGGAAAAGATGGTGGTGAATAGGAATGTCTGGAAGACGACGAAGTCTTTGAGGCTCAGGTCGGGGAAACGTGAGGGTGCGTATATTGCGAAGGAAATGTACAGGAAGAGGGCGGCACCCCAGAGATGACTGTGAATGTTGACTTGTCACTTGTCAGTCAAACTTTGAGCGGAAAGGGTGGGGGTCTGACCGGTCTCATTGTGCAGGTCTAAATTGAGAGTAAGCAGGTTATTCTGGGGGATCAATCGTGCTTACGTACAGCCAAAAACAGACTGGAATGTCCCTCGCCAGTGATGTTGTGCTCTTGCAGTATGCGTGAGGAAGAGAGAGAGAAAGAGAATAAAAAGGAAATCACCTTCGATAACCAGAGATGATAAACTCGTTGTCCTTTTGCCAGTGAGGCATCTCTGCGTCTGCCCAATGCAGCGTTTTGGACAGCCGTGCCAGCTCATGGTTGACCTGGCCGTACGCGTCTGCGGTGGCATGGGTGATGCGCTTTCGTATCGAAGTCGTCGCGGTCATGGACATGGTGGAGGCAGGAATCAACGTGGGTTAGAGACTGATTTTTAATCCGGAGTGCTCTAAATCTGCGCGCTCGGGAGCCGGGTCGGCAAATGCCAGCAGTGGTCATAATGAGTTTGACTAAGTAAGGAAGAAAAGACGCGCTTTGGACGCGTGTTGAAACAAAGGACCAGGTAGTGACAGATCGCGGCTGACCGCGTTGTTGATGGCGGGATTATTATAAGTACAAGTCGCGCCTAATTTGCGCCACAGCTGATCGGCGGCTCTCTACCCCGCGCGACCATCAACCTGATTCCTATGGACTCATGGTTTGGCATGTTCATCCGCAAGATTCGCAATAACAACTACGAAGCCCTCCCCAACGATGCAGAGGAATACGAACTGCCTACCACCACCACCGCCCATCGAAGTCCAGCCCAGACGAACAACCGATTCAGCAGAAAGCCAGTCCAAGTTGTCCTGCGCCTGCTCGCGTCGCCATACTTCCAGCGCGGCTTCATCATAGCCCTGCTCATACCCATCGCATATATCCTCAGCGGCGGCGTCCCACCTAGCTATGCCGACATCCATGCCTATGAGCTCAACCTTCCCCAGCATCGTAAACCGTCTGGCGACCGAAGATATCTGCGCTTCGAGGGGACGCTGACAGGACTGGGCTTGAATAACATTCTTCAAGAACAGTGCGCCAAGCAGCTATACCATTTCCTTCGTCACTAAGAGGTCCGCAGCTTATTACTCTCCTACATCGCGTACGCTGCCAACCGTTCATTCGTCTTCAGCGACTACACTTGGTCAACCCTCCCCATACCCTACACTGTCGACGAATGGGCGCTGCGGCCTACGCATATGCCGCTTAATACATTCATCTCTGGACCGACTGCGGGCGGTGACATGCCTTCCATTGGACTCACCCAAGACGCGTTGAACGAGGCCGAGCGCTCGGGGACACCGCCTCCGCATGATATACGCGCCGTTCACGTTTCATTCTTCGACTCTGTCTGCCCCAAGGAACAGCGCGTCACATTGAACTCGCTCGCTCAACCCCAGTTGACCGACGAGAGTCTCACTGGAGACGCCCTACTCAACGTCTGGGTCGAATACATCGCAAGTGTTGCTTCAGAACCATGTGTAGTCGTCGACTTCACCAATAAACGTGTCTTCGACCATCTGTACGTCCTGTCTCAACCTCCTCAGATCCGCGTATGCTGATACAAATCAGGTTGTTTGGCACGGAACGAGTAGTGGACATGTACCCTCTGATGGCTGCGACGCCCATCCTCAAGGATTTCAAGTGGGCTCCGCTCGTCCAAGATGCTGTCGACCGCAACATGGCTGGGATCAACCGTCCTGCATCTTCACAGATCCCAGGACTCCTCGCCGTGCACCTCAGACGCGGGGACTACTTCGGCCACTGCAAATACCTTACCAAATGGAGTGTGCGGTATCAAGGCATGAACCGTTTCCCAGGTATTCCAGACCACTTTGACCCGGATGATTTCGACGAGGCGAAGCAGACGAAGTATGAGCATTTCGTGGAACACTGCATGCCTGATGTCCCGACTGTGGTGGCCAGGCTGGGGGAGGTGAGGGACGCAGCGCCAGAGCTCGGACTCACCAAGGTCTATGCAATGTCCAACGGGAAACGCGCGTGGCTCGACGAACTTTGGACTGAACTCCGCAAGGACGGGTGGGGTCCAGTGCAAAGTGGCGAGCCGACGCACGAGTTGGGGAGTACGGCGGATTTGGATTTGACGAATAGAGAGTGGTATGTGAGTGGTGCGATTGATATGGCGATTGCGGAGCAAGCGCAGATGTTTGTTGGGAATGGATGGTCGAGTTTGACTGGGAACATCATTATGTTCAGGTTAGCCAAGGGCGTGGATATACACTCGAATCGGCTGTTATGAGTTCGGCGAGGAGGAAAGCATTATTTATTTATGTAGACTTTATAATGACGGACAAACTATTTATTTATTCATGCCAAACTGATGGATTTTGGAAGCCTTTTACACTGAGCTCGAGGCAAAGTGCCCGACATAAAAAATCTTGAGCTCGGTGGGCGCTTGAAGCTTGAAGGTGACTTGAAGTTGGCCCTCTTGGCCTTTGTCGAGTCTGTGATTTTGACGAACAACTGGCCAGGACAACAGGCTGAGACCAAATGTGGTGCCTTCAGCACCGAGCAAACAAGCCATTCATTCATGATTTCTATGCTATCCTTATTGAACCAGACCAAGTACTTAACCACATCGTGGTGATGGACTTGGCACAACTTGAGCATACTGTACATATGAGACCTCTCACTCGAACGTCTTGAATATCTCATGCATTGGTCGACTCTAGTGGCAAGGCGCGAACTGTAGAACTATCACAGGTTCAGGGCAACGGCAGACGACAGAAGCAAACAGAGAGTCAAGGCATCAAGCATGGTTGAAAAAATGGATGAGGCATAGTAGCTACCGGTGTATACGATATGACAACTACATATTAAAGGGGGACCTTCCATCAAGCTTCATAACGGCGAGCAGGTGTCGGACGTGCTCGACTGCAGTCAACATGAAGTCATGTACTTATCATGAATGGAAGACGTCTCATTTGTCGTCAAGTTTATTTGAGCCGGCCTTTCAACAGCATGTTGTGTGCTGGTAACTTATCGAGTTCACACATTCCAACTGTTTGCACGGAGGGCGAAGGGGGTTGTAATTGGTGCAGGAGGCAAAGGCTACATAAAGCAGATGCTAGTATGTATACGATTGGTGTGGCTTGGGCGGATAGGTAGGCGGATGGATATGTGGTAGTAGTGACTATTGGTGAGGGTGGGATCGATGAGTTATGCTGAGGATGGTACGTCGGTGAACGTAGTGGTAATGGTGGTACGGGTAAGGATAACAGACAAACACGATGGGTGATGTAGCAGACATGGTGCAGGATAATGGCAAGTACACGGTGTACAAAGCCGGGGTGGTGGTAGCAACAACATGAGCACGAAGCTCGAGGGTAGGTGGTAAGTAGCGTAGCATGCTGATAGCACACACGACTCGAAGTCCAATGATAAATAGCTATAACGGTGATAACGTGGAATGGATGAGGGGTGAGGATGGAGACGGAGTGAGAGAGAAAGGTAGATCATAATGCGCGGTCATTCAGAATCGTGAAGTCCACAGTAAATAGGAATAGAGAAATATGAAAATAGTTCGTATCGTTTGTCTAGCCGCGAGGGGTGCTAGTTAGCCGCCGCGATCTTCTCCTCGAGCTCGGCCAGAGCCTCGCACTTTGCTGACAGATGGCCTGATTTGTCTTCCTCGACGAAGTGCGGCAGAATTTTGCCAGGCTGTGCCCTCGCCATCAACGAGAAACAATGGGGGCAGCTCCAGTTGGTCTCATTCTTCCTAGCGTGGAAGACAATATCAAATTGTCCTTGCTCCAAAGCCCGCGTTGACAGGTAGGGATATACCTGTATAAGCTTGGTGCGATCAGCGTAGTCCGCTGGGATTCCGCCTGGTATGTCTTCTTTACGATGATGCCGTTTTGTGGGGTCCGTCGAAGGGTATTTCGGGCTGTACGCTGCGAGGTCGCGTGAACCAAAGACAGGAATGTTGATGTCGAGGGCGCTACGCGACGCCGCCTTGTGATCTTTAACGATCCCCTGCACCTTTTTCGTTGTACCCCGGGCAGCAAAATGAGCAACGAGCTGGTCTATGGTATTCCTAGAGACGCGGTCAACATTGGAGAGGAGAGAAAGGGAAAGCAAGAAAGACGTACTGAGTAATAACGATACCCTGCGGGGTCGTCTGATTAGCCCTGAAGCGAAGGACCTTCGCTTCCTTCGGATTCACATCGCCCATGAAGATACCTGCATCAACGTCACCAACGCACACGAAGGGCCAGCTATGAGTGTCTGGCGGAGGACCAGTTCTCGGCGGTGCGGGCAAGGCCATTGCAAGTATTGCTCCGATAGCCCCGCCAACAGGAGTGCTCGCAGAAGGTAACACATTGGTCGTGGTAGTGGGTATCGCGGGAAGAAGAGGTTGCTGCGGCCCGCCGAGAGTGGACGGACCAGCAGCATTGACCGCTATGACTGTCGAGCTCGAAGGCATCGTTGAAGCCATTGCAGGAGCCGCAGATGGAATAATGTGCTTCGCCTTTACACGAACGTAACGTGTCCTACGGGATCTGGGCACGTGAGCAGCTGGGACTGTAGACGGAGCCCGCGAGTCATTGGCGGCGGACACGGTAGTATTGACGAGCGCGGGAGCTGGGTTTGAGCTGGGAACAGGCGGCGGAGGGATAGGAAGCAACTCCTTGAGAGCACGTTGCGGCTGTGTAAGCCGCGCAGGTGCTGGCGCGTGCCCACCTCGGGTCACGTGGCCGCGGCCAGCATTGGGCTCTTGAGCTGGTGGCGGAATGAACGGCGGGACAGGAGGAGGCGCGTACGAATCGATTGGTGGAAGTGGTAGCGGTGGCACGATGTCACGATAGGCATGATAAGGTAGGAGCGGCGGCCAGCCGGGAGGCAACGCTGGGTTTGGAAGACGAAAATATGGAGGAGCCGGCGCTGGGGCGCGCGGCGGCGGCCATGGCATCGACGGACCACCTCCGAATGGCAGGTTCAAGTTGTATGCTCCGCTGGCCTGTGCGGTGAAGGTCGCGGAGTGAATGCCCGGGGCTATCTCGTGAGGCGCGATGGGACGATTGTCCCTTTGATGTACAAGGCCCGCGTGTGCTGCGACCCTTGCAAAAGAGAAGTCCCGGTTCACCCCGGGACTGCTGGTCCAGTCGATTTGGTTGCTCGAAGAGGATGATGTTGAGGCAGGTGCACGCCTGAGGTTGCTCGGAGCGCCACCAGTCGTCGCAGCCCGTGTGTTGGTGTCGCGTGTATTAGCTAGGGCAGAGGATTCGGATTGCGCCTCGTTGACAGTGGGGAGTTCGGGCTCGGGCGGCGTCTCGGTGGTGGAGGGTGTGGTAGGGGGGTTGGTGGCTTCGCCGTCGGCATCGTTAAGAAAGTCGTCCGTAAATGTCATTCGAAGACGCTTGGGGTCTTGCCCAGCGTCGATGGTCGAGATAGAGTCGCTCGACCGCTGCCTCTTGATGGTGGTGCGCGTTTGCGTGCGCGTACTAGTGAAAGGCTTAGCGAATCCTGCAAGAGAACCAAGATGATAGCGCACCTGTCACTGCTGCCAGCAGCAGAGCTTGAAGAGCTAGTACTCGCGCCGTCATCCTCGCTCTCCGTTGTCACTAGTCCTCCATCGTCGTCCTCGTAGTCCGTGGCCTCGAATGCCGCCGCACCCTCAGCGTCGTGATAATCCGGGTCCTTGGGATGGATTGGCAATCCTTCAAGTCTTGCGGCTCTGACTTCTTTGTCAGAGTAGCGTCGACCGTAGTCGAACGTTACGTCGATGGGCGAAGGCTCTGCAGTCAAGTTAGTATCTCTGCCAGCTGCACCATCCAAAGGCAACACGCACCGAGAGGAGGGATCCACACTTCACCCTCAAAACAGTATCCGGACATAGCGAGGGAGAGCAAGCTTGTCGGTGGTGGTTAGGGAAGAAGAGGGAATCGAGGGCGAAAGCCCAAAATATCATACACGTGGGAAAGGTCGTGCTTATGTCAGCCGCGGATGTAGATTCTGGGTCGGCGCCAAAGCTTAGTCATCCAAGAAAGACGCCATTGTCCGGATAAGGAAGGTACTAACCGCTGCTGTATCTATAAAAGAGTGAATAGTCCTTGTTTCAATTTTACGGAGAATAGAAGGCAGGGAGCATTCATCTGTAGGTTTACGGCCTCGTAGGCCGACCTAATCAAGAGTTTTGGCAGGTTTTCTGCTGTAGCGTAGTTTGCCTGCAAGTCTGCGACAATGAGGAAAATGCGTGCAGAACATGGGTCATGCTTTGACTACCGACCGTTCGTCATATTAAAGCTAAGATTCAGGAGCGTATGCCTTACCTGAGATGATTTTCCCGAGGAGTACACCGTGCGCCACATCTGCCTGCAGAAAAGTCCGAAGGGCATGACAGTCCAAGAAAGTGGTCAATATGGGATTAAGACACCCACAGCTATTCCCAGACAGAAGTTCAGACTGAGATAGGCGCCCCATGGCCCCAGACCAGCCCTTCGACGGCAAAGATGCGCCGTCGAAGGGCGGCGTTCACACATCAATCACGCAGCAAAGAAATAGGGAAGGAATCCAATTAATTACAGAAGACAAAGTAAAGCGACATATTAGTGCCCATTGTTCCACATCCAAGCCATCATCTAATAGATACATCTTTCCAACCTCAGACGATGAGCACCGTCCCGAAGACCCGATCCCAGAACTTGCTCGTCACACCGAACGCGAGCTCGTAGTTTTTGTAGTGGTGGCCGAGGTGGTACCTCTTCAGTTCGCGCATCCAAGGACCGAGGTTGGTGTGATGAAGACTGCGCAACGTTAGTCACGCTTCGGGCTGAAGAAAGAAATAATACGCACTGGTAGTGTACACAATCATAGAAAATGTAGAATGTGAATGCACCGGATATAATACCGTTGGCGACAGGCGTAGGGAACAACTTGTACGCCAGCTGCGTGAAGGGGTATTGCAACGCAGTGAACAGCGTCGGCGGCATGACGAGTCGCAGCCGATCCATGGGGATATAATGATGCACACCATGGAGCAAGAAGTGGATGGTGAGGGCCGTGCCGTTGTCAGGCAGGTAGTCGTCAAGGTGGAAGAGGAATCGGTGCATAACGTATTCCAGGATAGTCCAAATGACATTGCCCGTCAGGAAGCAAAGGATGGTCTTGACAATGGCTTCCGGGGTGATGCTGAGGATAGCATGGAGGGGCAAGACCGGGTTCTGCCAGAAGTTCGGGATGGGCGCAGTGAACTGGAAGAGGGCGCGCAGGAATATGTACGCGGCAATGGGCGCCCAGAAGATGGGCACCACATACCAGGTTGTCCGCGTCAGCATCTGAGAGGGATTAGAGTGGTTTTGGGGCGGAGCACGTATGGGCGCACCTCCATCCAGTCAGGCCCAAAAAGCCTTGGCGACTCGGGGACATGGCGGGGCTGATGAATTTGCTTCAAATAGAAGGCCTTGCTATCGGAGAATGAGAACTGCACTATTCTGAGGAGATGAAAGCTCTTACCTGAAGTTGCCGCGCCAGACCTGCATAAGAAGCGGCTTGCGGAGATCCAAAAACTGGTTCTTCTGGAAGTCAAGCTCTTCGTTGGTATCGTCCGGGTGATAGTCGTCGGATGCAACCCAGTCTCAAGCACTCGTTGAGCTTCTCGCTGTAGTAGTTGCCAGCTACAACATACCTTCGCTGCAGGTGTGCTCCTCGCCGCCAATCCTGGCAATCAGAAATTCGCTCATCATTTCGTAGGCGGACTCGGAGTGTTCGTGTTCCTCTGGGTCGGCCATGACGGTGTCAACATTCTTGCCGGCGTATTTGAGCATGATGTCGTCGCCGCCAGGGTGGTCGGCCAGGAAGTTTGTCACGTCGTATACCCGGTCCTGGAACGACAGCCAGCAGCTCATAACCGTGTCGTGTTTGGCGACCTCATCGTGGGTGACAATTTTCACGTTACGCTTGGACATCGTGAGCAGCGACGGCGACTACGACCTGTGAATGACGGTAGGAGGCCGACCGTTCCAACTGTTCGATCTCTTCTGTAATTACTAAAATTCGCACGTGGCGCAAAGTTCTCGGCTTTGTTCGACTGGGCTTGGGCAATACCTAGCTTCCTCTAGAGCCCGGGAAAAAGCGTAGTGTACCCCGGTAAATGGCCCCATGTCGTCGCCGGCAGCGGCGAGGGCTCATGGAGCTGGGGAGCAGCGACTGCAATAGGCTCGGCGAACGGCCAGCTCGTGTCAGCATACCAATCATATACCCGCCATCCGAACACTCACGGCATTCCTTCACATCTCGACTATAGCTAAGATAGGCGTCAAGCGCTTCATACCACATCACGTGTAGTGTGACATGTGTTACAAGCCTACCAAAGAGGCGCCAATTAGGCGCCGCTGAGCATTTTCCGATTAGTAGAGAAATCGTTCAAAAATCTGCATGTCTCGAAATTTGAAAATGCGAGCCCGAGGGAAAATCCAAGAGGTGCATTTTGATTTTCCCTCGGGCTCCGAATTTCGATATCTGAAGTCTACCGATTTTCGAACGATATCTGCGATTTTTGTGTTTTTCGTCACGCTACAGTCACCTGATGTGGTATGAAGCGCTTGACGCCTATCTTAGTCATGTTGGCTGTGAATTAGCCACCATCAAGTTTGATTGATGTATTGCAGCGTGCGCATTGTTTTCTACTGACAAACCTCGATCTTCTTGCCTTTTACATATGCGCATGAATCACTCCTCTGTACTACAGCCGGGTTTGTTTATCATCATCCCACCGATACGACACCAAATAGCAGATAAACACGGGCCTCGAGGACTGCATACGGGCTTGTCAGAAAATGCGCCGAAACTGCAAGGTGCTGAATCGTTGGTACTGGACTTTTGGGACATCCGAATTAGGCGCTTTCAATATATGTCCCCGTCGACGTTGCTCTCCCGCGGCATGGGTACACGTCCAGCAAATTTCTGGTTCGCCCGCGGACTTGATTGCTAAAGGTAGCTCCTTCTACTTCGTGAGACCAATAACCCCTTGCGCACGCCTCAAAATGGTTAATCCAACGTCATCTGACCGTGAGAACGTCCTAGGCTAGCCCCTGCCAGAGGACGGTCTTAAGCAGCGTCCTCAGATCGAATGCTCCTTCCCCGCCTTTCCTTCTACCTACCACTACCACAAGCTACCTACCCCTTACCACCCCCCATCCCATACCTATCATCATGGTCTGCCTTCACGGAGCCTCTTGCGTGCAGTGCCGCAGCCTTATTAGCTTGCCGCTGCCCGCTGGTACCATCATCGTTTCGCGCGAGGCCACTGACGCCGACATGCCTAACCCCATGCTTGGTCCGAGGTACTTCGTCGCCCCCATTGAACCAGTCTCCGTCTCTGTGCCAGCACCCAGCAGCATGTAAGCCAACATGCCACCTCGAATTACCATTCCTAACACCCCCTCGCAGGCGCCGTGCGTTCAAGAAGGTCCTTCGCGTTGTCTCCCGTACAGAGCCCGCTCAGGCGCGCTCCCTTTCGAGGGACAGCCGTGTACTCAGCATGTCGGACTAAAGCAAGATATGCCAACATCGAGGTATATCGACCTCCCATGTACGTCTCTATCCTGGTTTTCCTTGGTTGTGCTCAACAGCGCCCCTATAGACCACGTCTGGATATCGCTGGTCGATTCTCCTGCTGGTGCCCTGGTACTATTAAGGCCAAGTCGTCTCTCCTCCTTTGCTTCTGGGCCGACTTGGTCGCATGGATGATGAGGCTGACGAGCCTCATCATCCGTGAGCTTTGTCGGCGCTGGCCCCCTTTTCTTCAAGACTGTCGAGCATCCGTTTGACTCCTCTTTTCCGTAGGGAACATGCCTTCCTCTGTCCAACTCGGTCGTCGCGTTTGCTCCTTTAGTATCGCTGAGTATCCTTCTCCCTCTCCCTCTGTGTGACCAGTCCGTTCTCGTCTCCGAAGGAGAAGGTTGACGAACCGTCGCCTCCGTGATCCGAGCACTTTCTGGTCACTTTTCCTCGCCTCCAGATTCATAGTCACGCCTTTGACTTCCTTCGCCCCTAGGTAACTCATTACGAAGTACTGTCGCTATTGTATGTCCAATATTTTCTCTGGCCATCTCGTCCTTGAGCCTGGGGAGAAGGAGGTTGACGAACCTCCCTCTCTACAGGTTCGGGTACGCGCCGGCCAGTCAGTCCCTTCGACACTAGTTCTAACTCTTCTTTTACATACCAAATACTTCACTGCATTAGTGACTCGGACGGGTCAATACAACCCTTCTCCACGCTCTCCCCGTTCAAGCTTCGGGAGAGCGCCCGATGCAAATGATGAGTTACTCTCTACTTTGTGTTCCACGGATGGTTGATGTTAAGCTCGAGGAGGAGAGCTGACGAGCTATCACCTCTTCAAGCTTGGCCTCGATTATTCGTTGCAACTTGTCTCTTCCATCGCACGGTTCTAAACATTCCTCTTGTAGATTGCACAGCACCGTACACTCGTAATTTCTCTCGACGCTTGTTCTGTTCACGCAAAATATGAGTCTTCCTCTCCCCTCTGCTTCGTGGCTAGTCTGGTCCAATCTTTTGGAGAGAACGGTTGACGAACCTAGTCTCCCTGAGTTTGGCCTAGAGTACTAGCCGATGTACGCCTCTCGGTGCTGATGCTGACGCTCTCTTCTAGGTGGACATTTCCCAAGGGCTCGTAGAAAAAGATACGTCTCAGGTTTTTTGTTCAGTATCGGACACCAATTCTGACCACCTTTGTCTTTTTGCACACCCTCTGTGCCTACGCCTTTAACAATGTTGACCGCTGTGAACTTGAGACTGAGCCCCTACTATCACCGCTCCATTCCAGACCCTCAGACGCAAATGCTGACGAGCATGCGCCTCTGAGAGTTTGAAAGGGATGGAATGCTTACCGTACCGCCGCCCCACATCCCACTCCCATCGTCTTCTTAGTCACGTGTGCGCGATATACCCTAATAGCGCTAAACCTTGGAATGTTATCCTTATGGACTGTGATTTTGTTGTATTTTATGTCCTTCCTTTCGCGTCAATACATAACGGGTTCTGGGTGGTTTGTTTTCGGACTATACAGATGCAAAGGTCTACGCACTCGTTGCTACAATTTGGTCTTGGGCTGGGCTCTTGGCGATCGCAGCCTCATCCAGTCACTGCCTCTTGCCACCATGAGCGAATACGTGCCGCCTCCAGCAGCCGCCTCCGGAAACAGCCTCTACGATTGCATGGCTCCTGGATTACCTGAAGGACGCCAACGCGCGCGCGAACTGATGTACGAATACAACGTCTCACGGCCAACCATGGATGGGAACGAGCGTCGCAAAATCCTGGCCAAGCTGCTCTGCGTGCCCGTTGAATCCCTGGCCGGCGTAATGATTGAACCACCGTCAGTGTTTCCCGGTCACACTGCTACTGCACTAGGTCGAAGTTGATGCATGGATGTGTTAGGCTATACGTGGACTACGGGTCAAACGTGCGTTTTCGCTCATCTTCTCCATCACTACGGCCCAAGAGTGTTCAGATCTTTGTGTCAACGTGACCGTCATAACTTAGACTGACCTATCGCGCCAGATTAAACTGAAAGGCGAGTTCTATGCCAACTTCAACACCACCATCCTTGATTGTGCCGTCGTCACCATCGGAAAGCGTGTACTCTTTGGTCCCAATGTATCCTTGTATCCTGCTACACACGGCATCAGCGTCAAAGAGCGTCAGAGTGGACTTGAGCGTGCAAATGAGATTGAGATCGGCGACGATTGTTGGATTGGAGGTGGAGGTGAGTTCACGCGTCTTGTCCTCCGAAATGGTCGTTGAATGCGGTATAGCCAACATCCAGGCTGGCGTTAAGCTTGGACAGGGCTGTACTGTTGGCGCGGGCGCGGTTGTTACAAAGAGCTTTCCGGACTGGTACGTTAGACCCGATGCTCTACAGAAGATTGGACTTGACCTTTTCATGCAGGAGTGTTATCGTGGGCAACCCAGCGCGACTCATTAAGGTTGTACCAGAGGAAGAACGTGGAGAAGCATGGAATCCCTCTGCAGCTACGGCATGAACCCGATCATCGAATAGATGCTTTAGACCAATTTCAAGTGTGCATGTTTACATCAACTATTTATCGCATCTACATCCTCTATTCCGGCACCTCCTCCTTCTCGAACTTAGCCACCGCCTCTTCTAACCAGTCCCATATGCTTTTGCACAGCTCGGGATCCGTCGCGCCCTCCCTCGGGGCGCCCACGCGCGCCCATGGTACCATATACGCGCCGTTCAGTTTCGCACCCTCTGGCATCGTTCCAGCGTACAGCTGTGTAAGGCATCCGAGCTCAGGTGGGTACAAAATTGCGTTCTGCATCTTTTCAGTCAACGTTAGCTCACAGTGCACAAAGGCCGGACGTACGGCCATGGCTTGTTGTACGCGCGACATGTGTCGCTGCATCCCACTTCTAATGTTGCCTGGGTTGATTGCGATGCTGACGAGGCCTGCGCTACCATAGCGTCGTGCAAATTCGGCGTTGAAACATATCATTGCCTGTCGCTTGCATAAGCCTTGAAACCTATCTGCAAGTATTCTGCCCGAGTCGTACCCATTTGCTCTGGCCGTATAGCGCTGCAGTGCTCAGCCTGTCACGCTTCGGACCAGGGATGAAGGTCGCTACATCTGGCTTTGGGGCTGTGAGATGCGTGATGGAGCCTGTGTTTATCACTCGCGCGCCTGGAGAGGCGAGGAGGATCGGGAGTAGGAGATGTGTGAAGTAGAACGGGCCTGTGGTGTGCTTGCGCTGAGCATTCGGATAGACGGTCATTGTACACGATACACACCAAGGAGGTTCGTCCCAGTCTGCGAGTCGTATCCTTGCTTCGTTAGCTGATCAAGAGGAACAGAGAATACGCCGCTATGAGGTCGTCTGTGAGCTTGATCCAGGTGTCACATTATGGTTGCATACGCGTTATTGAAGAGAACGTCAATCTTGTTTTCTTTTGCCTTGTATGCTTCAGCAGCAGAACGCACAGATGCCAAGTCCGAAAGGTCGAGCTGTAGAAAGAGTGCACGCTCGCCAGTTTCCTGGTACAGCTCCTCGATGACAGCAAGACTCTTCTCTTCATTACGCGTGGCGATGTAGACCTTGGCCTTCTTCAACAAGAGCACTTTGACCGTCTCCCGCCCGATTCCTATGGGGAAATGTCAATCGCCCTGTTAGCACATTGACCGTAGTAGAACATACCGGAATTTCCTCCAGTGACAATGATAACCTTCCCAGAGAGGTCGGGGATTTCATCCACCGAGAATTGCGCCTTGGGCGGGAAACATTCGTCGATGTACTTGTGGAAACGGTTCTGCTTGCCCATGAGTACTCGAGTGTGGATGGAGGCAACCTAGTAGTATTGCCTCTCAAACTACTCTATTCTTCTTTTATGTGCACATCGATCTGTTCTGCCCACTTTTCTGAGTGAAAGTACGTTCACATTCGGCGCAACCTCGGTCGGGGTCAGCGCTATCAGTTCTAACGATCATTGAATGCATGAAATGAAGGTGAAATGTGTACGTCGCTCTGTGATGTGCATCGGGCGGGGTCCGCGCGATCACTGGCATTGAACGACTCGGAGCGTCCGAGTCAGGGCTTCGTGGCACGGCATCCCTGTTATCACTGAGGGCAATAATTGATCTGAGCGAGCTACATGTTAGCTAGTCTGCCCGACGACATGGGAAACAATGGCGCAAGATTTGTTTGACCTTTATTTGGTCAGTGACCAGTGTCTCTTATATTTGAGCATGATCAGTTCGATATCGTTGATAGAAACTCATATCAACGTTGTAGATGATGGTACATGATATTACTAGATTATGAGCCCGAGCGAGTGACCTTGACGTTACGCGCCTGGTACGTCGTTTCGCCCGTCGGTCCTGGCGAACCAGAGCTGCCTTCCATCTGGAGGTTGATGATCCTAGGCAGAACGTTTTTAGCCACATCCTATTGAGCCTGGTGAGTACACTCACAACCACATAGCAGCGCCAGCGAAGCCCTTTCCGTACTGCGTCGCCTTGAAGGTGTCATCCATGTAGAAGTCGATCTTCACGTCGCTGCCAGCCGCGGTTAGGCGCGCCTCGAGAGAGTGGAAGGAAAGGTCTGTGGGCCAGGCCACACGGGTGGTTGCTACGACACTGGACGTGTTGAAGGTGTTATACCAATTCTCCGCGGTGCCCTTCCATTCGCCGATGTCGACCTCTGGAGGCCAGCCCGACACCGCCTATTAGCGTCATGAGTATAAAACGGGGAGGAAGGGAGATGCAATAAAACTCACAGTGAGCCAGAACGCAGGCCAGGTCCCAACAGCAGTGGGAGCGCTAAATTCCCCGTAGACAGAGTACGAGTTCGCGTCGGTGACGGTAATCTGCTCTTTGGCATGGACGGCACCACTTTAAACAAACATTCGACATCTCTTCCATATTCAGAGGGAGTTGAGAGCGACGAACCTGGCATACTTGATGGCGAGATGTGGGTCAGCACTGCTGGTAGGTGGAGACGGATTGGAGGTAGGAGAGGCAACCAGAGTGAGGGTGCCGCTTCCTGTCTTTATCTGGCTCGCAGCCATACGACCGCCTGTAGAAGTGAAAGTTAGCAGCACGTCGAAACAGGATGATGAGGTGCAACATACTGCCATTGTGGTCAGTGCCCCAAGGGTAGAAGTTGTTCCAGTAGGTGCCAAAGGAGTTGAAAGAGTCGGAGGGTATGACAGTGACGTCCGCAAGGGCGCCTACTGCGAGGGCGAGAGGCGCGAAGTATTTCATTCTGCGCTAATATCGACGCAGGTGTGGGAGTTCGAGTCTATTTTGCCCGGAGAGTGGCAGCCGCTTTTAAGTGCGGAAAAATCCCCGTGGCTCGGTGGTGGAAGTTACTGTTGTCATGAGGATTCAAGGAAAGAAGCAGAGGATTACGACGCCGTGACCGCAGATTGGCGGGCCGCGTGGTTTGCCGCGTATGGCGGTCAGTTCTGGACATACTTGACCGTGTGCTGGTCCGATGCACAAAAGAATCCCGAATGAACAAGGCAAACATGGTCATGAGAAAGATGTACACAGCTGCATGACTCTTTTGAATGAATAAAGGCTCAACGAAGCACGACAATGACCAGTGACCAAGAACAAATGGAGGTACCAGTAAACGTTACAATTGTTTTCTTTTACTTCTCGAAGTTATTACATGCTTAAAACTTATCCTTGATCCATGCGAGCAAGTCCTGGTTAAGGCTATCCGCCGCCTCCTTGATTACCCAGTGACCAGTGTCGTAGGTTTGCACCTTCAGATCGCTGCAGTACATCGCAGTACCTTTCTCGGTGAACAGTGCAATGCATGCTTTGTCCTGCAGGCATGGCGCAACAAACACGGGCTTCGAAATCCGCGCCTGCTCCTCGGAGATCTCTGCAAGGACCGTGAACATAGAACGCCATGATCAAGACGAGGACATACGTTTGTTATCGTTGGCGAGAATATCACTAGTATAAATCTTGTACCAGTTGAGCGGGCCTGTCAGTCCGCCAGTCAGGAAGTTTTTACGGTACGTCTCGAGATCCTACAAGATTGATCAACTTCAATCTTCTCAGCGTTCAGAGGACCATCTCACGCTTTCAGTCACATAGTCTGCGAGCTCTGGCTTCTTGTCGGCCAGAATGTTAGGCTTGAGAGCGCCGACAGGGCACATGTCGTTGCGCCAGATCGCGGGATCTTTGGGGTAAAGATGGTGGAGGAAGGAATCAAAGTGCTCCTCGATAATCTGAGCGGCATCCGGTTCGCTGAAGAACTTCATGTAGCCGCCCGACTCGTATCCAACAACGGCTTTGGCCTATTTGACAATGGAATTAACCGACGCACAATCCTGAGTCTAACCGTTATTACCTGAGCCAGATACTCGTCGAATCTGTTTTCCGTGAAGTAGATGTAACCAACGGCCAAGAAAGCAAAGCCTACAAAGCGGTCGCCATAGTAGTTAGCGACACGGCTGTTTAGGCAAGAACCCCTGCCAACGCACACCGCGTCAGTAATTTGGATTTGATATGATCTACCCAGAGAGTCGCGCTCACCAGTCATGCGAGATAGACACGATGCGACCGGCGATGCCTTCCGCGTCCAGAATGTCGATAACATCGCGAGCAATCAGGCTATGACGGTAGTCCAGGGCATCGCTGGGTTTAGCTGTGCCGCCGTACCCAAGCAAATCTGGGGCAACGACGCCGAAGCCTTTCTCCTTGAAGAACAAGAACTGCTTATCCCAATCCGATCCCAGGCTGGGGAACCCGTGCAAAAGCAGCAAGGTGATGTTGTCGCCGACAGCAGGCGTGTAGTAGTAGCGATAGTTCAGGCCACGAGAGACCGAGACGTTTTTCTCGAACTGTTCCATGATGGTGAGAGAAAGAAAGACTAAATGTGATCAGGTTTACATATGTATTGCTAGCGCATTAGTAAATGCGGATGTGTCCGCACGAGACGTAGGCACATTTCGTGAACCGGTCACTATCACATTGATCTTTGCTTTGTTGGAACGTTTAGCCTATTCTAGGTGCTTGTTCCCCATTGTAGTAATCATTGTACGCGACAAGTATCAAGGCCCAGATAAGCACAGAGCGATTACACAAACATTGATATATTTAACAAATTTTGTGGCCATTCAACAACACTTTCTGGACCGAAATCACTACATTTTCTTGTAGATGTGTGGGGTGGTTGAAAACCCCTCTTAAGAACCAGGCCGTAGCTACAAGTTTCCCAAAGGCTATTCGCCTTGTCATCTAGTGTGCCCATCCACGACAAGGTGCTACAGTTTTCTCATATCCGAGTTGGCACTGAATAAGTGCGGTGCTGACAAGTCCGGGATGTCGTTGAGCGTCAAAATCTCGCGAAAGTAGGTATGGTTCAAGCACTCGAGCGCCGTCAATCGCTCGGTAGGGTCATACCGCAGAAGCTGCCCTATGCACTGCACGAGCGCAGTCGGCACTCTCGCTCCAAAGAAAGTGTGCAGGTCTCTTGGTTGGACCTATCAAAATGAGGCGTCAGTGCATGCCGGTTTGGGAATAGCCAAGCCTCTACTCCGATCTGGAAACGGCCGAGGCTACCTCTCATTCTACTCGAAGTGCAGGCTACTGCACACCGAAGGATGGATTCGATGAGACGTCCACGGAAAGGGATACGCACCCTTGGTAATGTTACTCCCCATTGGCTCGCCAACTCAACTCCTTCATCCCATGTCCCGCCGCCGATAGGGTCACCGTTCGAGTCAAGTCCATAGGTATCCCCAGGATCCCCCATGAGCGCTATGATGCGCATGAGCATGTCTGTCTGGCTTGTCCCGGGAAAGAGTGGCTTCAGCAGAAGGCATTCCGCCATGACACAACCCAGGGCCCACATATCGATAGGCAGAGAGTATTTGGGTCCGTTGAGCAGAAGCTCAGGCGCACGATACCAGCGCGTACCGACCTTAGTGTCGGGGTCTGCGGTTTGCGTCGGCATAGAACATGCTTGTGCAAAATCGCAGAGCTTGACGATGGCTACAATATCGCTCGTCGTTGTCCCTTCCTGAGATGCATGCTGAGGCTCGCTCGGTGGTAGTGGTCCGGAGCGGTAGTCGAATAAACCTGTGGTGGTAACGAGGATGTTCTCTGGCGTGATATGGCAATGGACAATGTCCAGCGAATGTAGATGCCCAAGCGCGGCGACCATTTGTGAGAAGAGGATGCATGCTAGTCCGTCGGTGAATGGTTTTCCCTTTCGCACCTTCAACAACGTATGTAGATTACCCTCCATTGGCTCAAACACCATGTATAACAAGCCTGTCCTGCTGTCGACAAAGGCATCATAGAACTCGACAATATTGGGGTGTGGAGGGATATCCAATACATTCTGTCGGGAGATGTTTAGTAAAACATGAATACAAATGAATGGATGAAGAGAAAAGTGCTTACCTTCAACTCTCGATGTTGTCGACACGCCTCAGCCCAACCACCGGGAAAAGACCGGACGAGGGTTTTAACTGCCACCAGCCGCATTGCCTGCCATTCAGCCCGAGCGCCGGGACCCGTCTGCATGACGGGGAGAGGTGCATTTGGAGGAAGAGTCTCTGGCGACTGCCAATCGCATAATGTAACAGATCCGCCGCTGTGATTTGCGAGCTGCTTGACGATCTTGTACGCCCGTGTCGACGCTGGAGCCTGTCCCGTGAGTTGTTGCACCTTGCGGTCAATGGCCAGGACGTACAAGATCTGTCGTTCCCAAAGGTGCGTTGGCCATAAGCATACGACACCGATGGAATCCCATCGATGCGGAACGGTTTGCTCGGACCTGGCGTTGCTGTCATGGCCGTCATCGCGATATGTGGCTGAAAGTTGAAAGAGGGGGAAAGAAAGAAAACGACGCTGAGCATTTTCGGTGGCCCTATTTATCGCAAAACCCACCGCGGCTTGCATCATAGCCACAGAACGCCCAGAGTGGCACGGCCCATGCATGCCCCGCCGATCGACTTTAGGCTTGCGGGGAAATTGGCATCTATATAAGCTACATTCGCTTACGAACGCAGAGAACAATGCAATGGACCGGGACGGCGAGGCCCTTCCACTGCCCACGGGCCACAAAAAGGCAAGTGAACCTTCCTAGGAATAAATATATCTCGAACAAAGATGGCTTGCCTACGGCGCTAAGATCCATCCTAACCGGACCGTTCATTGAGGCGTACAGTTTCCCACACCGATTACGCGGGCAAGTACTCACAATTCTATAATCTAGTGTAGTTGAAAGGCTCATGCCGTCCGTCCTCCGCGCGCACACTCTGCCTCCCAGTCCACCGGTGTAAGCTCTTTGATGCGATCCATAAAGGCGTTGAGCGTGCAGAACTCCGGGGCACCCGCTAGGTGCTTTCCCTCGTCCGCACATAAGGGTAAGTGCATATTCTTGTTCTGATAGCGCATTCGAACAACTGGGGATAAGTGTTCAACACCGAAAGAACAGGACAGCATGTGGATGGACTCACAGTACTCGTCCACGGGTCTCACCCGGAAGGGTGAAAGAATGGTCTGCAACATGGTGGGCTGTGCTGCCGTTTGGGACTTCTTGAAAAGTTCGAACGTGATTGAAGCGGTGAACGCCGGCCATCTTTACAATACAATGAACAACGGTGGGACAGAGGTTAGGGATCACGGACTTGTCGTCGAACACATCTAGAGTGGAAGCCAAGGCCGCAAGACCAGTGTCGTGTGTGCTATGTACCAAGATCTTGAGCGGGTCTTTATCCTTCTGGGTGGCCTTGTTGTGCATCTTGCGCGACAAATCTCCAAGAAGACGTCCCATGCCCAAACGGCGGACTTCCTCGGTTTTATCTTCAATTTACATTAGCGAAAGGCATCGAAGTGCTATGAGCGCTGCACTTACATCCTGCGTGACGTTATTAGGCAACAGACAATACCGAGAGTGAATGCGTACCAGAGAACCATTCATTCACAACAGCGCGCTCCTGCACACGGAGGATTGGATCTTCCAATACAATCGAAACGGACCGGCTCACTCACTATAAGGTCCATCACTGGTTTCTCTTCGAACTCTGGCGGTACTTTGACGTCGTGTGCGATTGATGCACGAATCTAATAGGCTACAGTCGATATGCGTGATATGTGAACGGAGATTGGGAGGACCCACGGTGTCCAGAATACCGGAAGCCCTGGGTTTGCCATCCACTCGAATGGGATTCCCGTCCAGGTATTTCGACAGTTTGTGGTCCAATGGTTCAAGGGTGTGATTGTACGCAGCGGCGGCGGCTAAAATCAACGTCAGTATACGCTAATCAATCTCGTGAGGTAGTCCACCTTGTGCAAAGCCAACCAGGAGGACCTCCAACCGAGGACAATCGTATGTGTTGCCAATTGTGTTCTCATCCTTTCCATTCCTGCAGATGTTTAGGGAGATGCGGCGCGCCCGTTTGTAGCACGTACCGAACGATGAGTGGTGGAGTCACGTCGGGATGGCATTTGTCTGTGGGGTAGAGGCCATGCATAACCTGTTGCAGAGATTCGATCGTCCTTGGCATATTGGTGCTCCTGGTCGACGTTGGCGAGAAAGACGACAGACAAGCGTCGATACGCACCGGAAGTATGTAGGTGCATCGCTAAGAAGATAATTCGGAAGGAATCCTAGTCTATGGTCGGATTGAGCATGCGCAATGGTGACCCTTTGACTGACCCACTTGTTTATGTACAGTTCGCGCAGGCTAGCGCCATAGTTATAGGTAGACTAGAATGGGTTAGAAATGCAACTGCATGTCGACTGAGACGCACCTGTCGTCCAACATCTGTCAGTTCTCCCAATAAACATGTCCCATCTGCAACTGTCCCATCCGCGCGTTCAAGCAGCTTTCGCGACTTGAGTTTCTCGTCTTGTTGTCCTGGACCAACAACGGACGCGACGTATTCGCGAGCCCTATTGCAAAGTTGCCAATTTCTTGGAATATTTGCCGGTGCATCTGCCAGACGCACGCCTACGGGTGTCCGCTCGCCTGTAAAGTTAAGGGCATGCCGATGGTAATGTAACATATAGACGCACCATGTCGAATGTAAACATGGACCTGCTCCAGCGTCAGCTCTGGCGGTGCAACCGGATACTTCGCGACATCCAGCGGCGGTTGCAGTGGGCGGTAGAGGCTGGTGTTCACGGGTGCGTTGTCTGTCATGGCTACCATGGAAAAATCGGCGCAAAATCCGCCTGGAGAGTGTAAGAGAACAAAAACGGCCTGAAGTAAGAGCAGAGCAAGCGCGCGCATGAATCCTGCAACCTGCAGTTGTGACGGTAGAATCCAGCGTTGGCGCGTGCCGCAGGCGGCAGGCGCACCGACGCGATCGCGCATCTGCCGCCGGCAATGCTCAATGCACACTTTGCAGCCAGAACTTACAAGCATGCCCTAACTTGAGGACATCTCAGTTTCGCATTCTAGAGAGTCAATTATCTCTGTGCCCGGACCAGTAGGCCAGCTTCAGACTTCAGTCCTGAGTCTAGACTCTAGTCTCTAGACTCTACTGTATCTGGAGAGTCGAGAGTCGAGACGGCACTTGCGTGCAGCAAAAACAAATGTCGGTAGCAGGAATCGAACCTGCGGCTCCTCGGCCACAACGAGGTGATTTAACCCCTAATCGATACCGACTTTGTGGGTGTCCATGAACTTGCCGACCTGAGCGCTATAGCCCATGCGCCAATGGACAAGCGCATGGTCGAATGATATAGGAGTCTCGAAACACGAGCTGCGCAGACCTTTGAAGCATAAGAGAGCATAAGCACCAGCTGAAAGGGCAGGGCACGCAACTATCTTCGGGCCTTCCAATTTCGTCAAGATTATCTCACAAATATGTCACGTGCACGTTTTCATTGTCCCACGATCGTTCTTCATACATAAGATCGAATTGGGCCAAACACTTTGGCCACATTCAAAGACCGCTTGCATTGTTATTTCATAGAGCCAAGCGGCCTCTAAGCATATCATGTTGAGGTTTGACCTTTTGTTGGACTGACCTTTGTCTCGTTACAATCTTCATACATTGTGACGCTTTCGAGATGCGTACTGTTGTACCTCCGATATTTTTTCAACCACTCGTTCCTACCAGAATGATGATTTATATAACAAGGAGTTTCTAAGTTCCAATACCTTACATGCCATAGATGCACGAAAAGCGGCCTGGCCCGATGTCGCTGGCTGTAGTAGGGCTATTCCACAGAATGTGGCCATACAAAGGTCGTACCAAACTCGGGCCAGACTATTGTTTGGACCCCGCTTGTATAAAAGCTCAAACAGAATGGCATTTCCTTGTGCTCAGTGGACGTAGCATGCCAGCCAAACTCACCAAGACTTCTCCCTCCCAGAGGGCTGCGTCCGAGTCTAGTAGTGCTACCAGGCTATCCTCGCGCCAATCCCAACATAGCGGCTCATCATTCGCATCCTCGTACACTTCTTCGCGCGCCTCTTCTCTGTCGACCTCGAGTACACTCCAAGAGATCTATCCCGCACAATCGTATCGTAGTGGGAGATGCAAGACACGTGTAGGATCGTTTGTTATTCTTCCTCCTGTTTTTCCGCGAAATGGATGCCATGTTTGTGGTAATGTGGTAACTTCACTGGGCACCTCCACTTTTGATGAGTCCAGTGTAAGCTCCCTATCCACCTGGGAAAGTGCATCGACCCGGGAAAGTAGCTCGACATTTAGCTACGACTCGACCAGTACGACTGCATCGAGGGACTCATATCGTTCGCATAGACAGCGCACTGGGAGCACGCCAAGTACCAACCAGAGCTCAAGCTACCACCGAGGGTCGCGAACGAAGCACAGATCTCATTCACAGCCAGAACGACCTCCGCACAACTTTGAGGTGGTCAATACAACTGGCAGTTACGTCCCAGTGGTCCCTCGCAAGGAAAGGGACAGAGCTGGCTTTCACGCAGCCCCCAATCCAGCTTCTGGCTACACC
Source organism: Cylindrobasidium torrendii FP15055 ss-10 (assembly GCA_000934385.1). NCBI lineage: Eukaryota > Fungi > Basidiomycota > Agaricomycetes > Agaricales > Physalacriaceae > Cylindrobasidium > Cylindrobasidium torrendii. The sequence goes on from KN880462.1 coordinate 75,226, forward strand.
TCGTCAAGTCAGTCCCGGATGTCTCTTTCTACGGCTACAAGGACATCTTCTTCTGGATATTCGAGTAAGTTTTCTTCGTCACGGTCCCATGGCCATTCATCCGCATCCTCTCGTGGAGATGAAGGACGACAGGAATTTCAACCAAGAGACCTACTGCATCGCAAGCTTCGTAAACATGCGATGCCCCTCCCCCAATGTGAGAAACCAAGTCCATTCCGTGGCATGGAATCGATGACCACCCACCAACTTTCGCGCGGAATGATGACTAACCCTTCAATGACACACCACATGTAGAACCTGTTGGAAATGACAGTCAGTATAAAAGAAACTCTATGTATAATCACGACCCAGCGATGTAACTGATACGAAAAAAATGAAAACAACACTTATGACAAGATCTTGACGATTCATGCAGAATTCGTGCCCCCAGATAGCGCTCACTGATTCCCGAAGTCTGGGGAAGATAAGCGCCGTAGTAGCCTTCGTTGCGATAACGGTCAGAGCTTGTTGGATGATATCGATGACCGCTAACAAGGGCTCTATCAGGCGAAGTCACCTCAACATTTCAAAGATGGCCATTAGTCGCATACCTGCACAGAAAAAAAAGGTATATTGATGTTGCAGGAACAAAAGAACAAGGACATAATTTAGATCAATCATGCTGACGGTGCTCCCCGCAACGGGAAGGTAATGAGTGAATGAAGGGTTGATATGAAGGGGAATGCTGGACACTGCTGTCGAACACGAAGAAAGTGGATGAACGGAATGGTTATACAGGCATAAAATAGCGTAGACTCCATAACGATATCATAGCAGACGGGTATCTGCAGGGTCATTACTTGCCGTGCATGCTTGCCGCCTTAGCCGCCAGCCGCTCGCGCGCCTCCTCGCGTCGGCTCTGTACTTCACACAACTGCTGTTGCTTGGCACATCTCCGCTTGATGCGTTCCAAGTTGCCCTGGTGCAGCGCTACGCTGCCATCAACATAGTCATGGAATACGGTAAGCACCCAGTCACGCATGTAGATGCTGCACTGTGAAAACATGAGCTTCACTTTCGCTCAGAATCAGGGCGCTGCGTACCTTCATATTCCGCCGTGATGCCCACTTTTTGATGAGATAGTGTGCTTGCTCCTCTTCTGGCGCAAGGATGTCACAAAGAAGGGCGTCTACTACTGGCAGAAGCTCTTCCTCGCTGTAGCCAGCGTAGTGAGTCAATGTAGGATTCTATGGGGTGTCAGAATGGAGCCGCAAACACGTAGCAAACATGCGTACCCAGTCTGTGCGGCCGAGAGCCAGGCGACCAATGTAGAGAGACGCAGCGGCCTGCATTGAAGAGGGTACTGCTATCAACTTCCAGTCGAAGGAGCCAACCTCAAGCATGTACTTGGCGATTGTGCGTGATGTAGCATCGAGATCGTCAGCTTTGCTGCCTCTCCTGAGGAAGGACATTGGCCCGGAGAAGCTGAGGTCCCAATTGAGCGTTTTGAGCACATATTGCTCCGCCTTGAGGATCTCCGCCGCTGTGTACTGGTTGGTAGCGAGCTCGACAATGTTCTGGATGCTGGGGGCCACGCTCTCTTCGAACTTGGTCGCTATGAAGAAGCAGGATAGTCCGACGAGTTGGAGTTTAGATGTAGAGACGGAGTTACGTTTGGACAGGAAACGGTCGACTATGTTGACGAATATGAACCAAGTCTCGCCGGTACAGCGATAGGATGTGTGCACATTGAGCATCCACTCGAGCAGCACTGCGCGTTTGTGCCAATCGAGGTCCACATGACGTTCGAGATAGTCTGCTTCTGGCAATGTTTTCCTCTACGAAAGAAATGAGTAAGGATATCTCGAAGAATGACGCAGCACGCACCTCTATCTCACGCATGTATTCGCACACCTCTTCGACATACTCGGACACCATAAGCGGGTCCTCCGCGTCCGGCGCGTCGAGGTCAATCCAGTCTCGCTCTTCCTGTTGTTGGAGCTCCGCAGCGACGTCATCGGCCTCCAGCTGCGACTCCTCCTCCTGCTCGACCTGTTCCTCAAGCGGCTCTAACGGCTGTTCTTCGATAATAGTATGACGCTTCTTCGATACTCGGGCTGCTTCTTCCTCGTCGGTGAGGAGAGAGGCTGCACGGGAAGTGGAAGCGCTGGCAACAGGGCGTTCGACGGCGACCGACGTTGAGCGCCGTACTGGTGGTACAGGTTCGGGCTCGACGGTCTCGTCGTCGGTGCTGGCGACGGTGAACTTGCGGCGTACAGAGGTTGCTCGGGTCCCGCTGACCACTCTACCGGTCCCTGCGGTTGTTTGGAGAGGACGGCGCGGTGCAGTGCGGCTGGGCGCGGCGGTGGTCCCGGTTTTGCTGTTGTCCGCCTTGTCTTTTCCTTTGCCGTCCTTGCCCGCGTTGGGCCCAGAGATATCGCCTAGAACACCGCGCTTCCGTTTTGCACCCGCCAAGTCCATCGATGCGGTAGTTGTGGTAGATGAAGTTGCTGTAGTGATGGTTGAAGTTGAAGTTGGTGCCGCGGACGACTCGGCAATCTTCTTCGACGGCGCCACTGGTTTCGCGTCGCCTTCTGCGAGCGCTTTCGTACGGGCTGTTATCCTCGCTGCGCGGGATGTTGCATTTTCTATGTCCTTGACGGTTCCGCGGACGGTTCTCTGGACAGGACGCCGGATCTGGTTATTGTTGAATTTAGTTTTATCAAGACGACTTTGCGGATTACGAGGCCACGTACGGGAATGTTGGACGACATGGTCTAGAATATACAGATAAGAGCGGAGGAGGTGAGGATGGTAATGGTAAAGAGGGCGGGATGGTGTCGCTGGTTGAGATGAAATCAACCTTGGGCAGCGTGATGGCCAGCTGGGCTGCAGCCAAACAATGCAAAACGCGGAGGACCCGCACGTGATCGCATCAAATTTGCACGTGGGGTGGGCACGCTATCACGCGCCAGTCCAGCGTTCGAACTTCGAACCAAGATTTGGCCCTGTGGGCCGTACAGCGTAAACGCCATATCATGATTTATACCGAAACTTTTCGCTAATTCCCTGATGAAAGAGGTACTTAATACATGCGTAATAAATGAAAGGCGTGCAAACGGGATTCGCGTCAACCACCAATGACCATTGATATTGGAATTTGAAAGGAGGCATAGCGTGTGTATATCCGATACGCAGCAACAACACTCTTTCAATCTTCCGGGGGTTGTCCTTGCCCAAAGATTCCTCCCAATTAATCAGTGATGACAATGCTCATTAATGCTAGCCTAGGACAAAGGACTCGGAGGGTCTGTGGCATGTGCCAACCTATGTTTAAAAAAAAATGACTAATTTGTAGCGCCGAGTACAATTAGCACATGCAGAGCTCGACGCTCTGTGATAATAAGAACTTGGGTGTCTATTTTTCTACTTTCCTGGTCCAAATTTCCGCTCGAGCTCATGCGTGATGCATGTAAAAAGACATGTGTCTCTTAGAATGTCGGTAGCAGGAATCGAACCTGCGGCTCCTCGGCCACAACGAGGTGATTTAACCCCTAATCGATACCGACCGAGAAGGTTGGACCCACAAAAATCGCGGTTGCGCATCACGTGAGGCTGGCCTCGCGCTGAGTGTTTGCTCCGTTTCCTGGATACCATATGTTTACAATAGCACTTCGTTGGTAATATACACTGCGACTACCTCAAGCAGTCCCCGATGGCATTTGATACTTAGACAACCTGGGAAACCTTGCCAGTCTCGACGTGGTACACCCAGCCGGAGATCTTTGTTCCTTCCAGGATGAGGGGATGTCCTTTGAGGAATTCTACGTCCTCTTTCACGTTCTCGTCTATCTTCGGGAACGCCAGGAAGTCACCAATGGCATCGGCGGCCTTGACGGCCTCGGGCGATGCATCCTTCTTGATGATATCGTGCAGCTCCTCGGATTTGAAAGTGAGCATGCCACAATCTGTGTGGTGGAAGACAGCTATTTCCCTGGTCCCCAGGAGGCGCTGAGATATGACGAGGCTTCGAACAGCATCGGGACTGTGAGAAACGGGCGTTAGATTCGAGCTTCTAGACGCTCTCCACGAGGTGCCAAGGTTTGCACTCACGCGCGACCTCCGGCGTTGCGAATGACGTGAGCTTCGCCTAGATTGATTCCTAGAGAGGCAGCAGGACTGTGAAAAATCCGGATTAGGAACAAAGTGCTCGATCAGAATTCCAACGTACTCTATGCGCGCATCCATGCAGGTCACTGTGGCCGGTCAGTCATAGAGACCCGCGGGTAGTGCAATAGCCACTCACCAACAGCAAGCTTGTTGGCAGGAGGGAGGGGCAAATGACCTTTGTCAAACTTGGAGGCATATACATTATTGTTGTCGGTGAAAGCGGAAGCCATTGGTGGAGTGAAGGAGGGTAGATGGCATGTCTATCTCGTTTGATGCCTTTATACAAGCCCGTTCACCTACGTCTTATCTATTCCCCAGATGGCGCAATACTGGCAATGGGCTTCGCGATACTGTCATGTTATCGCTCGCGCGTGAACTTGAACACGTGTGAGTCTTTCTCGATGTGTTGCTCCCTCTGCTCCTTCGCCTCAGTCGCGAGATATTTGAGCACTCGTAGGCGCACTCTTGTACTGGGTTTAATTTTCCAGCTGTTTGGCTGTATCTAATCACAAGAATATTGGAATACGCGGCTACGCCTGAGCCGCCTCTGCTAGGCTGACAGCGGGAGTAGAGGGAGCAGGGCTGAGCATGACGCAAAATTTGACTATGCAAACGATTTAATGCATACCCTTTCTTAGCTATCTTAGATTAAACACCTCCCGCAACGTTCAGCGCGGCGAGTGGCGAGTCACGACGCCCCAAGCTTGGGTAGTCGGTCCGAATTTCCGACATGATTTGCAGCGATCGGATCTTGAGCCAAGTCACTGTCAACCTTGCACTCATCTTTTATGGCACTGGCGGGCTGACTACACCATTTTCTCTTCTACTCAATCTCAACATTAAATTCGGATTGAACCTGCTGACGACAACGAAGCACGGAAGAAAATGGGTGCCTACTACGACGAAATCGAAATCGAGGACATGGTCTGGGATGATGCCAAGCGCGTGTACCACTACCCATGTCCGTGTGGGGACCGCTTTGAAATATCGAAATCCCAGCTGGCGAACTATGAGGACGTGGCGACATGTCCGAGTTGTAGCCTCATTATCCGTGTGATATTTGATCCCGTGCGTTGCTTTCTTCTTGCCATCCTACCTTCCAAGTGCCAGTACCACTTGAATAACTTGTACTATGTCACTGCTATCCCATCCCCGGAGGAATAGAACGCGGCGCTAATCAGAACCCGCCCCCAGCTGGACTATGAAGATTATGAATCAGAGGGTGAGGAGGATGCCGAAGAAGAAAGCGAAGAGGACTCCGACTCCGACGAGTTCGCCGACGCCGTCGAAAAGCTCACCATCTAATAATACAGCATCATGGGCATTTGTTTGTGCGTAATCAGCCAGCCTGAGATGCCGAGGATTGACTCTCCCACAGATATATTCCTTTCGTTCCATCATGTATGTATCCTTAATGTATATCTCACTCTTTCCACCTGTCAAACTTGGATATATCGCATTCACATCCGTTGACCTTTACCGTGGATCAGTGTTAATGAACATTCAGCGTCTCGTCACGCACCACGGAATGTACGGTTGAGAGGCTTTCCGCTGGGGCCGGCGTCATATGAGACGTTACCCATCCATTCGTCGAAGACCATTCACGGGTGTCCCGTTTGCTCCCAGAGCGCTGTTTTTATCAAGGATGCTCATATAAGAGCGTCATCCTCGAATGCCACCACGATATCAGCATCATGACCTCCACTTTCCTTCTCAACAACGCCAAGTACGCTGCAAACTTCGACCAAGGGGCCCTAGCGCTACCACCATCTAAGGGTGCCATTGTCCGTATGTGGTTCCTTCACCGTTGGTCGACTCAAGCGTTGGTTTGATTTGATTGTGCAGTATGCTGCATGGATGCTCGGGTCGAGTGCGTTGCTCTGCGAGAGTGCGCGACTGATAGCTCTAATCCAAGGTCGTCAGTCCGCTAGGCATCTTTGGCTTGGACATCGGTGAAGCCCATGTCATCCGCAACGCTGGGGGGCGTGCGTGCGTGTTTTTTCTTGCTGTTGCTCGTTACGCATTCTCACACTAACCTGTACAGTATTGATGCCATTCGCAGCATAGTCATATCTCAGGGTTTTGGCACCTCCGAAATCGCAGTCGTTCACCACACAGATTGTGGGGGATTTACCTTCACATCGGACGAAATCAGCCACAAGATCAAGCACGGTGCACACGACGAGCCTGCGGTCGTCCATGCAGTAGATTCGATTGGTGACTGGGGGACACAGAAAGGCGTAAGCCTGGAGAACAGCGTTGCAGTCGATGTCGAACTCTTAAGGAACCATCCCTTGGTTCTGAAGAATACCAAAGTTACAGGTTGGGTGTATGATGTGAGGACAGGTCGAGTAAGACACATCGTTTCGACTCCTTGGAATTGTCGCTTACCAAGTGGCTTGTAGGTGGCCCAGACGGTTAGAGACGATGGATATTCTCACCTCAACGAGGACGCACATCTTTGAGATCAAGCTCGTCATCGATATGTATGTAGCTGTAGACAATTCATAGATGCGAAGATAGTGTACACCTGTATTCCTGATATCATTTCAAGACGTTGAGCGCATACCATTCGCGGTGTTGACTTGCCCATCATGGACTTGTCGGTTCAAACTTGGCCGTGCCGTTTTTGGCTTGAACCGGGTCGAGTTGGGGTTGAGTAAGTAACGTCGCAGAAGTTGGAGTTTAAAGCTTCAAGTCCATCACTCAAAGCACATAGAAGCTAGAGAACGTCTCAACATTTTCAGAAATCGAATGGCACATGTTTCAAAATCACGTGCTGAACTAGGGTTCCAACGGCGTCGCCCCTTCAAGGCGCTATAGCCAAGTGGTTACGGCGAGAGATTAGAAATCTCTTCCTCTTTGAGGGCGCAGGTTCGAATCCTGCTGGCGTCGCTTACTTTTGACCCGGTGGCTTCGGTACTCGCATGCTCGTGAGTCGTTGTTGCGGCTCGATTCTCATTTCTCGAAGCATGGAAGTTGTAATGAGTCAATACTAAATGAGAATTGAAGTATGAACCATAACATATCTTGATTTTTTTCGTGTGGTGTATATACTATATTTATTGTTTGCAGTTTGACCCAAGTGGACTGTACAGTGTAGAAAGGGGAACACATCTCGAAAGTGACGATCTCGAGTCTGACATTCCTTGTTTGTATTCCATTCCATGTAACTCGAAACTTGAGTGCGCCGCTTTTCTGCTCTTGCATTTCGCTCGCCCTTTGTACTGTACAACAGCATAGGATGATAATTCCAAATGTGCTCTCCCAACAGATAAAATTACATAGCTAGGGTATAATGCGTGCATAACCAACCATATAGCAGTGTTCATAGTCTAGGCTTTGACCTATTTGACATCACCCATCTTCGAGCCAGCGATTGGCGTCTGTTCGGAGCCACCCGCAACACCCTGAAAAGCGTCCCCTGCACTCGACTGGTCCACGGCCTGTATGTTCTCACCCGAGCTAGCGGCTTCTCTTCCTGTGTCTGTTTGCTCTATCACGGGAAGCCCGACTTGCTTGTCTTGCGTTAGTCGAACACCTCCCTCATCCTCGTCCATCTCATCACCCCTCTTCTCGTTGTTCCCTAACCTGGCCCTTTTCCTTGCCCACTCAGCCGCAGCCTCAGCTGCAAACTGTGCCGTCCTCTGCCTCGCCAAATTCTGCGCCCTCTGCTCTGCCTCCACAGGGTCGATATCATCATCTTCCTCGTCTTCAGACTCTATCGACCATTCCGAATCACCTTCCGCGTCCACGTCCACATCCACGTCCTCCATTGCCGATGCTGGTCTCTTGATGCCCGAATACAAAAGCGGCGCGGGCGTGGGCACAATAACCCTCGGACCATGTACCGAAGAATAATGTTCTTGTCCAGTTGGCGTCCTCCCGGGCCCAGCATTGGGATAATGCCGCCTCGGGTCAAGCTTCAGCGTCGGCGGCGGCGAATACGATCGAGATAGTTCCCTCACGGGCATAGGTTTGTAATGTGTCAATGCGAAGGTGGCTGACGCAGCGCTAGGAGCCACAAAATGTCGCGGAGGACCAGGACTAGGCGCTGGTCCGGCGGTACGCACAGCAGGCGCCGGCGTTATACTCATTGTCGACACAGTTGTCGGAAAAGCAAAGAACGACGTTGATGGCGCTGCCGCCGGAGGGGGAGCTGCTGCTGCCTGCGCCTTCTTCTGGTTCTCATAATGTTGGCTGATCATGGCCATAACGGCTGGGGCCACTCGTGTCGATGCATAGGCCAATACAGGATCCTTCTTCGCGGCAACTGAACGTGCTGTACCAGACTGCTTTGACGATCCTGGTGTAGGGGAAACTGCATGCTTCCTCTCTGGCATTGTGTACTGTTAACCATACACAGGTGAGTAAACTTCACTAGAATACAGCGGGAGGCAATATGCACCCACCGGCGGAGTAGGTCGCACTGCCCCTGGCGTACCATCAGGTGAAGGCGAAAGCGACTTCGACCCTACATTCTGAGCGTTACGCTTGGTCTTCGCCTTGGGCTTTGTGGTGCTGTTTGATCCTGCGTCCTTGTCCTTGCCCCCTTTCGACGAGGTCCGGTGTGGTTGGTATCGATATCCAGGATTATTGGTCGCATGCTTCTCCGACTCAACCTTTGCCTTGGCATACCACTCCTCCTTCTCATCCTTTGGCATATACTTCCACACCTCCGACGCCTCGCTCGAGATGACCTGCCCACTCTTGTGGTTCATAGACTCCTTGGATTTCTTGTTGAACTCGCTGCGGAATAATACCCAGGCATTCGCTGGTCGCGCGACATGGTCTGCTGGCTTCGGTCTACTATGAACCCGCTTCATTCTGCGCTTGCCATGGACGGTGAGTGCCTCTTCGGAGTCAGACACAGCAGGTTCATCTTCGGACACAGGTACAGGCTCAGCTGGTGGCGGCACTGGCGATGGCACTGGTGCTGTGTATATTGACCATGTTGCCTTGCGCGAGTCCGGGGGCTCCATCGGTGGATTAGCCTGGGGCTCGGCTCGTTGCTTGGCCTTGAAGTTGAGTACACTAAACTGTGGCTGATCTGGTTCGATGCGCCTATTTGGATGACCGTGCACGTATGGTATTGCGTATGTCGGCGACACTGGTGGTTCGCGGTAGCTTCGTAATGGTGGGCCAGTGTGATAGTGGCTGACCATGGCCTGTTGCACATGAAGTGGAGGTGCTCGCATCGGAGTCGGTTCGGGGGACGGTGAGCGCGAGGGCGGAGACGAGGGCGCGGGGGAGGGCGGATCATAGAAGACAGCAGGCCGCAGTTTACCGGGCGGCGGAGGCGGGAATATCATGCGATACGACGGCTTGAAGCCGGATGAGTAACTGCTACTTGTCAATGTGCTGCCGTCCGGCATCGCTGATGATGGCAGCGCAGAGGTACTACTTGCTGATAACGGTGAGCGCGGGGAAGGCTCGGGTGTGTGACTTTCATCAGAGAGAGCACTAATGACCCCCGGTGATGGGGAAGCTGTTGTGTTCGAGGTGACCGGATCGGGTGTTGAATCGCCATTGTTCTCCAGTGAGACGTCTTCAGAATTGAGTATTGTCTCCGTCATGTGAGACGAAGCGAGATCGTCAGCTTCCTATACAGAGAATGATGAGTCATGCTGATACCCACGTCTCGAATTCAAGAGAACAACAATGGAAGACAATGGACAATCGAATCCGGTAAGTAGTTACAATGGAGGGTCCGGAGCGAATTGACTTCACAATAGCAAGACATGCGCAAATGAAGGAGCGCACAGTATCGAGAAAGTCAGAAACCAATACCAATGGCATACGCCAGGCTCAATTAAATACAATGTTGGGACAATGGCACATTCCTATTCCAAACTTGGAAACGCAGTTACTCACAGAATGCAAGTCTGGGCTCGGCATGTTCTTGCGATAGTGCCCTCGCGTGTAGTAGTAATGTGCTGTGGTGTCCAAGTACGGAGTACACTGCGCAATCGCGGTTGTCGTGGTGGTTTGTGCCCAAGAGGGTGTGTCAGCGATCGATCACATGCCGCGCCGTGCCAAATGCAACCAAACGGGTCTGAACCGGCTGGCCTGGTTGTATCCAGCAGCTCACAGCGGAATTTGTCAATCGTTAGGCGTCTTGAGATTTTCTCAATCACCAGGGCACAGTCCTCCGCCTTCCCGCTGTCCAACCAGGCCAAGTTGCTTATGTAGCTCGCCATTGTTTCTCCAGCCAATCACGATGCTCGACTTTGCTTCACATTGTTCACAATGAAAACCCTGGTATCTTCTCCTTTGGGTACCACAGAATGTAGAAAAATAAACTAATACAGGAAAATGGAATCAAGGACGACGTTCGGAGACCTGAAATATACAACATGAGTTATGGGATGTGATTGAATAGGAGGAGAACGCACAGGTATTGGCTGCCCGACGATCCAGAGATGACATTGATGACAATGGTGTTTTCTCCGGCAACGAGAGTGCCAGAGGGGATGTTGACGGTGTACAGAATGTTCTGTGCGCAATGATAAGCCATGGAGTTCGCAGTATACTTAACACAGCGACCTACATTTCCGCGCCATGTTCCCCGCGTAACACCTCGAGAGTCTGGCTGCGTAGGGGCCGCAGGGCTGCTACCTGACCAGCCATTCACTGTGACCTGCGGACGCCCTCCAGCGAAGGCAAGTGTCGTGGCAATACCCAGGGTGCGCGCACCGACTACCAATTTGGGGTCAACAATGGGCGAGCAGCTGCATGGATGACATACTTTGAGACGAGGTCAATGTCGTCTTGAGAGTAAGCGCGCCAATGTCCTTGAAGATGGCCATGGGAAGGCTGCTGACGGAGCTACCGACTGTGAATGTGACGGGACCCCAAGACGACATGCGGGAATCGCTCGGGCTGGAGGCAGCGTCAGCCATGGTCCCCGTCTTATAACTCGAATGGCGCTTACTGCATGGTCTCAATCTTGTCAGCGTTGAGGAATCCACGGGGTGTACCATCATAGTCGCCGAGAATCCAAATGTAGGACGGTGTCGACTCTGTGGACGCGATGTTGGAGGTACCGGTCGATCCAGCGCTAATTGTCACGCTCTGTGAGCCGATGGCAAGTTCAGTGCGGTAGACTGATAGTACAGTTAGCGATATACGAATGTGATGGGATAGACACGAACGGGTCATTGTGTACGTTCCAGGCTTCATGTAAGGGCTGACATAGTTGCCACTTGAATCAGTGCGAACCCTTTGGTCCTTGGTCAGCGCTGTCTTCGTTCGATCTCACAGAAAGCGAGACTTACCAGTACTGAGCGGCGCTGTTGCTCCATCCAATGCTAATCAAGCTAGACGATCCAGACGGGAATCCTGTCGCCTTACCCGTAACGCGTCCCCTCGAAGCCTGCGTAACGAGCCCAGAGATTCCGGACAAGGTGTCCCAGAAAGTCGTACTGTACGTCGAAGGCGTCGACCCAGACGTGAACCACAGCGCATACGGGCCGTGCAAGCCCTGACGATACGATTCTGTCTGTGTGTGGCCTGAGTTCATGTAGAAGTATAGCTCCTGGTCGTCGCCCCACTGATTGTTGATGTCGCGCATGAACGGTCCACCGGAGGAGCCCTCATAGCCTGTGCCGGGAATGATCATGAAGACGCCAACGCCGCTGGAGCCCGTGACGCCGTGCACTTGGTCGTCGATGAACTGGCGGGAGGAGTAGAACTTTGAGTGAGTCTGTCCACTGACGGAATAGACGTCCGAGCCTTCGATGGCGGTACCACCTTGGATCTTCGACTGGGGGTATCCTTGGTTGACCGTCGCGCTATTGAGACGGGCAATGAAGCGAAGTTCACCAATAGACGGTTCAGCGGTCGTGCTGAAAAGTGAGATTAGTGATGAACTTGGCGGCCAAACGCCAGCACTTACTAGGTCATCATATGGATAGCGGGGTCATTGTAGCGACCGACGTAGTACCTTGTGCATGGTTAACTTTGCCTAAGCGGAAGAAGTAGAGGAAGGGGACTCACTGGATGAGAGTGCTGGTGGTACAGGTGATCACAATGTAGTTGTTCGAGTTACCGCCTTGGTACCACGAGCAGCTAGCGCCAATACCCGAGGATATGTGCGAGTGCTTTCCAGTGCCTTGCGTCTACGAGTAGATGAGAAGTCTGCTTTGTGAACAACCCCGCCATCGACTAACCTCTATTCCATTGAAGACCATGCTAGTAATATCACCAGATGTCTTGTCAACTGTTATGGTGGATCAGCTTTTTTCGCAACGAGATGGCGACAAGGTACGTACCGGTGAAGACGAGTCCGGCGTTGGTGTCGACAACATAGTTGTTGCCGCTCTCCTTCAGGCCGAAGGCCGCCTGAGTGGACGATATCCAAAGAGAGACGGATGCAAGGGCGGCTACGAGCAATCTCAACATGGCTAGTAGAGCTCTGGTTTTCGAAGGCAGCAACACCGAGCTTTATAGTCTTGAGTCCAGGCACAGAACATGGACGAGGAAGCTGAAGATGAATTTCCTGCCCTTGCCGTGACCAGCACTATAATTCGGCAAGCGCATGGCGAACCCATTCGTTGTTGCTAAAGAAATCCGAATGACTTGAAGAAACGACCGTCCGCGGTCCGGTTGGCTCTAAATTGTAAAGTGGACCTGAGGGTTTGGAGGAAGGCTTGGCCCGGTTGTACTATCGCGGCCAATTGGCGGATATTCCATGGCTAGCAAATGGCTCGTGGAGGTTGCGGAAGCATGGTTTGTATTGTTTTAGGCGTTAACAAGAAGCCCGACAGATCGCCTGATAAGCGTAACAGCGGTCCGACGTGACCCAGAGCAAGTTGGATGCCTGGCGATGCCCGAACGTACGCGTCCGAGGTCGTGCCCAACCTATATATCCGAGTCGTGACCGATTGTACAGAGAACTGCTGAGATTCTTCGGAGTCCACAGCAATATTTAAGGGTCCAAGCTCCAGGCTGAAGAGCGTGGGTTCCCTGTTCGAACCTGATTGTACAGCCGTTGAATTGAAGCCCAGGACGCTCGAGAGTCCAGGAATCTCTGGCTTGGGATGGATGAAGCGCAGCATCGCTATTTCTTGGTGAATTCCGTACAGGTTCAGGAAGTAAGTAGTTGATGCATGTTGATCTTGAATGGAATAAGTCATCAAAAATAGCACAATCTTGAGTTCGTACCTGGAAAGCAACGCGACTTGGTAGGTACATACTTACCTCCAGTGCCACTCGATCGCATCAGCATCAACTTGAAGTGTAAGTATACGGCCCCCGACAAACAACGTCAATACAAGCTGCTTCTTCCAGCCATCACATGTACAGTCCTGACGAAAACTGACGCCGTCACGATCCGTTCACTACCTTTAGACAATGTCTACATTCAACTTTGACTCCGAAGAAAACTACCTGTTCTTCTGGCGGCCTAACGCAGACCAGCCAAAGTGCGTTGTCCATATCACCACGCCACATTGTATTTGTGATTCTCACGGATTGTCAAAAAGTGCCTGGGCATCTCAATGGTATCCTTCGTCATTCACCTCGACCATTACGTTCCCCGCCCTCGATCTGGACGCCAGTTCTGTCCACTTTCCCACCGCCGAACACTGGATGGCATTCCAAAAAGCATTACTCTTCGGCGACGCCGACGTCGCCCAATCCGTCCTTAATTTCTCTAACACACATCCGAGGACGCTCGCGACAATCAAGAGCCTCGGGAGGAGCGTGCAGAATTTCGACGAGGACAAGTGGAATGCGCAAAGGGAGCGGATCGTATTGGAGGGCAACCTGCTCAAGTTCGGACAAAACTCAGAGCTCTGGGAATTACTCGACGGGACGGGAGACAAGATCTTGGCGGAAGCCAGTCCATACGATTCGATTTGGGGCGTCGGGTTTACTCCTGACCATGCATTCGAAAATCGCGCAGACTGGGGTTTGAATCTCCTTGGACAGGCCTTGATGGAGACGCGCAAAGTACTGAGAGAAGAGAAGAAACGCAAGCAAGGATCTGAATAATCACGAGTGCAAAATCAAAGGTGTTGTTGAGTCCATGAACAAGTTGTGATTAAAGTACAGGCCGGTCTAGATAGTATGTAAATGTAGCATAAAGGGTTTCAGTAAATACGAACAAAAGAAGGATACCAACGGTTTAGAGTAACGAGCACTACTGAGAGCATGAACTCGAAAAATATACTACAACGAGATGACGGACGGAAAATCAAATAAACAAATAACGGCAGACACAAGATAAGAATATGAACAGAAACGACCGGTTTGTACTTGATGAAAGTCGACACTCGAAATAATAACCAAAAAAGACAGATTGATAGTCCGCGGGAATGAGCGCTGTCAAGTCGCAATGGATCCTGACTTAGGGATCGCCATCGGCGAGGCGCCGACCCTTTGCATCCAAGCCAAAGAGGCTCGCAATCTCCTTCACACTCATGCCTATCAAGGACGTCAGTAACCGCAATCAAGGTATCATAGTCATGCACACGTACGCCCAAGCTTCTGCGCGTTACCCTCGCCCAAGCTCCCGTCTGCGAGATTCTGCTTGCGCTCCTGCAAGGCCAAAATCCTGTCCTCCACCGTTTGCCTGATCACCAGACGCTCGACGACGACCGGGCGATCTTGTCCAAGTCGGTAAACACGGTCAAATGCCTGGGCCTCCACAGCTTGCGACCATCCAAGGTCTAGTGAGATAACGTTGTTTGCGCGCGTCAAGTTAAGGCCAACACCACCGCACTTGAGCGACAGCAACATAACCCGCTCCTTGTCGCGCGACATGAACACACGGACAGCTGTTTCGCGATGCTGAGTGGACATGTCGCCCTGGTACTTGACGTGAGTGATGTTCTTGTCGGTGAGATATTCGGAGACAAGGTCAAGACAGCTTGTCCACTGTGAAAGAATAATGATCTGCAAACTGTGAGCACGGATCACTCAGGTGGAGACAACAGCGTACCTTCTCGTCAGGCTTCTCGTCAAAGAGTTTATGGAGCTGCGACATCATATACTTCAGCTTGGTCGATGCAAGGAAGCTAAACTGAGGCTCGTCCGGCGACTCATTCACGGGCTTCTTCTTCTTGCCGAACACAACCTCCTTCACCTCAGGATCTTCTTCCTCATCGTCCGAATCGAGGACAATGAACTGCTTGCGGCGAGAACTTTTGCCAGGTGCGGGGGCATCATCATCGTCCACAGCTGCCTTCCGCGACTTGCGGGGCTGGTAGTCGGCCTCAGGATCCTCATCGTCGGGCGCAATGAAGTCGTCCATGTCCTCCCCATCATCCTCATCGTCAGAAATTTCCTCAACTTCGTCATCGCCCAAATCCTCGCCCTCACTTTCTGACCGAGCTCGAACGTTTGGCTTGCCTTTGCCTTTGCCCTTGCGTTTCGACTTGCTCTTAAAGACAACGGTCTTCGATTTGGCGTTGAGATCCGCGTCGCTGGGCTCAAAAATGGCACGGTCGAACAATGCATCTTGAGATACAGGCTGGAAGCATTTCGGGCCTGATGAAGACATCAGCTTGCATAACTAAATAGGGCAGCAATCTTACATGGGCGTTCTGAATCCTTCAAACGGGGTCTGTCTTCTTCGACATGTGGCATCGGCGCAGCCAAGGTAGCAGCTACAACCACCGTTAGCTTGCATTACATCGACCGAAAAGACTGAACTTACCAATGCATTCCGTGCAATACGAGTGGCAGCATGGTGCGACTTTAGAGAACGATGTCAACACCTCGGAGCAGATATCACATTCCCCGAGCTCGATAGTAGCATCTGCCGACTACACATAATCAGTAAAGGAAAGCAACGGTTAAAGACAAAAGACGCACCTGCTTCTCAGCTTCCATGCGTTGTTTAGCATCTTCCTTCATCCTACGCCTCATAGTCGACACAAAGTCTGGTCCAGCAATCTGACGAGCTCGCTCCAGCTCCTCTCTCTTGTCCTCTGCCCAATTTTCGGCATTGTCCTCCTCAGACTCCACCGTCACACCGTTCTCCTGGATGAGAGCTGGGTGTGAGCACACCTGCCGAAGGCGTAGGAGCAGAACAAGGATCGACTGGAAGTTCCTATTGTGTTGATCAGTATAAGTCGTCCATAGAGAGAGTACGACGTACTTGAGGACAGAGTTAGATCGCAGGAATCGATTGAATTTGGCTTGAGCCGCCTTCTCGACCTGTGCCATTGTTAGCTTAACCTACAGATAGGATCACTTCAGTACTCACAACATCATATACCTCACGCTCCTCTGGCATGAAATCAAGCTTAGTGAGCAGTGTGGTTTTGGTCGGAAGTTCGATGAGACGGCGGCCATTAAGCTCAGAGGTTTTCATGCGCCGCATGAGGGTGGCCTTGAAGATCATCTGCAGCCTTTGCATCGCCAGTGTCGCTATCGCTGATGAGCATACCGTCAATAGAGATCACCATGAACGACTTACGATTCTTCTTTTCAAGAAGTCCGACGTGGCCGTTGAACTCAATCCAATCATACCAAGGGCGCATCTGGATGAAGCGAAAGTAGGCGTAGACATCAGACAGACTGTTGATGATTGGTGTGCTGGTACAGAATGAGCATAATGTACAAAAGGTCGAATGAAGTCGCGCACCCAGTAAGCACCCATCGGTATTTAGCCTCTAGCATGCTGATTGCCCTCGACGCACGAACACGGCGATTGCGCATGAAGTGACCTTCATCGGCAATGATGCGGTAGAACTACAACCAGATTAGATAATGAAATAGTCGACCTCCAAGGTATCCTCACGTCAACGTTGAACAACAACCCACTGTCCTTGCGTTGTTTCCGGTGCCTTTGAGGTTCATCGTCGTCGTCATCGTCCACAATGAAATCGTCCTTCTTCATCTTGGAGGCTTTGCGCTTCTGATCGCCCTCTGGGTCGGGCCATTCCATCGCCATGGTCTTCAAGCATAGGTCAGCAGCAATTGATTGTTCATCGCGTGAGGCATACCTGGTAAGTGGTTATAACGACGTCGTAAGACAGCAGATCCTTCTTGGTCCTGGCTTTTCCGCTACCTACAAATGCGAGGTCAGAAGGAGTCAACCACATCGAGAGATCCAAACGGACCATGATAAACCAAGCACTTCAGCGTATCCTTCGACTTCATTTCGATCTCCAATTTCCACTGCTGTAAAAGGGCCTTTGGCGCAATGATGAGATTCGTCTTGCAGGTCTTGTCGACGCTGCGGTTCTTCAACATGAGGGCAATCATTTGAACGGTCTTCACGAGCAAATAAACAATCAGCACCAATGTGACAGAGAGCGAAAAAACTTTACCTTTCCGAGACCCATGTCATCTCCAAGAATGCCACCACGAAGGGTGCGTTGCGCCTCCTTGTCGACCATCCAAGCGACGCCTAGCACTTGATGCGGCAGAAGCGCGCATGACATGTTGGGTAGCTTCTCTCCCAACTCAGATAGTCCCAGCTTCTGAAGGCATGCATTGACGTCGGCATTCCGGTCAAACTCTTCCGCATTCCCGGCAACGACAATAAACTTATCAATGCTGTTGAACTCATCAGTACATTGACATGCACAAAGAATGGGAATATGAGACTCGCTCATCTGGATTGGCGGATGGCCCTTGGAATGTATCCCGTCCGCGGCCAAAGAAGTCTCCATTTTCATCGAAGTTGTCCGCGTTGTGGGCGGGAGCGACTGCGGGAAGACCAGCAGCATATCGACGGGACACTGCATCGACGTCCACGTCAACATCCATCTCGTCATCGCTGTCTTCGTCCTTCATAGCATTTTCGGGACGAGCTTGCATCTGCGAACGGCGGACGAGGGCAGCGGCGCCGCCGAACACGTTGTCCGAAGGCTCGCGCTTGACAGACCAGTCGATAGGCTCTGGCTTGACACCGGTCATTGAAGAATCCTCCCGTTTGAGAGTCGGAACGCCGGGAAGCTGGCGGTTAAGAGTGACCAGGGGGTTTGAGTCCGTACGCTGCAGTCTCCTTGAGGGCACTTGTGGAACAGCCTCACGCAGGGCGACATTTTGATGCTCAAGTTCTCTAATCTTCCTGTTGAGAGTGTGCATACGACTTATGTCTGTCTTAGTCTTCTTCTTCTTCCCCTGAATCTTGTCGCGCGCGCGGCGTAGCGGTCCAAGTTCACGAAGAACATCTTGTTGCTCTAGGTCGTTTTCCGCTCTGTCAAATACTGGGCTGGGCTCGCGAGGTGGTGGAAGCTTTGGCGCAAGTGGTTCGGTTTTGACACGTTTCGGAGCACTGGGTCCCGCCTCAGGCTCGACCTTAGCAACACGATGTTTAATATTCGCCATAGGCGCCGGTGGCAAGTCCTCATCTGAATCTTCGACCTTGATGGGAGCAGGTCGTTTAGATGGAACAACGACACTCGGGGTGGAGCGACCGCTGCTTTCGCGGCGTCTGGCAGCAAGCAGAGGGTGGAGGCTGATGGTTGTGTCGGAATATTCGCGTTTCTGGCATGTCAGGGTCACAGACTGGTTACGGTCAAAGAACTTGGGAACGCACTACAGGAGTCGCGGAAGGGGTACGCGACGGTGCTAGACGCTTCGTGCGGGCAGTGGCATGGGTTGGATGACGTTGCACATGGCGCTAAACAGCTTTGAATTAGCCAGCGAGACACTCGCCAAGAAAGTACTACGGCGCACCGTGTAGGCGCTCAGCGCGCCAATCCCATCGCGTTTGCCTCCATCCGGGAGCTTGTTGTTGCGCATGAGATTTATGGGGTCATCGCAGCCATCTTCCCCGCAATAAACGCGTCCGACTTCGATAGCTTGTTAATTCAAAAAAAGGACAGGTATCGGCATGCCTACAGCTTTCACCAGGGAAAGGAACGAGTGTGAACTGGAATCGCGTAAGCCGTAGATAAAACAGAATTGAACAATATCACATTAGTGTCTTCAGGATATATTCTACGAAAGTCGGTCAATTCGGCAAGATATGCCTCTGGTATGTTCGAGTCCTATGCGGGGGTGAACAAAGAGATAAGTAACGCATATAGTCACACGAACAGGGTCAGAATCCGATAGCCCAAGATGTCGACGCGCAAGGGCGACGTCGTCACTTGTGGCACTCATGATGGTAGGTTGGAGAAACGCGTTGAGAGCGCGCAAAGCCTAATATAAGGATCACGTGATGATCGGACGAGTCAAACGTCACTCCGGACCCGCTAACAAAAAAACCTCGTGATATGGAGCATTGTCCGTCGCGAGGCTCACAACCTTGTTCCACCAGCCCATTTCCGGTCAAGATTTTGTTAAAATACACATGTTACACTCTGGCCTACTTCTATTCAGGTACTTGTACGTAACGATATTGATACTCTCACGCTGTTTTGATCTTCATGTGCACACTCTTCAGATGGGTGAGTTGGTCGTATCCTGTGGCAAGGTAAGAACGGCTATGCAGCAATAGAAGGTATATAGCCATACCAAGCTTGCTCAAACTGCATCCCCGTCCGCTATCCTTGACACCGTTCCAGGGCAATGCAGGGTCTAAATAATCGCATCTACCCAGAGTCAGTCTTGAGCCCACCATGCAGTGCACACACGGACCTGTTCAAGAAAACGGTCCCAGTCTCAAGCTCATCCGCGAACTTGTAGAAAGCCTCTTGTGAGTCTGCATTCTTGTCCGCATTGGTCCAAACAGAGGCAGTTAGGCCGTATGGCGAGTCGTTCATGAGCTTGATAGCCTCCTCGTCGGACGAAACCTTCATGATACCTACAACAGGTCCAAATGTTTCTTCCTTCATGACGTCCATAGCTACAAAGTTCGTGAGCATATAGAGCCTATGATGCATGCGCCCATACAGTGGTCAACATTCACGAGCACCTGGGGCGCGACATAAGTTGTCCCCGCCTGTGCGATTGGGAAGAGGTCGCTGGGGATGAGTGCCTTTGCACCAGCCTTGACTGCATCTTCGACCTGTTTGCGAATCCTCTCGGCACTGGCAAGGGAAATGACCGGGCCAAGGTTTGTCTCTGGGAGTGTAGGGTCGCCGAGTTTGTATCCCTTGAGAGTGGTTAGTCAAAGGTGTACATCGTCGTTCCCAAATTTTTTACCTTCGTTATATTCACAAATTTCTCCACAAACGCGTCGAATACAGATTCATGAACGTAGATACGCTCGACAGCACAGCAGCTCTGACCAGAGTTGAACATGGCCCCGTCGACTAGTTCACCAGCGGTGTAATCAAGATCGGCATCCGGGCGAACATATGCGGGGTCTTTGCCTCCCAGCTTCAAGAGAATCAGTATTGCACAGCAAGGAGACGCTCAACTCACCTCAAGTGCTACGCTCTTGAACGACTTGGAAGCAGTTGCTGCTTCTTCAATGGCTTGTCCTCCTGCCACACTGCCAGTGAAGGACACGAATTTAACGGATGGGTGCTCGACAGTGTGCTTGACAAGCTCGGGGGACAAGTGCAGGACTTGAATGATGTCCGCAGGGACGCCAGCTTTGGTGAGTGCCAGGGCGAAGCGCTCCGCGGCAAGAGGAGATTGGGGAGATGGCTTGAGAAGGACTGCATTGCCTGCGATGATACCCGGCAGAACAGAGTTCACA
Organism: Cylindrobasidium torrendii FP15055 ss-10; assembly: GCA_000934385.1. Taxonomy (NCBI): domain Eukaryota; kingdom Fungi; phylum Basidiomycota; class Agaricomycetes; order Agaricales; family Physalacriaceae; genus Cylindrobasidium; species Cylindrobasidium torrendii. Next base: position 95,930 of record KN880462.1, read on the forward strand.
GTCGTCAAGAATGGGTAGCTGGACAAAGTTGAGCCCTGGCCGCGGCGATTATCGAGATACACACTTCCATGGTGCGATAACAAGAATCACTCCAAGCGGAACACGCTTGATATAGCGACGGAAGCCAGGCTTGTCCGTGTCGGTGAGAGGGGTATCCGCGAGGGCTGCCTCGGCGACAGATATCATGTAGTCTGCACGCTCGAGGGTTCCGCGCAGCTCCCCGGCGCCTTGGGAAATAGGACTGAGAAACTTCAGACTAGACCCTCCGAAATCGCGTTAGATACGCACCGGCCGATTTGCATTGTGAGCTCTGACGCAAAGTCATTGGACAGGGCTTTGAGCTCATCCTAGCATGGAATCAGATTTAAACTACGGAGCTGACGGTGACCATACCGAGAACTTCTTTGCAATCGCAATCCTATCCGTTAGAGGGACCTTCGCCCACGACTTTTGGGCAACTTGCGCCTTGTCTACGAATCCATCGAGTTCAGCAACGGTAGGATAGTTGCGAGTGACCAGAGGCTCCTGGCTGTGCGGAATGATAGTGGTCTGAGAGGTGGCCGACATGGTCGTTTGAGTCCAAAGATGTGGCACTGGCGCGTCGAAGATATAACTGATCGAATCTTATCTTATCTAAATTTCCCACGTGCACTAGAGCGACGCGTACACCCTTGCGTGTACGACTTTCTATCGACCACCATGGCCTCTTCTGTACACCTTCCCACTGGATTTGATTTCTCAAATGAAATAAGGTAGACCGCCCTGCCCAGCCCCGTACCAATGCCTGTCTGACACTGTTCAGAAACAACTTCCTGTTGGACAAGGGTGTGAAGCTGCCCAAAGCTACAAGCACAGGTACCACAATCGTTGGCTGTCTCTTCAAGGATGGGATTGTACTAGGCGCCGATACGCGTGCAACGGAGGGTCCTATTGTCGCGGACAAGAACTGTGAAAAGGTGTGTTTATTACCAAGCTCAATGGACTTTACTCACGATCTCCCCAGATTCACTACATTTCTGACAACATTCGTTGCTGTGGCGCTGGAACCGCGGCCGACACTGAATTCACGACTGCCCTTATATCATCAAACATGGAACTCCACGCCTTGCACACTGGCCGCAAACCCCGCGTCGTGACAGCCATGACAATGCTCAAACAAATGCTTTACAGGCGCGTCGCTGTAATATTGGCACCCAAATGCTCGCTTACGAAGCTTCAGATATCAAGGGCAAATCGGTGCAGCTCTTGTCCTTGGCGGGGTTGACGCGTCCGGTCCCAACTTGTTCACTGTCGCGCCGCACGGTTCTACAGACAAGTTGCCGTACGTGACGATGGGGTCTGGCTCGCTTGCTGCCATGGCCGTATTCGAAACAGGATGGAAGGCAGGCTTGTCCCGGGAAGAGGCTCTTCAACTCGTCAAGGACGCCATTTCCGCCGGTATCTTCAACGATCTCGGTTCGGGTTCCAATGTCGACGCGTGCATCATCACCGCCAACGGAACAGAGATGCTTCGCAATGTCGAGATGCCCAACGAGCGTGTGCAGAAGGAGCGTCGATACGGATTCAGGCGGGGCACGACTGCAATCAAGAGCGAAACGATTCGCAGCTTGATTGTGAACGAAGAGATCATTCTGCCGACCACGGAAGCAATGGATACCTCATAGGCTGTAGACTGTACGAGGAAAGGAATTTGACAATGTATTTTTCTCATCCCACGAGGTGGACATGTTGGAATTGATGATAAGCGGCAACGAGGCGCGTCTAACTTTGGCCACTTACCACCATCATCGCACATCGGATGGACAGGTTGGTTCTGGGAATTGCGGTTCTCTTCTGCGCCGTTCTTCGTGTAGCGTGTTACGACCTCGTCGACGAGTACAAAGGCTCAAGTTTCTTCGACCGTTGGGACTTTTTCGGGAATTATGACAATTTGACGCTGGGTGCGTGACACGGAAATGACGCGTCGGTTATTGATTAATGGCGGGCACAGGTGATGTGTGGTGGTTGGGCAGACAATCTGCGTTTTCACAGGGCCTAGCGTACGTGAACGGCGCAGGGAACGCAATTCTCAAGGTCGACAACATGCACAACGTCCCGTATAACGAGAAGCGCAATTCTGTACTTACTGGGCTTTCATGCTCCCTAGAGATGTGGGACTTAATTTTGCTGTGAACAGGTGCGAATCACGACCCAAAAGGACTATGATGTTGGCAGTCTGTGGATCATCGACGCTCTGCACATTCCCTTTGGATGCTCGGTCGGTGTCTATGTCCTATGTTCTCTGCAGCATCAAGCCAAACAAAATTATTCCAGGTTTGGCCCGCGTTCTGGACTGTGGGACCGAACTGGCCGCAGGACGGTGAAATTGAGTGAGTGCACAGCCTATTCGTACCAGCTCCAGCCCTAACCCCGCCAACTTAGCATCATTGAGGGTATCAATGTCATGCCCTTCAACCAGATGGCTTTGCACACGTCGCCAGGTTGCCACCATCCGCCGGAGAACGAGCAGTACCAGATATCTCAGACGTTGCTGACGGATTGTTCGGACCCTGCAGGATGTACGGTTCTTGAGGTGCAGGAGAATAGCTTCTATACAGGATTTGCTGCAGCTGGCGGCGGGGTGTGGGCAACACAATTTGACGTCGCTGGGTATGGTTCTCTGGTCCGTATGCTCTCGGGTTCTCACGCTGTTGCAGGATATTGTACGTGTTTCCTAGAATGTTGCAAGTGTATAAACTCAGCGGTGGCTAGCATCTGGTTCTGGAGTGTGGGTTTATTTCTTTTCGTCGAAAACTCGTTCTTTGATAAGTGTCCAGAGATCAAATGTCCCTGCAGGTATCGCTGCCTCCAACTCGACATCGCCTCTCGATATCTCTTCGTGGGGTCCGCCGACTGCCAGTTATCCAGCGACGTACTGCAACATAACCGAATTCTTCTCGCGTCAGAAGCTCGTTCTAGATATCACACTTTGCGGAAAATGGTTCGCCCATCTTCTTGCACTTGAAAAATACTCAAATTGCTGTAGGGCCGGGCTGACTGAACAATACTTCCCTACATGCGGTTCACAAGGACCTACAGGCCAATGTGTACGCCCACATCGCCCTCGTATAGCCTGCCCGTATAACCTTTCCATTGCAGTACCAAGACCAGGTCGTCGGATCCGGGGACAACTACAATGACGCCTACTTTGAAATCAACTCCATTCGCGCATATACCACAGGCGGACCAGTACCCACCGCGGCCGCGCTCCCTGCCATCGAGACTCATCGTATCCCTACCGAGGTGGTCTTCAGTATGCTCAGTCCGGCAACACAGACGGAGAGGCCCATGTTTTTCGATGGAACAACTAGGGATGGGTTCTCCTGGGCGCTCGTGGGCGCTGGGTTAGTTGGAACGCTCATGGCGCTGGAGCTTTGCAGATGATTATGATATCGGGCTGAAATTATGAACGATACTCACAGGGCCAATCCGGTCATTGCAGCCCCATGCTCGGACATGAAGCACACTTAGACGTATAGTAGATAGCCATAGACGATCTTGACGAACATTTAGCATACACAATAACAGGACACTAGTGTGCACTGACGATATTTTGTTGTGCGTATTGACTTGGTTTTGACCCGCCTTGACGATCCTGTACTTCGCCCTTGTTTTCGATCGAAAGCAGGATCACATGCCAAGACACATGACTACCGTCTCGGGTTCGAACCACTCTTGTGGACATGGCGCTGGGGGCAGAGGTGGTACGGGGCGCTCGAAGGATGTTCATTCCTTCACCTCCGACATATACAGTACTACAGTACTGGCCGTAAAAGATTGTCTACGGCAAAGCGCCCAAACGACCTCGAGTGGGCTATGTACTTGGCTAGTAGCCATCCATTTACACTCTTACAATTGCGAAGAGGGGTAGGCAAATTCAAGACCTTGCTTGGGCGCTGTGTGATACACCGGATTTCGGCCGTGCGGGACATTTCGCTCTAACCACAGATTTCGAGTATAAGAGCTCAGCTCTTCCAGCCTCAGATCTTCATTCGCTTTCTTCCCTTCATCTTCCTTTGAAGTCCTTGATCACCCTTCTTCTTCTCGAAAACTGATCCTTTTCATCGGCTCCTCATTTTCTTTACATTTAACATCATGCTCTTTGCTCAATTTTCCGCCATCGTTTTCGTTGCCGTTGCCGCCACGACCGTCAGCGCCAAGCCAGTTGCATCCCCGCCCGCTCGTCGCGATGCCTGCACACCCAACTTCGAGGGCGTCGGTCTTGCGGTCAGCAACTTCGGCGCCTCGAGCCCCGCGGCGCTCGCGCCTATCGTCTCGTCCAGCTTTCGTGGGTACGGCGCAGCAGACTGGCACTTCGAGCAGAACGGCCAGCCTGCGACTGGGTTCATCATAAAGTAAATTATCCAACTCAAGTATCCCCCATTAGTTGTAGGGATTGATCATTTGATAGGGACTTCGACGATAACAACCTTGCTGTCTCCGCGCGTGAGGACAACAGTATTCTCCTCGACGTTTCCTCGGATAGTGGTGATGTCGTGTATGTCCTTTCTTACTATCAACGCCATGAGCTGAAATTCTGAGCATCAATCAGTGACCAGACTTGGACTGTGACCTGCAATGCGTGTGGTGCCGACGTCTCACAGCAGGCTCCGGGAACTGTCGTTGCCTCGAGCTGCATCATCGGCTCGCCCGTACTAAACGGGTGTGTCGTTGTTGGTCCTGACACCTCCAGCCCGGCCTGGGTAACCACAAACTTCGGAGAGTGTTCTTACTTCGATTTCTCCGTGGGCTACTGAAGGGACTGGATGAAAGCCAGCCTGAGACGGACTAAGACACACGAGACTTGATGAAGATACGATTACTACGAACCATTTGATTTAGCATTCGATAAGAATGGACATTTTTACGACCGAATATTCTTCATAAACCCACACAGGCGTTCCCCGTTTCTAGCCTCGCACCGTCCGCGCTAAACCAATGTTCGAAAACGTACCCACCCTTGAGCAAATAGCGACACCACCCGTCTGTGCTCGGTCGAAGAGATCGAGCAGTGCATGTGCCGACAGCTCTACAGGCTCGTCGAAATCAAGGGTTATTTTCTTTAGCGCAGGAAACGAATCAGGACGCTGAGAAGCCAGTCCTTCCCTACCAGCAAGCGCTATGTCCAGCCATTTAATCAAACCCTTACTAAGCCTGCCTTTGAGCCCGGTCACGATCAAATACACGATAGGGAGCGTCTTGAAGATGGTCCCCACAGAAAGCAGCGCCTTGGCGTGAATTTGAACCTCCTCTAAAAGCGGTCGCTCGCGCGAGAAAAACGTCTGCAGGGACGACTTGTCAGCGTCGATGATCTGGAGGTATCGGAGGGCAGGGCATCCTAGAACGGCGGGAAGATCCAAGCACAGATTGAGAGATGCCCTCTCGAGATGCGGTAATTCGTGGACCACCCTTGGCGCCTGTTCTAGCGCCCACTCCTCCGCAATGAGCATGGTCGAGAGATTGATGACCTGCAAATTCGGGCAGACGCCGAGTAGAGTCTCAATGAGTCCCGTGTCTCCGCCTACATGCACTTCTAGAGTGGTCAACTGGGTCCATGGGATCGCATACAGTTCCTCGGGAAATGTGTGGTAAATGCATCCACCACCACTACTGTCGATATCTTCCATCCGCTCAAGCCCCCGGATGGAAAGATGCCGCAAAGACGGACAACGTGAAAAACCCCCCAATATGCGGGTCAAATCCACGTCAAAATGCCCCGCCTCCAGCATAATTTGTAGTTCCAACACACGGAGGACGGGCGCGTACGCGAACGTAGGACACAGCGATAGTCGTTCAACAGGGCCAATGAGAGTAAGGGCCTCCAGGCGGGAAACGGTGCCTTGGGCAGCTGAAAGGGTAGGATAGCGGTCGAGCGTCTCGCGGGTCGTATTAACCCTCATTTGAAGCGGCATATCGGCGGCCCTCATCAATGCCTCCTTGAGCAGCCACGTCTCTTTGGCAGCGCACGGCTCGAAGGATAGACATGTCCATAAGGATGGCGTCGTATTGACTAACATGTTCCAGCGCCGGCAAACCCTCCGCAGAACCCAGGGTCCCTGCCTCGATATCGTCTGCCTGCTGACATGCGTGAATCCCGACAAGTAGTGCCCGAAAACCAACAGTAAAAGCTCGTTCGGAAGGTCGTGTATTCGAGCAAAAAGGGCAAGGTGGCCCTCCAAGAACCCCACTGCTTCGTCTCGTTTCTTCTTGAGCCTTACGATGTAAGATTTGAGATGCAAGAGCTCGGAGTCGTATTCCCGGATTTCGGCGGCAACGCCTCTGGTGAATGCTCTGATCTCCTTCGTAAGGTTGGGGGGAATACTTTCTTGGAGTGAGAGTGGCTTTCCGTAGTACTCGAAATATGGGGACGGCCTGTCTGTCCGCCGAGAATGGCGCCGATGCTGGGTAAATCCGCATCGAGCACAAGCTACTACGCAGGAAATGATGTGAGCAAGAGTTTTGCCTCTGAAATTGACAATACCTTGCTTATGTGCAGTTGCCGACATTGCATCGGGTGTGGTGGTAAGAGCAAGACGGCACTTCGATCACATCATGTTCGGCTCGCTTGCTCAACTGATGAATAGTTCAGAATTGTGGCACAGACTTTGGAAAGTTTGTAATTGCACTTGGACAAGGACAAGAATCGAAATCATGGGCTATCTCACGAAGGTCTCTACTATAGCTCCCGCAGTTTACATTTCAAATATTGAAGACGAGTCTGCCAGAGGTCATGCCAATCTTGCGAGGAGATGCTTTGGGTGAAATTCAAAACATGTCGGTGCCGGCTGGCTCAGGTCACTCGGCGAGGTCATTGTCCACGGGCTTTGTGATTGCAGCGTTTACGGAATTCTCCACATCGCGATGCCTGCTCGCTCCTCGTCGACATCCTTCTTCACCGCCCGACTGTCTTTGCTCCTCAATGCCGCGGCTAGAAGCAAGGTCATCGCATCCTTCACGCCTTCCCTGATTCCACTATTCCCTTTGACGCCCTCCATCCTGGCACGATCCCAATCCACACACAAATCCACGTATTCGAACAGAATTGCCGATACATCCTTGAGCTCTGCGCCTACACCTGTATCGTTCTCCTTCGGCGCGTTCAGTTGCCATAGTTGTTTGAGCGTGAGGGTATTCCATGCGACAAGAGGTGAGCCCGGTTTGACGGGCAGCACGACGGAAGGGCAACCATTCAGAAGGATATATCGAATGACGCTCTCCTGCGGTCGTGCACTGGTTGACCAAATTTTGCGATGAGGCTTCAGCCCAACAAGCATTATAACCATCCGTCGTGGTGATTGTGGGAGCGAAGCCTGCGGCGCCAGCTTATCCTCTGTTCGAGTCTGCTTCTCTGCCACCTTGGCTGTCTTTGCTTCTTGCTTTGACCTCTTGCTTTCTTCCTTAACCTTCTGAGACGCTTCCTTGTCCGCGCTACTATTCTCGCTCGAGCCCGCATCTATCTTCTTGTGCGAGAATAAGCCCTTGAGTTTGTCGGATACCTTGATTTTGTCTGCTTTCTCGCCGAGATCTTGCGGATGTGGTGGTGGTGCATCGCAGAAAGAAATGACCGAGGCCGACTCCTTCAAAAGGGTTTCCCCGACGCGATAATCACCTGGTTTCGCACGTCAACACATGCTGAAGATGAACGAACGACTGCCTCAACGAACCCTCAAGAAATGGACCATGGCAGAATACGATGTCTGGCTGCATAGTGCGCGGTATGACAGGCCTTCGTGCACTGGCAAAAAGATACGGCGAGTACCAGCCTTTCTCGATGGATAGGTAGTCCTTCACGGACGAGAACAGCGACTTGTCTCTGAACATTCGAGCGTGAGCTCACAATGAATCTTATGACATGTTAAATGAACTCACGCATGGGTACTCCCTCGATAGAACCCTAATGCCGCATCGCTGACTGTGTGCTTGAAGGGGAGAGTGATTTCGATATTCTTGACAGCAGTCGTCTCAAGCCGTTTTGAATGTGCTGGAACGCTGTCCTCCGCACCTTGGGTGACCAGCTCATCTGCTACGGTTGTAGCGACGTTGTAACCAGTATCGACAGCGATATTCACGCCAATGCCGCCCCCGAACGATCCTGTGACTGCGTCGCTTATGGGATCCATGGCCTGCTCAACATAATGCGCACTCGGCATGATAGTTAACAGTGCTTACCGGAGATGCAATGGCTGCTGTACCGCCCTGCATGCCTAGTTAGTGGGGGCACTACCAAACAAAAAAACACTTTACCGTCGCGACCATGACAGATTCGATGGCCAAGTCTCTGAACCGTACACACGGCAGGAACAGGGGAGAAGAGTCGCCCCACGGTGAAAGACAGACAACATTTGTACCGGACGCTCGCAAAGATTCGTAACCGGACATAACGATGCGTCCAGTTAGAGACTGTGCAGACGCTTGATTGAGGAAGAAGTTACAGTTGGCACAGTGAGAACTCACGCCTGCAAGCTCTCGCTTAAACCAGTGCGCCTTGCGTTCATTTTCTCCGCTCTCCGCGAACGCTGGGTCGATAGGTCCAAGAGCAGATGTTCGCGTCATTAGCAGAGAAGGGGAAAGGATGGTCGTGCGACCAGATTGAGCGTCTTATAACTCGACGACATTGATGGGAGTTGAATGCGATGATACGATGAACACATCTATGACACCAGGAAGCTAGGTTTGGTATACTGCATTGCCCCGGAAGCTCGTGGTTAGCGCAGGTGGTGGTTGGAGTACAAGTTGGAGAGCGCAGGGTCAATGCCGACGTGCCGATGTGACGTAACGGACGCCATCGAAGAAGGCGCTTCCAAGGTTGAAGCAGGTTGAAGGCGCTACAGACTTACAAATGACCTTGAGCGACGGCCAAACAAAGACATTGCCCCTGGTCCAGGTACACTGCCGAAGTATGTCTACCATTCGGGGATGCCAATCATTCATGTGAGAGGCATGCTACGAGCCCTAATACCACCGATCGCTCATTGTTAATTCTTTGAGGCCGACATCTGTCAATCAAGGTCCGTAAGAATGACCCACCATTTCCTTGCACTACGGAGTGTCAGGCACTTCGCTATGTCTTGCTCGGCCAGAGTCATCGTCCTTCTTGTCCTATTCCGGAGGTTTCTTATTGTGTTCGGAGGCCATGCACGCACCAACATCCGGCGTTTCGTCTTCAACTTTATTGTCTCTGCCCCGATTGGGACCAAAGGATTATCTGAGACAAGGCCCTCGTGCTTAACGTGGCGCTATATAAAACCTGTGGACGTGACTACTTTTCCATCTCTTCTCTCTCTCCTCCTGTTTTTTGCCTCTTATAGAGCACTGGTGCTCTACATCCTGTCCTTTAATCTTCTTCTTCTCTCTCCGACGCACTTCACGATCCTGCTCTTCTTTCTTTAACGACGCGCCCCGATACTACGATGGCTCCCACACGCACCTCCTCTTCTTTCGTCAAGCAGGAATCGTCTACCAAACTGCCTGGAGCAGTTCGATCTAGAAAGGGACCGGGCCACATCCCACGCCCTCCCAATGCGTTCATTCTGTACCGCACCTGGTTTTACTACGAACACAAAACCACCGGCAACTTTGAGGGCCCCCAGAAGGCGTTTAGCGTGGACGCAGCAGGCTCCTGGAATAAGCTATCTGCCGAGGAGCGTGAAATATGGGATGCTCGCGCGGCGGAAGCGGCCAAGGAGCACAAGGAAAAATATCCGAACTACCAGTACCGTCCGCGTAGAAAGGGAAACTCGAGTGGTAATGGAAACGCTGGGCAAAAGAAGAGGGCAAGGGTTTACGAGCACCCCGTCGCGCCGTGGGACCTACCTGCGCCTCCTTCCAATTCGCCTACCAGGAGGTCCTCACGAGCAGCAGCACTGGCTGCACCGTCGTATGCTGCGATGTTCGAGTCTGAGAGCCCAGATTCCGAGATGGAAAGCTTCGTGAATCTTCCTCACGACCCGAACGTTGATGCGGACGGCTCAGACGACGAGGAGTTCTTGGCCACCTCGTCTAAGGTGCAATCCGCGAGCCCTAGTGTAAGTCATTCTACACGCCATACATCCTCGACTGAGTCTTGTCATCTATAGCGATCCACGTCCAAGTATGCGCCAAGACGCCCGGCGCCCCCGCCCGCAAGCTCTCCGTGGGCCCCGTACGCCAACCCTCAGGTAAGTTCCTTCGCTAGCCTTTTTGTACAACTCGGATTCTCACATTTTTCTTCAGCTCATGCTCGACAACTCGTTTGCATCCACTTCGACAGGAAACGGAAGCCGTTCCTTCGAGGACTACCAATATATGCCAAACGCCCCACCGAGTGGCCTCAGCCTGCCGAACGCCAGCGACCCATCCTTCTCCCACGACACCTTTGGCGCTCCTCAAAGCGCGTACACTACCTCCTTTACGAACCCGGAGGCCCAGCCTCAGCCTGATAACTCATTATGGTCTTACGATTTCACGACAACTGGGAATCCCTCGATGGGATTCAATGATCCTCTGCCTTGGTCAGAGAACCAGTTCCCCCAGTATAACGGCTACCCTTTCTCTTACTAGGTTCTGTGCGTTGGCTACCTACTGTATTATAACGTTCCAACTCCTTTGCCCCCGCGATCTGCGATACCTGTCTTCGTTCTGTATTCTACTACTAGTTTCTATCGTACGATACATTCTAGCTCTAATGGAGGACGAGTTGAAAGATCACCCCCTTGCGCCCTGCCAGAGGTTGCAGGCCGCGAACCAGTGCATCCTATAAGCCTAGGGTTACTTCAGTCGACTCATTGCAAGTCCCCTACTGCAATCTTGGGCTGAAAGCAAGGTCCGATAGATTTTATGTGAATCCGCTGGTTCGAACCCAACGCGGTCGTCAGAGGAAGGGGACTGGAGACCAAGGATCCCAGCAATTAAAGCCCCACCCAATCAAGCGCCGCTTGTTCAATACGGCGTGAGCGACGGCTAAGATGAATCAACGCCCATGAGCTCGAGAAATAAAAAAAGGTACAAGCTTGTGAATACTTCAACATACGCCGGGAATACGGATACATGATTTGTCTGTGTATGGATACATAACCTACAACTTGAACAGATTACAATGGCTGGATATCGGGGACAGGACCAACAGGAACGATACGCGTCCCATTAATCTGGAATTTATCAGCCAACGATTCGTAGTCTGGAGTACCAGTGACCCACCATCTTGTGGGACCAATAATAATGAGTCTTGATATGGCCAAAGTTAGTGGAAGCTTTGAACGCCTCATTGTTCCAATATAAGTTCTTCATCCATTTGTTGATGGCTGGGTACCCGTTGCGAATGTCGCGGAAGTTGCACTTGAAGTGACCAACATAGACTGGGTCGAAGCGGATGATGGTGACCCATAGACGAATATCGCATTCGGTAAGACGGTCGCCGACGATGAATTCCTTGCCTGCGAGCAGCTCCTCGACCTTGTCCAGTGAGTGGAATACTTCGTGCACGGCCTTTTCGTACGCTTCTTGAGTGGTAGCAAAGCCAGAGCGGTAAACACCATCTACAGCTTGTTACACGGGCCATGCGAGAAGACAAGATAAGAGAACGCACTGTTGATTCCAGGATAAATCCACTCATTCAGAGCATCGATTTCTGGCCGGAGATGTTCGGGGTAGAAGTCAAGAGCAGCCTTGTCCTTTGGAATGAGCTCATTGAACGCTGTGTTGAAGATGCGGATGATTTCTGAGCTCTCGTTGTTGACTATGGTATGTAGCTTCTTGTCCCATAGGATGGGCACAGTGAAGCGTCCGGAGAAATGGGGGTCTGCACGAAGGTAGAGGTCCTTGACGTGCTCAGCATCGTATAGCGGGTCCTTGTCTGCGGCAGGAAATGGGTCGACCGAGGCGAATGGCCAGCCATTGTCGCCCATCTTAGGAGATACAACGGTGACTGGGATAAAGTCAAGGCCCTTGAGCTTGCGCATGATGAGGGTCCGCGTCGCCCACGGACAGGCGTACGAGACATAGAGGTGGTAGCGGTCTGGGCATGGTCAGTAGAGGAGAAAAACGCGTTGCAAGAACGCACCTGTCTCGGGCTCAAATTTCCCGCCTTTCTCAATTGTATCCCGGAAGACCGCGGCTGCGCGCTGGAACGAGCCATCGTTCGACGTCTTCATCTTGCTGATATCTGTCTGGTGAGACACATCGCGAGCCTTGGCAGCCATTCTTGCAGTAGCAGTCGTTTGTAGGAAGCGGACAGTGGGTGTTGAAGTTGCGAAAGGATACACAGAGCGAAAGGCGAGGTTGATGGACGTTCTGGAGAAAGCGGAGCCCTTATATAGTGACAGTAAAGCCATAACCCGGTGCTATGCCCTCATTGCGGCAAAATTCAGGGCCTCGGAAATATTCCTGCGATGAGCAAGCGGATGACGGATCGAGATAGAGACACACGACCCACGTGCTCGTATCGCGAGTTTCCCATCACGTAAAATGTGTCGAGCGAAAATGCAGGCATTATTCAGCTGCATGGCTGTAGTCACTGTGGAGATTAGTTTCCAGATACCAGTCCACATACACATATCTCAGCAACATCGTATGCCATGACCAGGATGATAACAAGATTCCCTACCGAAAGCTACCAATTGCAAGGGATTTCTCACTGCCAGTGGGCTTGCACACTTATGTAAAGGAAGATGAAGCCGCAGTGCACAGTGTGAAGGGGAAGCAACACGAGCAGACTCTAGCTCACCTTTCCCCAGTAAGTTCCCCATTGGCATTGCCCTTTCCAGTGGTCGAACTCACGACCAGACGTCGGGCGGCGCCACATCATGTGACGTGCATCAGCGCGCGAACCTCTGACGTCACTCGCTATCAATGCGGGTCCCAGGACCTACTGCGCCTTTGACTCTTCTTCCTCCTTCCACCATGGTCAAATCCAGCGACGTTATTCTAATACTTGTCCGTCTCTGTCTCCCTGCAGACGCAAAACTTGCTTACTGGCCTTAGGTTGCAATTATCTTCCCGCCTGCCGCGGCAGCGTTCATCACAGGCTGCAGCTGCGACCTGCTCATCAACGTCTGCTTGACGCTGTACGCCTATCACCCTCTCTCAGTCCCTTCATTTTCTCAAACGACCCTCACAGACTAGGCTACATTCCCGGACACCTTCACGCCTTCTGGCTCATATACAAGAAGATGCAGGCCGAAGAACGCTACGGATACGGGGGATACCAATGTGCGTTCTTCACTCCTGGAAATTCCTTCACTGCTTCAACATGCGTTGTAGATATTGGCAATGGTGGATACAGACCGTATCCAGCGGCGGCTGGTGGCCCTGCCCAGGCGCCGCCTCCTGGCTACGGTGCTACTGCAAATGGCGTTTAAACTTTCCCTCTTGCGCGCGCGCATGGACTACATAGGTACATCTTGAATGAGGCGGAATACTATGGGTTTTCTATCCTCTCCGCGTGACAAAGTTCTCAAGATCTTGGGAAGTTGCAACACCCAATACGAATTTACGCTCATAATCCGTCACTGTGAGGGTAAACTTGAGCAAGCATAGAGTGATGGCTCAGACTGTAGATACCTAGGGCAAAGATGTTGTTTTTGAGAAAGGATTCGAGTTCTGAGAGTGGGGAGTCCGGGGTTATGACCGTGTAGGGTTCTGAAGTCGACCGCTTGAACTTGGTCATGAAATGGCTCACGCTCTCGTCCTGAAGGCAAGCCTAAGCAATAGACACAGTCAGGCAGGTTATTTTACGCACTGGATTTGCCTTCCCAGCTTCCCAGAGCTGCTTGAGCTTCGCCACGTCCAAGTATCCCAGTGGTTTGCGCTTCGAGTCGAGGATGCTGCATGTTGTCCATCAGACTCCGTGCCCCCAGTGAGGCAAATGCGGATCGTACGGGATGTGTGAAAAGTCGCGTTCGTAGGCCAGATCTATGGCACGCGATATTGATTGTGTCGCGGGCAGGGCGAATGCTGGCGGTAGTTGCAGATCCTTGCAGCACACACGTTAAGCACTGCACAATATAGACAGCTGGGTGTTCATCTTACTTCGACGACGGCGCCGCGGTATTTGTCGGCAGTGGGTGGGCTGGCCATGGTGATGAGGGAACAAGAACAAGAAGGATCGTCCGAGACTCGAGAGCGAAGGCGATCATGACGCGACCGATCCGTCTATCACGGTGTTATCACGTCTAACTACAACCTCCATAATCAGACTATCGCCATTGTCTGCCAATTGGACTAGTGGTTGAGTCCCGGTTTGTGGGATCCTCCGGTATCGAACTTGTGGTTTGCCTACTGGGTTCTCACTACGATTTCAGCGTTAAACAATAAACGGGGATACCATAAACTATGAAAGTACGGTGATTTATTTCCTGTTCATCATAATGGGATTCTTTGTAACCTCGGAGCTCTGGCCAAACCCACTATGTTCTACTAAGTACTGAGTAGCTGTAGAGGAAGGGTTGAAGCTGACGCCGCCCGCCTTTGTCTTACGTCAGCTCACGTGCGCTCCGGAACACCCGGTGCGAGCACCATTCCAAGGCGCTATAGCCAAGTGGTTACGGCGAGAGATTAGAAATCTCTTCCTCTTTGAGGGCGCAGGTTCGAATCCTGCTGGCGTCGCTCTTTTTAACTTCTCACAAGGCTTTTTGAAGTGGGATATAGCGAGCATCGTTCAAGCATATTTACTATTAGAAGACGCAGACTTCAAGACTAGCACACACAATGCACATTGGTATAAAATATGTAGACAGAGATAGCAGAAAATCAACCAGCCTATGGTACATTCCAAACCCAAAACTCCCATCCGGGGCTTTTACACTAGCGAATTATGGCGAATTACTATCTACGCGACCCAAGACGATATATCTGGAGCCGAGGCCTCTATATGGGCGGTAAGAACGAAGTAAAGCGGGCAACATGGAACTAACACACAGCGTGAAGCAGGCATCATGTTGAGTAGCAACATGAGGGTCATCTCCGCCAAAACATGAGATTTTGCCGGACAGCGGGGAGGGGGACTGAAGGAGGCGTTAGCCACAGGTGATAAGGGATAGAAATCAGTAGCGTACGGAAAACAATGGCTGGACCCCATGCAACAAGAACGAGGGCAAAACTCTGAGTGCCCAAAGCAGATGGCTGGTCCCATCCGAGACAGAGTTCAATGACGGGGCTCACTGCGGCGAGAATTGCAACCAAGGAAAACGTTCTAAAGCTCGTATGAGTACAACTACACTACTAGGTCGAGCAACGCACATTTGAAAGATGAGTATTCGCCATACGGCGGGTGGAAGGAATTCTGGAGGATGGCGCCGCTTGCGAGTGACGGGCATGGCAGAAGATACTGTAGTTCGAAGTCAATGTCATGTTCTCGATGGATAGGACTGGGCGTACCGGAACGCATACGCTTGGTGCCGAACATATCTTCATCGTCGCTGTCGTCGATATTCGTAAATGAGGACTCTGCGTCCTTTTCCGGGAGCGTGTTGTCGTCCGGGTCGGCCTCTGGTGTGGATTGGATCATAACGTCCGGGGCGGCCCAGACCAGCGAGCTGACATCGTCCCGGTCGGAGTCCGTGCAATCCACCGTATTATGCGTCGAATCGGAGTCGCGGCAGACGACTGCTGAGAAATCGGGCTGAAGTTGTGGTACAGATGGAGGACGGGCTTGGGCAAAGTCGGGAAGGTCGGACGAGGCGCTATCGCGGGTAGAAACGAACTTGTGTCGCGGGGGCATGCGCATCTCGTCGTTCGAAGCGTGAGGGCCCCACCGGCAACCTGAGTTCCATATGCGGGATATGGCAGACGTCGGTTCCGGCGGCATCCTCGACCGTCGGGGCATGCACTCCATTTCATCGGACCGGGAGCGTTTGATGTGCTTGGTGATACGGATAGTCTTGATGAGAGAGTAAACAGAAAGAAGGAGTGAGGGGATAGCTAGAAGGAGTGGAAGGCCAGCGTATCCCAAGAGCCTCACCCTAGAGAAGGGGTTAGTGCAAAACAGAGGGCATCAGACAAGGACGCACCAGAGGGGATTTACCGCATCGCAGTGCATGTCCCGCGAGGGACCAGAGGCGCCGAGCTTGAGAACGACTGTCGTGTATACAATTGTTGCACCAGCAGGGAACACAACCGTGGGGAATATGTAGTAATTCTTCCATTGGAGAGTGGAACCACTGTACTTGTAAGCGTGGGTGGGGAACAAGCATGCTGATGCACACCTGAGATTGGGATTGGACCAGTACTTGGGGCGCTTTATTGTGTTATTCGTGGCAAGTGTGAAGGCGGCACAAACGCCAGTGACGATGTAGGTTGAGATGCTGATCAGTAGAGTTTGTGCTGTACGATGGTGAGTTGGGGTCAACTATCGGGGAGGGCAACGCACTTGTACAGAAGCCCTTGGGCATTCGGTATGTATCCATCTTCCACACTGCACCTGTGATATCATGTATCAGACCCCGCATGGACGAGATGCCGTGTAGCGCACCGAGCGAAAAGGCTAGCTGGAGGACCGTGCTCCCAAAGAGGTAGGTATACACGGCCCAGCGGGATCCCGTCGCGCGCGCAAAGGCTATGCATACCGCCCAGCAACTTACAAGCCCTGGGCATACCGCTTATTTAATACCACAAATTCTGAGCTTCGCACACGCGGCACGCACCTGTAAGGGACAACACGAGGAAAGTCACTCCAAGTCCAAGCTGAACCATCGCTGGACTCTACGTCGGGAGCTCCAGCATCCAGCGGAGGAGCGGGAAACGGCCGGGACAGTCGTAGTAGAGAAGAGTGAGCAGGTGTGCTGAGCACCCGGTACCGAAAGATCACCGCATCAATCGAGGCGTCCCTGATAATACCATACATTTTCGGCCAGTGGCGTCTCCACTCTCCGCATTGTATTCACTGCAAGAATGTTACAGAGAGTGAATGGGATTGGCTGACATTGGGTGGCACCGGCGCGGCAGCAACATTTCATTAGTCCATAGAATGAAGACATTGGATACATTTGACCTGCATTTCACTGAGAAAGACGCAACCGGCGGCTTGTTGCCTCCTGCTCGCCGTGACCTTCTGATGGTCGTGGTTGACTGGGAAATCCCGATGGCTCCGCCGTGATCAGGGCCGATGCCGATTCCGAAGCGCTTTCTGCAATTCAATTTGGACAGCTAGCGAGCACGTGCGCATCTGTTCTTCATACCACATACTTACTTACGCGATGCATTCAATCAGCATTCAAATGCAAACCCTCGCAGCATCTCTTCTAGCTTGCCTTCGTTGTACGAAACGAGAAGCACGCTCGCTGCTGGTCCAGCCTCCCTAATCCAGATGTACATACTGTTCTCCGCCCTTCCAAATAACCCAAACTCAATTTTGTTCCCATCGACATACTTATGTTCAATGACCTAGCCTCCCACAGCGACACTGGACGTGACATGCGCAAAACAGAGTTCCATTGCAAGATTTGGGAGTAGTACGACACTTCAGAAGCAGCCATCTGCACGAAAAAATCATGGAATCCTCCACATACCCACCCCAGCTCGCCCTGCGTCGAGATCTTTCTGTACCGCTTTGCTGTCGTTGCTGCGTATTGCTGCAGCCACTAGCAAAGTGATCGCTCCTTTCACAGCGTCCTTTTTGACCCTTAGGTCGCCAGCCTCAACACCCGCATCATCGTCAATCCCCTCAGAGCCAACGGTCACTCTATCCCAGTCAATACACAAATCGAGAAATTCGGACAAAATATCAACAATCCCTTCAAACTTGCCACTTGCGCTTTGCTTTCCCTCGTCAGGCAACTCAATCTTTGAGAGCTGTTCGAGCGTGAGAGTATCCCAAGCGACGAGGGGCGCCCCCAACTTCACTGGTACTACGACCGCTGGACATCCGTTCAGCAGCATGTATCGAATAACGCTCTCGCCGGGGCGTGCACTCGTCGTCCATAGATGGCGATGAGGCTTCAAACCGACAACGGTGATCACCATCCTCCGTGGGCTTTGTGGCGGAGGAAGCAGCGTGAGCTTCGGGGTGGGTTCCTGTTGGCTCTTTCCCTCGGACTTGTCTCCACCTGGCTGCGGTGATGGTGTTCGTGAACGCGCGAACCGGTTTGATAGTGCTGGCAAGTGGAGATTCGACAACGACCACTTGGACACTGCGTTGTCTTCGGTGGGTGAGTCCGTCTTCGGCATTTCGGGCGGAGCGGGCGTTTCGGCGAAGACAATGGTGAGCGCAGACTCCTTAAGCAATATTTCTCCGACCCTATAGTCACCTGTTAGGGCTTAGTGAGAGCCTTGAGAAGGTGAGGGTATCTGTACCTTCAAGAAATGGGCCATGACAAAACACAACATCAGGCTGCATCGAACGCGGGATGATAGGACGCCTTGCGCTAGCGAAAAGATACGGGGAGAACCATCCTTTTTCGACAGATAGATAGTCTTTGACAGACGAGAACAGCGAGGAATCTCTACACCAACAAATTAGTCGTGGCCTCAGGCATATACATCTAAGGCTTACTGGTGGATACTTGACCTAAAGAACCCAAGTGCCGCATCGTCTATGGTATGGTGGAATTTCAGGGTGATAGTGAGCTCCTTGACGCTGGTCGTTTCCAAGCGCTTTGAGTGTGTAGGTATGATGGCTTTGGCCGTCTTGTCGAACACCAAGTCATTTGCAAGCTTTGTGGTGGCTACAAAGCCTTCGTGAAGGCCAATTTCGACCAGAATGCTATCTCCTACAGATCCGATGACTAGATCCGACACAGGTCCCATTGCCTGCCCTCATGTAAGTGTGTTTGCTATGGCATTCACCAGGGATCAAACGTACTGGAGATACAATGGAGGCAGTCCCACCCTGATGCAATATGCACTCAGCAACCCGGAGCGAAGTCAAAGACCCTTGAGGAGACGTACCGTCGCGACAATAACAAAATGCACTGCCAAGTCCCGAAACCGTATGCACGGCAACAAAAATGGCGAAGAATCTCCCCACGGGGAAAGGCAAATTACACTGGTACCCGCGGCGCGCAGGGACTCGTACGAGGACATCACTATGCGTCCCGTCATAGACTACAATGTAGCGTCAAAAGGGCAGCTACGGTGATTGTTTGATGCCTACCCCGACGAGTTTGCGCATGATCCATGGTGCTTTGTGCTCGCTTTCTGTCGCTACCGACGACGGGTCGATGGGACCCAGTGCAGAAACTTCAGTCATCTCGGACGCACAGGAGGGGATCTTGATGGCGAGTGGGTATCAAGCTGAACTGCGATGACCCAGTATTCACGAGATACAGCAGAAGTATGCAGATGTAGGACTTTTCGTCGAAGTACAAGAGAAGCGGAGAGTCTTCAACTGATGATGGTCGATGGAAAAGGGCCAACACCGCACGGCGCACGGAAGTCCCCCTTGAGTGATGGCAAAAATAGCCACGAGATAGTGGCGGTGCCCTGCATATCTATCGATATACTTACCACCCCTTGAGCTTGAGCTTGAAGCGAATGCACGCTACTTGCGGGTATTTGACATCGAACGTTGAACGTTGGCCAGAGTAGAAGTGCCAACTGGTCGGGAAGGCGACTCATGCCGGTCGGATTTTATTGTGAGGACAACAAATTGAATAACGCTGGTCAGTGTGACCAACCGCGACAGCCCAAAATTTGGTGAGTTCGGTGAAGGCGTAAAGCAAAGCGGAAACCCAATTCCACTGCTTTCGGCATCGGACCGATCAACCGAGAGCACGCCCCACGTGTAAAAAATTCGGCCTCAAAAACGTTCGATTGGCATCAAATTCATTTCTTCACCCACCCCCATCTCATCCCTTCTATTCCCTCCTCTTTTTCAAAATGGTTTTCAAGGTCGCTGGTACGCAATCCCGGCGATGGCGAGATCCAAGCGTTTACGATTGCTGCAGATGTTTCCCTCGCCGCCTTCGGTCGCAAGGAGATTGAGATTGCAGAGGTGCGTTTGCCTCGTTCATCGCTGGAAGAAGAAAACTTATGGTGGATATAGAATGAGATGCCCGGTCTCATGTACCTCCGCCAAAAGGTAGCTCAACCGGATGCCTTCTAGTGAGCGAGATGCTCATCGATATCCAGTACGGCCCCTCCCAGCCGCTCAAGGGCGCCCGCATTGCCGGCTGCCTGCACATGTATGCTATCCTGTTTGAATCTGCTTTCTGTCGCTTATACCTACGTTAGGACCATCCAAACGGCCGTCCTCATCGAGACCTTGACTGCTCTCGGTGCGCAGGTTACCTGGTCGTCCTGCGTGCGTTCTACCGCATTTCACGATCAAACGATGTGCTTACAGCGTGTCATAGAACATCTTCTCCACCCAGGACCACGCCGCCGCGGCGTATGTCTCTCCTAGTGTGCTTAACACGCGTTTTCTTACGTATTTTCTAGCATTGCCGCGACGGGTGTCCCCGTCTTCGCCTGGAAGGGTGAGACCGAGGAGGAGTACCAGTGGTGTATCGAGCAGTCGCTCGCTGCGTTCCCCGACAACAAGCCCCTCAACATGATCCTCGACGACGGTGGCGACCTCACCTCCATGGTCCACGAGAAATTCCCCCAGTACCTCGGCGATATCCGTGGTGTATCTGAGGAGACCACCACCGGTGTTCACCACCTTTACAAGGCCTTCCGTGACGGAAAGCTCAAGGTCCCCGCAATCAACGTCAACGACTCCGTCACCAAGTCCAAGTTCGACAACCTTTACGGCTGCCGCGAGTCCCTCGTTGACGGTATCAAGCGTGCTACCGATGTTATGCTTGCCGGTAAGGTTGCTGTCGTTGCTGGCTTCGGTGATGTTGGCAAGGGTGTAAGTGTCCTATCCTGGAAGCCAACGCCTCAAGCTTATGATCGCAACAGTGCGCTGAGTCCCTTCGCTCTTACGGTGCCCGTGTCGTTATCACCGAAATCGACCCTATCAACGCTCTGCAGGCCGCCATGGCTGGCTACGAGGTCACCACCATGGAGGAGGCTGCTCCCCGTGGCAATGTCTTCGTCACTACCACTGGTAACCGCGACATCATCACCGGTGCCCACTTCTCTGTCATGCCCGAGGATGCCATTGTCTGCAACATCGGTCACTTCGATGTTGAGATCGATGTCGCCTGGATCAAGGCCAACGCCAAGTCCGTCGTCAATGTCAAGCCCCAGGTCGACCGCTACACCATGGCCTCTGGCCGTCATGTTATCCTTCTTGCTGAGGGTCGCCTCGTCAACCTCGGATGCGCTACTGGCCACCCTTCGTTCGTCATGTCGTGCTCGTTCGCCAACCAGACCCTGGCCCAGATTGCTCTCTGGACCACCCCCGAGAAGTTCCCCCTCGGTGTCCACATTCTCCCCAAGGAGCTCGACGAGGAGGTCGCGCGCGCCCACTTGGCGCAGCTCAACGTCAAGTTGACCGTCCTCTCCAAGGAGCAGTCGGACTACCTGGATATCCCCGTCGACGGTCAGTTTTGCCTATCAGATTTCTGCCCTGTGTACTGACTTTTTACAGGCCCGTACAAGGCTTCTCACTACAGGTACTAAGCGCATCGTTGCGCTGTACCCGTAGACTTCGATGGCCTCAACGAGCCCTCGCCGCACGGGATAGCAGGATCTTCAACGTCCTCTTTAGCTTGGAGGTTATCAACTGATCTCACCAGCACTGTATTTATGGCAGGGTTTCTGGATTGAGGAGATGGTGCACGCCGGAGGAGGCAGTGGAGGGCAACGTTTAGAATTATTTCGTGGACGTAGCGTGTTGTGGTTTGTGTGTAGGTTTATGTAGAGGCCTCAACGAGCCATTCGTGTCAGTTGGACTTCTACTGTGGGATTTCAGGTTACCAACAACGATAAGCAGCAAGTTGAGGTAATCATTACCTGCACGACTAGCTATTGAGAGTCGCCCAAATACCGACACACTGGCCTCGCTGAAATTGAGGGCGGAATGTGGGCCTATGGGGTGCGTGTACACTGTGCAGGCGTACGCTACGAGCTTGACTGTCGATATCCGTCGGAATCCGGCGGGGTGGAGCAACGTGATGCCCTTCGCGTCAGTCACCAGCCATACATATCCCGAGTCGTGCTCATCTCCAGGCACAGGGTTTTCATCTTCTATACTTCGTGTGCGACAGTGTATTTTGGAATCTGGATAGGATGGCATTTACATAGTGGGTCAGGTTTTTCGCAGAAAGCGCAGACGCTCAGGGCCCGGGAAACTTGGCGACTAGCAGTTCAGACGTATTACCATTCTTACAAAATATAGGCCTGACTAAACACTACACGTCGATTTAAAGACTGAGTCTCCTTTGCCTCGAACGGTCGACCGGCCTCGGATCTCGGGCCGATCGAGGCGATGCTCACCGTTACACGTCGCGACAACACTCTTGTTCTCTTTCGGGACACCTCCACAATACAGCTGTTGGAAGCAGCCCGTAACGGAAGCGGACGAAACATGGAAGCCAGGAAGTCTTTGACCTCAGCAAGTGCACCATGCGAGGTCCAGGAGATTGTTCAGTATATCTGTTTGCCCAATAAATTCACGCGGACGGTGGACTGTTCGCCCCTGGTCCGTTTATTCAAAGTGTAAGAATGTGGTTTCCTCCGGATTTGCTTTGTTAATGGCTGATAGGCTGCGTTTTTGATTATGTAGGTGCAGCGGTCAGCCAGCGGTTGAGATTACGAAGCTTGCTAGCATCGCGGAGGATGGACAGGTTATTCTCCCCGATCTTCTCACGTTCGTTGCCCTCCGAATGGTTGACTTCTTCGAGCTCATATGCAGTATGCAGCGCCAGACTCCCTGTGGGAAAACCGTACTCCAAAGTCGTGAAGCACAACACGGCTGTAGCCGAGACTTTGTAATAGATTTCACACAGCAACTCTTGATTTTGAAGAGCAACGGTGCAAACCGGGATGGACGTATACAATCTTCTGAATCTGGCGCTTGTACCATGGCCTCTATTCATTCAGGGTTATTGTAATACAGCTCTCGGGATCATCGGGGCATGCATGGCTTTCTCGTGACGCTGAGGCAGGCCTTTTCAATTTACTTCTTTCCTCCGCCTCACCCACGAGACGGCGCTCAGCGAGTTTCACTTTTGATACGATCTACAGAGCTCGCGAACCTTAGCGAAAAACGTGAATGTTGTGAAACGCTAGGTGTGACATGAACGAACTCGGCTATGTGGGTCTGCCTACTATTTCGAGGGCACTGCAATCTATATCGACAATAATGTGAGTGGATGATGATCGCGTTAATCCTGGAAGGATTGCGGGACCCATGCACTCGTTCCCACTTCGAGATACGCTGGATCTGGCTCACGGCTCTTCGACTGAGTGTCAACATTGAAGTATGAAAGGAGAGGGAGAAAAAATATTCTTGCTGACTCTGAGGACAGCAAGAACAGTACGACGAGCGCTGAACAACGCCGCCTGATCCGCTCTACCAGACGCCCGAGGTAGCCCAGAACAGTAAGCAATGACAAATTTGTACTAGCTGCATTTTGATATTGCTATTGAAGTAGGGATTGGGTCATTGCTCGGCGCTTGAGCAAAAAGAAGTGTGTACCCACACATGGCGTGTACAACGGGCACTGGATAGTGTTGATCGGGCGGATTCCAGCGGCATCAATAAGCAGAGTCTGCAGGGTCCAACACGGTGCTCAAGTACAGCCGCTCGGGGAGCTATAAGTTGCTTGTGCGTTTTGAGAAGGTGATCATCCCAGCACCCTTTCGATTGCCATCATCTCCTTCTACCGGAAGAGGGTCTTCATCTTTTTCTGCAACACGATCTACTACACCGCCGAACAGTCTCTTCAATGCAGCACACCGACACCTCACGTTGGTTCGACTATCCTCTGGATACAGATCCTTTAAAGGTCGACGTAATCCGGCCCGAATTGTCGCTACTCTCCCCACCCACGTCTCCAGAGCTCATCGACAACTTCCCTCTGGAACAGACTCAACGTCGGTCGCCCAAGAGCCCCAGCCGTCGCCACAGACCGTACCCTTCCACCGCCTCTGACAGTCGTACTGCCATGTCTTCTGGTGCCGGGTATGATACATGGCCACCGCGTTCGACGCGTCCTCAGTCCCAGAACCAAGCTAGCGCTGGAGCGCACACGTACAACTCGACATCGTTCACGTCCACAGTATGTCCCCTTTCTCGTCATTAACAGGGCAGATCATTGATCTACTTCAGTATGCTGACCAGCCTGATCGACCTACATCGTCCATGTCCGCCTGGCGCGGCGAACCTACTTCCCATGCTCGATACTCGGCGTCTCCAGTCAACACCTGGGCCACTCCTCCCACAATCCCCCAGAACACGATGGGCATGGACTTTGGTGGAATGAACATGACACACCTTGAGTCGGCATTCCCAGATTTGCGCGGCAACGCTTCGTCTTCCACCACCGCTGCCGCGTACCATGGAGCCCCGTCCTTCCCGGATTTCCAGCCTCCCATTTTCGACTCGTCTATGCCTTCGTCGACCAGAGCTTCGTCCACCGCGGGCTCCTCCTCATTGGGCTCCCAGCAAGACACAGAAGTCCACATGCTCCGCAAGCGGGTTCAAGAGCTCGAGCGCCAGCATAAGCGGGACCAGGAACGTATTCGTGCTGCCGAAGCAGCCTCTCGTTCTCCAGAATCTGCACTCTCCTCGAGCCCTGGCGTTCTCCCAGTCTCGCCTACGTTCCAAGAGTCCTGGCGCCTACGCACCGAGGCGCGTAAACGGCAATTCTGCTCGCTCAACCGCGCTGGCAATGCACTCTGTGCGTGGCACGACTCCCGCCGCGAGCGTCGTGTGTACCCGCCACGGATGGCCCCGCCTGGCTTTCTTAACTGTGGCTGCACCTACGAGGAAGCGCTTTTCGAGGAAAGCCTCTCCCGGCATGGCGTGGGGAGCTACCTGCCAGGGGAGAGTGTACGCATGGACCCAGCTTTGCGCAATCCGCTTCTCAAGGTGCTTCAAGAGCGCTATGGGTACAAGGACGGCGACTTTGAGCGCAATGCAAGGACTGGTGACTGGCTGCCAGGCCAAGGGCATGCGTACTGGGAGCAACAGTCCCAAACGAGCGGCAACCCGCGCCGCCCCAAAGACCGCTAAGCGAATCTAATCCATTCCTCCCTGTATTGATCATAAAAGGTGTTACCCACATACAGATTTATTTAAGATTCTCATTCGATGTTCGTGTTAAGTTATTTTACGACCCTTCACGATCTTCTTTATAATCCGTCGGCACTGTATCGTTCTCTAGACGCTGTATCTCTACGTGCGTTCGTTCTGACTATCCCCATTTCCCAGCCTACCCTGACACCTACTTTTCTTCGGCCTCTATAGCTCCTCTTCATTTATTTTTCTTCCTTTATGTCTCCAATTTCCCCGCGTTTCCACCTACTGTATCCCTACTACCCATAGCCCTTGCCTAGGTCATGATATAAAACCCTATTTTGCCTGCACCTCCGATCCCCGTCGCCCGATGCACTGGTTCCCAGCAATGTATGAAATAGATGAACAAACGGCCGGTCTCTCGTACTCGCAAGTACTTGTTCATCTAAGATTGCACAGAGTACACGGTAACCTCCGAATCGGGGCCACAGAGACTCAGACTGACCATTCATTCCCATCCCAGCGTTCAAGATGCAAGGTCAAACCACGTCACAATCCGACGCCCTGATGTCCGAGACCCCCTTCATCGCGTGCTTTAGAATTTGAATAAGGCTTCGTGCGCGCTCATATTCCTTGTTCTCATTCCGGTAGTCGTGCTTTACTCGGAAACACAGGGCCCTCCCGCGATAATGGGCTATGCCCTCGAAATGAAATGCCCGTGGCCCAAATGCTCAAGGATCTACTGCAGATCTCACGCATTTGGGCATAGTGGTTGCAGCGCCACTCGGTTGATCGTTGTCGGGAAAGCGCTGGTGGCGGATGACCCACACGCTAGTTGGGAACGTCTCGCAGGTCCCAACCACTCGCAGAGAAGGTCCAGAATGAGGTAAGAGGCACTTGTGCATTACGCTGGAAACGACCCACCGGTATGCAAAGTGCCGGGGTGGAAACGAGCAGATAAATTCAGACGGAGTCTGCGTCGGAGATTGACATGTTATCGTGGTGACACATAGCGTATTTAGAGAATGTATGTGTTTCCACTCTTTCAATAGCTCAAGGTGAACTCTCCGCCCTTCTCCAGAGCCTATACGATGAGATGTCAGTGTGATCAGACGGCGGTGTAGTACTGTGAGAAACGTACGCGTTTGTAGGCCGGCCTGAAGCGGGTTCCATTAGTCAAAGATAAATATGATACAGATGCTCGACCGACGTACCTCGAGTGGACCCTCTCGACGTACTCTTCAATCCCTTTACCCTGGATACCCAGCGCCACAATAGCCTCCAGAGGGAACACCATGTCGAAGTCCGCGGAGGTGGGCTCAGCGCCGCCGGCAAACCACTTCACATTGCTCAAACGCTCTTCGATCTATCATTCGAGAGAGCTCAGTAATGTCCGTTATCTGCGTGGGCACCAGAGCGCTTACCATGGCCACGTGCGGCTTGAGGGCTGGCATCAGCAGTTTGTTGATCATGAAGCTGGCGAAGAGAGCTAGGAAAGGACGAAGGTACCACGGCGACCGTGTGCTGAGGATACGCATCACGACGATTTGCTGGAGGGGCGGCATCAGGGATCCTTCGGCATAGTGTGACCCTGAGGATAGTTGTTCAGAGTTTTCACTGGGTGCGGCCACCGCGGATGGCTTACAGTAGAGGTTATCAACCCACTCCGACTCCTCCGTAGCGAAGCGTCCATTTCCGTGTCGCTTGATAATGTATTCTAGTGGACTAGGTCACGGCCTGGAATACGAAGGGGAAGTGGAAAGCCACATACCAACGATGGCGCCGCTTTCTGGGAGGGTGATGCCGCCATCATCCGTGATTACAGGTGATTTCCCGAGGGGATGGACTGCCTTGAGTTCCTTGGGGGCCGTGGGCACCATTTGGCGACGATAGTAGAACTTGATCTCATACGGCGTCCCCAGCTCTTCCTACATTACTCATTTTAGTACTACTACACACAACAAAGTCGATCGGAGCAAATGCAGCGCACCAGGAGCCAGAGAATACGGTGGGAACGCGATTTGTTGAGGTGGTGGACGTACAACATGGTGGTCTGAAGGTCGGCCGCTTCGGAAGCGCTTTGGAGAACGTCGGCGACGACGTCACGCGGATAGGAGGAGTCGATCCCCGAGATAGCCGAGCCACGATATTCTAGTTTACCAAGTCTACAGAGAGCTCGCATAAAAGGTAGCAGATAACCAGATCCGCCAGAGATTCACATAGACATGGTAGTTCAGGAAATCCGTTACTAGTGACTAGTCCCATTTCAGCTTATAATCGCCCCCCTGCTCATTAGCCTAAGTATTGTCAGTAGAGCTTTGAAAAGCAGGCGCGACTTCGCTTCTATGCAGGGCTTAGAGGTAAGGTACAATACAGCTTCGGCATGATGAGAGTCTAGGTTTGAATTTTCAGAACGATGAACCTGGCATTACAGCTTACCGTACTTCGCAACGACATATTCTGGTGGCAATTGGAAGGGAGGGCTGGCCCAGTTACTCAGAGAGACGCACCGACGATTGCACCAGTCTCGGGCAGTACCGCTTCGCCATCCGTGATGACGGATGATTTTCCTACTGAAGGATGGACATCTTTGAGCTCCTTTGGAGCGAAAGGAATGCCATCTGTCCTCCTGAAATAAGGCTTTATCTCGTATTGTACGCTCAAATCTTCCTATAATTTGGAGGTGAGCCAAGTCAACATTGTCATTAGTAGATAATGCGCTGCGAGCGTGAGTTATTGAGGTGATGGAGGACGAGCATGGTAGTAACAAGTGGTTATAATTAAGACGCGGAAAAACAAGGATATTTGATGCTGGCAAATTTATACCATTCTTCTTGGACCGGATAGTCAGAGCAAAGAGGGTCAGCACTCAGTAAACCTAGAGAAAACGCAAAACGCGTGGCCACAGACCCTCCGGCTTTTGTATCCGCCGACCCGTCGCGTATGCAAAGTCACAGTGACAGTGCGAAGAAACATCTCATGCGTATTCCGAGTCCACGCCGCCAGGCTCCAGCTGCCAGCACGCGCCGTGCCCTAGTCACGGGACGATCACCAGGTTCGGCGGATGCCGATGCGCTTTGGCAATGACGGTCATCACACAATGGGTGCTGGTCGCGGCCATCTTTTTCCACGCGTCGAGCGCGTCAATCTGGACTCGCGTACGCGCTGATGCGCCTCACATTTCACCAGCACCATTGGCCGGAGGTAATTTGGCAGAACTTCAAATCCCAGGTAGCAGTGAAGGTGTACATGGTATATTTGTCCTAACCGTTTGCAGAGGAGCTCATGGACTACTCTCGCCGCTCCGACTGCTTCCGAAACGCAGCCATCGCGATACAGGTCCGATGCACTGACCTGGAAATGGACGAGACGGAAAGAGTACACGGTGAGTCGACCCAAATGGTCCATTATATGCGTCTGAATATGGAAAAAGCTGCAATCAGCATGACATTATGTGAACTCCGAACAGCAAAGCATCTGTCGCCGCCTTTGGAATGCACTGTCGCCTCGTTGTCCGACGACTTGGGAGGCTGTGTCGAGTGCGTGATATAGTACTCATCTTCCTCACACCTGCTGACATTCCGAAGAGCCCTGTCCCGAAGCGCGCAATTTTGGTCAAGCTACTCAGGATATCTCCGCGAAGTTCGTGAGTGCACAAATCTTCGCACGCAAGGCGGACACCGAGTGCTTCTTCAGCCCAGTTATGCGCGTCATATCTTCGCTTGAACGATATCGGTGAGAACCAACGTACTTTTTGCCTATTGAGGCTAACTTCCCCAGACGCGGCACGAACGATATACCATAATATCAGTCTGGAGAAAACTCTGCTTCTGCAACAAATGCTTCAACGTGAACGCGATGCACAAAGTGTCACAGACATGCTTGGGAACCACTTGATGGTATAGTCGTTGTCTCGCGCTACGTTTTTGATTTGCCAAACAGTCAATAGAACATGGCCACAATGTCTTCTTCCTTCGAGCAGTCCATGGCTGTTTTGCAC
Source organism: Cylindrobasidium torrendii FP15055 ss-10 (assembly GCA_000934385.1). Classification (NCBI taxonomy): domain Eukaryota; kingdom Fungi; phylum Basidiomycota; class Agaricomycetes; order Agaricales; family Physalacriaceae; genus Cylindrobasidium; species Cylindrobasidium torrendii. Next base: position 125,011 of record KN880462.1, read on the forward strand.
AACCTCATGGATGGAATCTCGGTTCAACACTCGGCAGATAGAGACATGGTACGTCTAGCCATCCCGTCTCGCACAGGGATCTCACCTGATATCCTACCTCTCAGGCCATGGCCTCGACTCAGGACATGATTGCTGAAACTCGTGCAATGAACGGCATAGTTCTAGCTCAACTCTCTTCTGGGGTGCCATTTCCCATTTTCTTCCCGAAGTTGTGTACTAACCCCGCTAAAGCTCGATGCTTCGCTTGCTGATATCATCAACCGGGTATGTGGTTCTCTTGCACGTTGTGATTATGAAGTGTACCGTGCTCATGCGACCTAGCACACGTCCTCCATGGAACATGCTTTGGCTGAGTTCTCTGTGCTTCTGTCGACGAATACCGAGTCTCTGTTTGCTGGGTTCTCTGACCGATATCTTCGCACTCTCGATTCTATGCAACAAGACGCTCACGATCGATGGTCACTTGTGGGCACCGGTGTGAACGAGCTTCGAGCGGTATGCTGGCCATTCATTTGCTGATTGGGTAGATTGACTGGTCCTCAGACTGTCAACCACTTGGTCGAGACGACGGGCCGCACGATCACGACTCTAGAGGCATCGAATACTCAAGGGCTACTACTCGCTGACACTCAGGCCGCTGCTACTGATGCTGCTAACGATCTCGCCATTACGCTCTCTCAGCTCACGCAAGACGCGAGGCACAACTTCGACCAGATCAATGCATCCATCGCCCTCATGCAGGACAGTTTTGTCGCACGAGCTTCGTGGCTGCGAACTGGCATCACTGAATTTCTTGGCCTTGTTCTTCGAGGTAAGGTGTTTTTTTTGTTAACGATACCTACTACTGACGGAGTATAGTTGACCCTCACTCGCTTCATTCTATGGACCACGTCTTCCGTATGGTATCCTTGTGCTGGGATGTATGGGCGTATTTCGTTCAATCGGTTGGCTCCCTCATTATGGTGTGTTGGCATTGGCAGGCGAAAAAAAGCCGGAGATGATGCTCACCTTATCTAGAGTACAGTGCTTGTCCTCTACTCTTATCGCACGGCATCATTCTGCCGTCGAAGGAAGGCTAGGTGAGCGCTGTGATGCCTGTCATTTCTCCTTCTTAACAATTGCAGGCCACTCCGCCATGCGCATCTCGAAAATATCGATGAAGAATCAAAACTCATATTCGTCCATCCTACTCCGTCTTCCGTACCCGCCCCGCAACCTCAAAGCATCTCATCGCGCCGCCGACGCGTGTCTAGGATCCCAGACCGTCTCGTCAACGCATCATACTTTTAACTCGCCTTTTCCTATGTAGCACACAAATCGCATGTCACCACTGTATTTCTTACCACTAGGATTGCACACTCACTCCCTCAGCCCTGTACTTACTCGCATTATGATTATCGAACCTCGCGCTTAGCTCTGCTTCCGGCTTTATTACATACTTTTACCACGTGCGCACAATGGATTTTCAAGTCTGATCGAATCCAACCATACGCCGTCAACGTGGGAAGTCCGCATGCCGGGGTCTTCTAATCTTCACTTTGACCGAGGGCACAGCACTTTGGCACAAACGTTTCGATGCTGGTAACGGGAGAGCAGTCGAGGCGTGAACTCAGCAGCACGTGTTGAAGATCTTCTGCGTTCCCGTTCTTCGTGCGGGGGGAGGGCCGTGTGCAGGTAGATACCCCCATATGGTGATGAGATGTGTTTGACGGTTTATAGTAAGCGGGTGGCTGGGACCCTCAAATTTTGAATACGGCAATGTGCGTGGCTGGGATCATACAGCCGGACCCTTGTTCAAGTTACTAGCTGATGATAGTGGCGAAACTCTCTGTAGTGACACTGCTTGTTAGATTGGTTTCTGCCATTGGTTGAAACGATAGGCTTATGGGATAAGCTCACCCAGATCAAGATAAAGGGAGAATACTGTCTACATTGCTGGTTGGGTTAGATGGGCTGGAACCGTTGAGATTATTCACACGTCCCATTCAGCTCTAGCCCTTGATACGTGCGCAGATATGCATCGGGCTAAGCGCCAAAGTTGAGATAATGATTGCGCGCGCAAGATAGTGGCCTTTCAAGCTTCAAGCGTCTAAGTACTAACATATATGCTTACATACATAGACACCATAATTAAGGAGCAGCATTAGTACCAGCAGAAAGCTTGAAGCGTAGGCGCCTTTAACAATATCTGTTAAATAACCAACAACATTCCAAGCACAAAATTTGAGCAACAACCAGTCGAATGCCGATACGCAATAGCACATACGTATCAGAGCAATAGAAATATACGTCGAGACAGCATGGGACTGTCATGGTAAAAACAAGCAAAAAAATAAGTACGCGCAACGTATAGTACAGTAAGTAGAATAAACATCAGAAAACCAACCCATCGCAGCACAAGGAAGGGGGGTTTACAACACCAAGGCCGAACTAAAATTACTACATGCGCACTGGCGGGTAGGGTATAGGATAGGCCAAGAAAAAAAGCAGCAGCAGACATCCAGCGTCTCCACATGGTAACCCCATCTTCACGAAACAGGCCTTTGCACGTAGCCTGCGTCTGTCCCGAGAACGAATTCAATTTCTTCTTCCTCTTCCTCTGCATCTTCACCATCACCCTCAGCTTCAATATCTGCCTCGGTGTCCGCCTCCGCCTCCGCTTCCGTGTGTTGTTGCTCTTGTTGATGGGCTTCTTCAACTGCAGGACTCGAGTCTGGCTTCACTTCAGCTGCAGGACTGACAGCCTGACTCGAAGATGCAGTGGGCAAAACAAACGAGCGCCACTCGTGCGTTCTCACGGAGTCCCCGGCGGCGTTGATCTCGACCGTGCTCGACAACGACATCACTTCATGTACCAGCGCTGCATTCTCCCCGTTCGTCAATTGCTTCACGCGATTGAACGACGCTAGCAATGCAAAGGTGATCCACCCTTCAGAGTCCATCTACAATCGAATGAGTTCATGCTCTGCAGTTGAAAAGACGAAAACTTACATTCCGTCGCAAGAACAAGTCCTGCGCCAGGTTCTGCGAGCTAAGATAGTACTCAATCTGTCCGAGAACAAGATATCGTGTATTGTCCAATGGGAACGATAGCTTGGTGACTGGCACCGGTAATGGCGGTTGGTTTGGAGTCGTTGGAGAGGCCGCTGGAAGCCCGTTAAGGGCTGGTGGTGGCGGCATCATAGCCATCTCAGCCGGCCTGTACGCCCCGTCGTATCCATAGTATCCTGCGCCTACAGGGAAAGGCGGTGGGAACATCGGCGGCACCCCATAGTACGTCGTCTCTCCAAACGGCACCCTGCCATCGCCGCCGATAAATGGCGGCACATACGGCTGCTGCGTCGGCGAGAACCCTCCCCGATTAAATCCTCCGCGCATCCCTCTGCCGCCTCTGTATCCGCCCCCACGGCCACGAGGAGGTCGTCTGTCATTGAAGAAACCGCCACCTCTCCTCCCTCTAGGAGGTCCATAAAACGGTGGGCGAGAGTCAGACGGACTGGACAGCGCAGGCTCTTGCTGAACATCACCATTCTCGCGCTCCAGTTCCCTCTGCCTCTCTCTCCTGCCCTGCTCTTCGCGCGCCAGATTGACAGCGTTTCCTGTCCCACTCGCATTCCCAAAGCCATAGCCAAAGTCCCTCACGGTCATATCTGGGTCATCCCGGTTCGCTGGCGATGATGCGTCCGACGCTGGCAGCCCAGACGTCGGGGGGTAATATCCGTTGGGTTGGAATGGTTGACCAGGGATGAATAATGCTGGCTGCGGCCTCGCTTTCCCAGACGCTGCTTTCGTGGACCCAAACTCCCATTTCGGCTCAGAGGTATCTTTTTGGTCGTCGACCGATAATTGACCAAGCGCCTTTTCGGTGTCCGCGACGCTGGTCGCCTCGGGAGGTGGTGTCGGAGGATGTGCTGGTCCGTCTATGCTGCCGAAAGTGACAGAAGTGTCCGCCTGCTTCTCCTGTGTGCGCTCGAGCGCTGGTCCAGTAACTGGCTCTGATACCTCTGGAGGAGGTGGCTTTAGCGCCGGCAACGGCGCTGAGTTTTCCGTTGAGGTTTGCTCTGGATTTTGAGGAGGGGGCGGGACGTATGGTAACGGTGGATGCGCGTAGGGGTACCCAAATTCTGGAGTATGCGATTCAGAACCTGGCGGCGGTGTGGGGGCATACCCATTCCAATAAAGGTAAGGATTTGGCGGTGGAGCTTGTGCGGTGTAATTATACGCAGGATGTTGGTGATACGGGGGGAAATGCCCCGGGGGAGGTAGATATCCATTGGAAGGGCTTCCACCGCCATTATAGATTGGTGGTGGGGCGTATGTGTTTCGCTGCGTATATGAAAATTCGACGGGAGGGGAGAGCGATGAGGATGAAGGCTCAATATCGTCTGGCAAACGGCGGCCCCGGGGTAGTCGTGGGCTGCCCGTGCGACTTTGTACACGGGACGTTGCCCGGCTGCCAGAAGTGGATCCTGCATTGCTTGGTCCAGCAGTCCGTGGCGCGCGCGATGCTGAGTTATGACGGGATTGAGAGCGACGGACGGCATCTGCGGCGGCCTGGAGCTCGGCAGGCGGTATGGTGACCCATTTCGTTTTTTCACCTGGTCGCGGAATGGACGTCAGCAATCTGCTCTGTCTCCCACGAAAAAGACCACGCACTTTTGCGTGCTGACCCGGATATTTCAGCAGGATTCGCGGTGGCCGGGGCCTGATGTATGGGCGCTGCCGTCGCAGGTGTCGGCCAGCTCTCTGTATCACTCGCCACAGTTCTTGCTATCGACGGTGGGGGCGGCTGGCGCTGCTGCTTCACCGCAGGCAGATCTTCTCCATCGGGAATAGATGTAGTTGACGATGACGCAGGCGGTGACGGACGGACACCGCTCTGGCGACGGCTGCTGAATTGTTCTTTGCGTATGTCCCAGATGGTTTTCGCGTCGCCGTTCAATGACGGTTGATCCGGTGGAGGCGAGGGCGCTGAAATCGGCTGCGCAGAGACTGACGATGGAGTGTTCACGCCAGATGTAGGGACGGAGAGCGCCGTCGACAGCGGCGCTGAGGAGGGAGCATTGGGAGTGGGGCTAGTTTTCTGGACATCATTAGGCGACCGAGCCGGGATGCTTTTCTTGGCAAGATCGGCGTACGACAGCCTCGAAGTTGTCGCCATTGTCGGTTGGGCCTTCAGCACCGTTGTGAATGCTGCGAGATGGATGTAGGAAGCAGAACCGATCGTAAATAATTGTTTAGGAAATCAAGCACTGACTGAGTTTACCCGTGTTACCTTTCAAGGGGCTAACTTAAGTACCGACCACCATGGCGCGCTCTTCGGATTTCCTTCTCATTCTTGTATGTTTTCTGTTTCTACCCCGGTCAGGCTGGCTGTAACAATACACAGGTTGCTATTCTATGTCCGCCAGTCGCTGTCGCCTTCATTTCTGGCTGCAGCTGCGACCTACTATTCAGCATTCTGCTAACGCTGTATGAGCTCCCTTGGTCCGTCATCTCAATCTAATAGTTATCTAGGTTCGGCGCTATCCCAGGTCACATCGTACGGATATACCTGATTCTTACGGCCCCAGCACTACTAACAGCTTGTCATCCAGCACGCATTCTGGCTCATTTACCTCAAGCTCAAAGCGGAGGAAGCGTACGGTTACGGTGGATTCGTCTGTGAGCAGCATTCTTATTCTTTACCGCACCGTCTTCTGAACCATCTTGAAAGACCGCGGGAATGGGACATACGAGGCGCTTCCAGGACAGAATCTACCCCCGCCACCGTCCTACGGCTCGGTCTAATTTGGTCCGTAGACCGTAATCCGTCGCCGTCTTCGGGCCTATGTGTGATGAACTCACCTGTTTCTATCTATCTATCATTATCATTCAGCCTTGACTATCCAATTCATACACAGGCGGCGCGCATTGACCTAAAGCTCCCATTTCTTATCATAAGTATGAGCAGTTATTCCTCATCTTGAGGGTGCCAACCATGAAATCCGGGTCTATCCGATGGTAATGGCTTGCTTGACTCACCGCTCATTCACACAAGTGCTACGCACAAAGGTCTACATAGACAGTTGCTTGGTGTGTGGAGGAAGGTCAGACGAATGCGACCAGCGGTAAGGATCGTGACGCAGCTGGTGTACGGTAAATTACGCACCTCTTACTGGCGCCAATCAATGCTGAGGCCTGAGGTGTTGGCCACTCCCGACGGCCGCGTCTGGCCAGCAGTTAGCTGCAATCTCAACTAACGCCCGACGCAATTAGTTCTTTCTGCTACTCAGCTCCCGTCTGAGATTTGAACTGGAGTAGTCAAGCGCATTCCAGACTCAACACAGGGGCGGCCCGACGACATTGAGAATTTCCGAGAACTTGCATTGGCGAGCTCGGTTGCTGGGTGCGTGTTGCGGTTCTTGGTCGTGTTTCCGTTGCCTACAGCTTTGTACTGCCATGCGCACTGAGCCCATCTCTCAATTATACTCAAAACTATACCAGGGCTCACAAGACGGAATCATCCTTTGCTTTGCCTGTAATATTGTCGCGCCCCGCAAACTGTATACTCGCGAGATTTTACATTACCTACAGCGAATGTTCAACGCCGCCTTGTCACAGGCAAACTTGTGCCACTTCCTGTCGACTACGGCGACATCGCACAATGAGCTGCTCCTCTGCACTTAGACTGTTGTGTCGCGTAGACAAGAATACTTTTTTCAGAAAATACAGCATCATGTTTACAAGCCCTATGACTTTCCACCATTCGCTACTCCGACAGCCCAAACATCCGTTACTGAGCGCAAGATTCTGTTCTCAATACCACAACACGCATCACGGTGCTTGACCCAGACCGCAGGCTCGTACACCATGACCTCTTTACACACACAGCACATCGCCTCGTCGCCCTGCCGCTGAAGAAAGGGCTCATCTTGGAGGAAGGCATCGTGCGCTGTCGTCCTTCGAGGCAACTGGGCGAAAGTCTTATAAATCGTGAACGTCGGATGCGTCGTCGTGTTCGAATTGTAGTATAGCACAACTTTGGTCTGCGCCTCCGTTAACTGACTTGGACACGAGAGCGTCTTGCGTTCAGTTTGCGCGCGCGGCGACATCAACACCTTGCACCTGTATCGCATATTCAGCACTAACATGAGAAAGAACAACAGCGAGGACTCACGTCTCCCTGTCCAGCAGGGTATCCCAGGGTGTCTTCTTGTGTATAGCAATGATATTCATGCCTACAAAGTAGACGTCGAAGTAACAGCTTGGCCTGAAGCGGCCGCAGCAACACGGACGTGTTATATGGCGCGTCGAGCGCTTGGGAACGTCGACCGGGACAGGTTGCTCTTTGACCTTTGGCGTCTTCGAGCCCTCCAGCGGAAGGAGCAGTGGCATCGAGTTGGTGGCCATGAGAATGGACATGGCAGCGTAGCGGACTACAGGAAGCCCTGTACTTATATGGGGGGCCAACAACGGGTCATAACAAAGGGACCAAGTAGCAAGGATAATGAAAGCAATCATTGCATTAGATCATTTGCCGACACCAAGGGCCTTTTTCATGTCAGACAATATTTTGTCTACGTCGGCGATGTATTTATCTAGGAGCTTTTGGAACTGGATGTGCATCATGAATGGGGTGGGAAAACAATGCACGGTAGTGAACACGCACCGTCTCCAGCTCGATGCTACGTTTCTCATATTTGCCTTTCTTCAGGCTGGCCTGGTGGAATTTCCGACACTGGACACGCGCCTCCTCGGCCTTGCGCGACGCGTTGGTGGCCATTTGGGTCTTCGCATCAATGGTCGGCCTGAAGGGTTGAGTATTGGTTGACTTTGTGGAGTGTTGGACGCACTTGGGTACAGGGATACGGAGCGTACGATTATCGACGCGCTGGGGTGTCATTCCCGTCAGCTTCGCGTCGTAAATGGCGCCTTCAACGGATTTCATGGTCTACTGGCCAGGAACTGTGAGTACAGCTGGATCCCGGGCGGGCTATTACTCACCGAGTCCTCAAAGACCGTCACGACAAGCACACTCCCATCTCGAACGCCGACCGTCGCGTAACTTTGTAATGGTTGACCATCGACTTTCACAGAGTCAAGTAAAGCAGGTGTGATGCGTCCCGTTGCACGTGTTGCGCCCTCGGCACAGTCCTTTCTGAACCATTCGGCCGCGGCACTCATTTTGTCTTCGCATTTGCTATACTCTTCACGAGCCGCGGGATCCGTTAATGGTTGCTGAGAGCCTGGGACAAGCTTGTGTGCATCTTTGACGACACCCTTGTCCTTCTTCGCGTAGAACCGGCGTTGTTCGAATGCTCTCGGGAGTTCGCGGGAGGCAGTACGCGCAACTGACGCGCCCAATGTTCGTCGAAGCGGTGCGCGAACGAGTCGAAGCATGAAGACAAGTTACAACGTCCGTCCGGCTCAGCGGCCATCAGAGGAATTTTCGGATAGTTCGGGACCAATAACGCGATCGGAGAGGTAGCGATGAGGCGCGTAACAATTACTCTAGCTTTTGACCACCACCATGGACGTCCCAAACGACAATTTGCCGGCAAAAACCTCCCCAGCGGTTCTGGCGCTCAGGGACATAGCATTCGGCAGTGTGGGTGAAAACTCATTGCTGATTGATGCGGTATATTCATAAGTCCCAAAGGCCGCTGGGATGATCTCCAAGGTGTTCGAGCATCCGTTCGACCTCACCAAAGTCCGTCTTCAATCACAAGTGCTGGACGCTTCGGCTCGGTTCAGCGGTCCACTGGACTGCTTACAGCAAACATGGCGGAAGGAAGGCATCAGAGGGCTCTACCGTGTGCGCTGCTATTGTACGAGTTATTCAACACCAAGCTCATTTGTTTTCCAGGGTCTCCCCGCGCCCATAGTCGGTGCGATGGCAGAGAATGCCAGTCTCTTCCTCAGCTATCGCGAATTCCAAAACCTCATCCGCGCGTACATACACCCATTACCGTCTTCCGAGGCACTACCCATCAAGTACCTTTGTCTTGCTGCTGCTGGTGCCGGTAGCATCACATCCTGCCTTCTCACACCCATCGAGCTTGTCAAGTGCAAGATGCAAGTTCAGATGCTGTCTCTGAAACCCGGCCAAAAACTTCCAGGACCGTTGACTGTTCTCTCGACCGTGGTACGGGAAACAGGCTTCCGCGGGCTTTGGTTGGGACACACTGGAACTTTCATCCGCGAGACGGGCGGCACGGCAGCCTGGTTTGGCACCAAAGAGTTTGTAGCGAAGCTGTTCTTGCGCAATGGTGAGCCAGGGCGCAGACTAACACCATGGGAGTCTGCCGCATCTGGAGCCTGTGCGGGTGCTGCATTCAACATCGCTCTCTTTCCGGCCGACACTGTCAAGAGCGCGGTACAAACCACATCGGAGCTTCGACCAGAACTCACAGGCAAGATCTCGTTCCTGTCGACTGCGAGGGACATGTGGCGGGCGCAGGGGATCCGTGGATTGTACGCTGGATGTGGTGTCACCATTGCGCGTTCGATTCCCAGCAGTGCAATCATCTTTGTGGTCTACGACGAACTTTCCAGATATTTTTCGACATGATAGTGCACAATGTATAACCTCTTTGGATAGAAAGTAGAGTGTTCTGGCGGGACCCACAACGGACGTATTTGTTGAGCATCCTCGTGTCCATGGCACTAGCAAAAAGGCAAATGCCGTTCGATTCATGCTTTGGGAAACCATCAATCAGAGTGTGGCGCTCGACCTGGTTACAAGGCTAGGCTGCTTCAAGCCTGCCCTGAAGGCCGCAAACAAATCCTTCAGATTATTTTTGAGTCTAGCACCTGGTTAACAGGTCGCACAATCCAGATAACATCGCACTAGGGCAGGGCGTCGGGCAAAGCCGACGCCCTGTTCGCCGTTTGCGGCAAGATGATCGATCGTCCCTGCAACATAGTGACACGCGCCGGTTGCCCCTAATGTATATACGCGCCGGAGACGACCATAAATGAAATTGGAATTTTCCATCCACAAAGCGGAACAGGCAAGACCGAGTTTCGCTTTTCGCCAGCTCTGACTTCCTACCTCCATCATCCCTTTCTCTGACATGGCTCCTCGCGCATCTTCGAGCGATGTTATTGCCTGGCCTCCCCCATCAGCACCGGACGCCGACGAGGAGGCACGTACACAACGGCTGCAGAATGAGGCAGATGCGAAACGGGTCAGCGAGACGATAGATCGTGCAATTCAGCAGGAGAAGGAGCAAAGGAAGAAACAGACTGGGGTCAAGCTCCTGCTGCTCGGTGCGTCCTCTGCACGCTATCCGTTATCGTTGGAATGACAAATCCTTTGCATCAGGCCAAGCCGAGTCTGGCAAGTCGACCGTGCTCAAGAACTTCCAACTCTGCTTCGCGCCAAATACATTCCAGGCGGAGGTGCGCACCCCCGACGGCTGTCTGGAACTGAGGATCTCATGAATTCTACCCTGTCATGATAGGCCGAACTATGGCGACCCATCATCCATTTGAATCTCGTTCGCTCTGTGAACTTCATTCTCGACACCCTCGCCGTCCAGCGGCCGACTAGCCCCTCAAGTGAGACCGAGAAGCTGAGACGGTTACGCTTCAGCCTGCGGCCACTTAAGCAGGTCGAAGAGTCCATTACTCGTCGCGTCTCGGGCGCTAATCTTCCCTTTCTGCCTGTGCTGTCGGAGACCGGGCTCGGCCAAGAAGCGCCTCGGTACCATCCCGAGAAGGCTAGTGAGGTGCTGGTACGCTCAGGCATGGGATGGAAGGGCTTCATCCGCATGCGTCGCGGGTCTGGCGCCGCAATGAAGTCACGCCAGGAGCAGCTCGACGACGAAGGCAACAAGCGGACACTACGAGCATGTGCCGACGACATCACCGCCTTATGGACAGAACCTGATGTCCAGGAGCTACTCAAGGAGAGGGCCATATCATTGAGTCACCAGCCAGGGTTGTGCGTACTTCTTTCCCCGACGGTGCACCAGGCCATTTATATTCTGCTTCTCATAGCTTCCTGGACGATGTGGACAGAGTCACCAAGGAAGACTACCTGCCGACTCCATGTATGTGTCTCTCACTCGGCTTTCCGCTCTTTCATTGTGCTCATCGTGCTTCAGCCGATATATTACGAGCTCGGGTGGGTCTAGCTCATTGTTCGCGTGCGATTGATTGACCCTGGGGCAATGTACAGGTTAAGACCATTGGCCCAGAAGAGCATAGAATTCCGATGGACTCCAGTATGTTGTGACTGGCGCAGCGGCACTCCTCCTTCCTGAGACCACTCCCTTCAGATTCTGATCATCATGGCAAACACTGGATTATTTACGACGTCGGGGGTAGCAGAAGCCAGCGTGGTGCGTAGCCTCTGCAGAGTAGGGAAGGCCTGTGGCTAATGTTGCCTAGCGAAATGGGCCCAGTTTTTCGATGATGGTCCGTATGGGCACGTATATTCTCCGTGGAACGATTGAGCTGATGGAATGCCAAAGTCACTGCGATAATCTTCCTTGCACCGATATCTGGTTAGCGCATCTCATCGATACGCCTATCTTGCCTTCTCATTCGCTAGTGCAGCATTCAACCAGGTTCTTGCGGAGGACAACTCGGTCAACAGACTCGCCGACTCCTTCAAACTATGGAAGATGATCTCAGGGAACAAGCTCCTTGCCTCAGTCAACTTCATCCTATTTCTGAACAAGATGGACATTCTCGACGCGCACCTGAAGTCCGGCATCCAGTTTAATAGATACGTCCCAAACTACAAAGACAAGCCAAACGTCACGGAACATGTCGCGAAATGTACGTTTGCCCTTGGCGCGCGCTGCTGGACGCTGACGATGCTCCACTGTTGAAGACCTCCTCGATGTATTCATTGCACTGCATAACCAATGTGCGCCCAAAAAGAGGAAAATACATGCTCATCTGACATGCGCTGTCGTATGTTGTCCTTGTTCTGTCTGTCGTATCGGTGCTCATGACGGCTACAGGACACATCGTCGACTGCAATCGTAATATCACAGAGTATGTCCGCTTTGTTTGTTCAACGGCTGACCTTAACAATGTCTTAGTCCAAGAGGTTCTCTTAGTAAAGGCGCTGTCGGAAACCAACATTCTATAATGCTAACTACCATATAATTCCGTCGGCGACACCAAATCTATGCACCAATCTTTGACATATTTTATTGCTTGTTTTTACCTACTTCCTTGTACTAGTCGTGAATACGCAGCACTGTTTATAACGTTGTGAAATGTACATCTCCTTCCTCTCTTCTAGACTGTATAATACAGATTACCAAAATATTACTAGCAATGGTGACATACATTTGAGCAGGGACTCCGGGTATTAGTTGATTGATGCGCTTCGGGGCGGCTGGCCGACGCTCACGGTCACGTGTTTACCGTCGACGCCCATGCCCCAACTGAGAACATTGCACTCGAAGGATTCGGAAGGGAAAATCTCAAGCAGAAAAAACAAATGCCATCTTGCTGTGGTATGGTGGAGGAGTAAGTATTGAGCATGTCAATGCCGAATTCGGACTAATCTTGCGCCACATGCCCAAGGCTGTGCTCGCACCTCGCATTTCCTTCTTTCTGGCCCAAACCCCGGAGCGCGATTTTGGCTACTGGCCGCGTATGCACGTGGAAGGCTTCGGTTGAACGTCAAATGCTGCAAATGGCTTCACGAGGTTCAATTCTTGTTTCCAACTATCACTACCCCATCCTCCCGCTACATAGGCTTAAGTTTCTCCAGTGCGCGCGAAAACGAGTCGCGCACGCGGTCACGGCGCCGCCCTCGATGACTAGGAGCGGCTGGGCTGTTCTCGACAACACCGTCGCCTTGGGATAATACACGGTGGAGTACGGGCGCGGTGTCCATGTCCTCTCTCTTGCTCTCGTCCTGGCATTTTTTCACGTCTTCTCTCACAACGCGGTGCTCGTGCGGCGTTGCCGACCGCCTACTGTGGTCGTCCGGCGGCGAGGGCCGTATGGACCTGCTCGAGTCTGACTCAAAACTGTCGGGGATCGGCTCCAGAGGCGTCGTGAACCACTGTACTGCATCATGAGCTCTACAAAAACTATGAAGACGATGGAAAGACGCACTTCGTGCTCCAGAAGAAGTACCGCGGTCGGTCGCTCGTTTGGATTCATCGTCAAGCAGTCGGTGATGAACGATTTAGCAGGCTCGCTGATATGCTCCCAGTATTCGTCGGGTTTGAACGCGTAGTCTCCATCGCGGATGGCCCGAATTTCTTGCTTCTTCGTCGCACGGTCAAATGGTACGTATCCCGCAAGCATAAAGTATGTGACAACTCCCAAAGCCCAGATATCGACAGGCTGACCATGCCCACCTGCTCAAGGTTAAACTTTAAAGCACTCTGTTGTCTTAGCGTCGGGATGACGCACTTTTGTTGAATATCTCAGGCGCCATGTACGACGGTGTCCCACAGAGCTCGGTGAAGAGCTCTAGTTTGCCTTCGTCTAGGACCCGACTCAGGCCAAAATCGGCGAGCGCGACCTCGGCATCGTCGCCCGGCGTGCGGAAAAGCAGATTCTCTGGCTTCAAATCTGACAAGGCATGAGCGACGATCTACGGACCTAACGGATAGCGAGGGCCGCACCTCGGTGGACGACGCCAGCGTCGTGGATATACTTGATGCCCTCCAAGACAGAGTGGACGATCTCGACTGCTTGTCTAAGGCTATCGTCAGTGCCCAGTTGCTCGATGACAGGGCCAAGACTAACATCTCAGGGTAGCATCCCTTATTGCAGATGCGAGTGAAGAGCTCGCCGCCCGTGCAGAGGTCGAAGCAGATGTATATGTTCATCTCGGTCTGCGGTGACCCGATGTCAGCGCCCTCTGCTGTCTCTCGAGATTGGACGCATACCTCGAAGTAATCCCGCATTGCGACGACATTCCTATGGCCGCTCGATATCTTCTGGAGAATCGCAATCTCATTGCGTATCTGGCCACCGCCAGCGTCAGCATCAGCGACGGGGTACACACCCGAACGTACGAGGTATTCACGTCCTTGCATTAGCTTCTTATTGATAACTTTGCAAGCAAATCGCTCTCCTGTCACATCGTGGATAGCTTCCCTAACGATGGCGTACGTTCCTGCGCCAATGGTCCTCCCAGTGCGGTACTAAACCGGGGCGGCGGTAAGCTGATCGTTCGAGATACCAAGTGATATGCTCACTAAACACGGCAAGACGTCGGCGGGGGTGGCGGTGCTGAGGTCTTCGTTAGGCATTGGTGGTACGCTGTGGCAGTGAAGGGGAGAAAGGTAGCGAACAAACAAAGGCGCCATGCCCCACGCTTAGGTCTCGCTGCACGTTTCAACCATCTGCCGAGAGAAGTAGATTGGCTACGTGGAGGGAGAGCGTTATTTCATTCCGCGGTGGGTGAGTCCCGTTGCTTTGGGCTGGGGGTGGTGCACTATACTTATAGGAGGGCCGCCGGTTCGCAAGTGCGGGTCATGCGCCTGTAAGCGGCGGGTACTTGAGACGGCAACAACCGTCACCTGAATGGCGGCGGATGGGCTCGGAACGAGCGTTGTACGCAGGTTGTACGAGCTCCTGCGCCTCAAAACAACGTCTTCCACGGCTTGAGCGAAGCACGCCACCAGGTGCGCGTGTCGAGTCGGTGACTCATATTGACTCGATTCGACTCAGAAGGAGCGTATTGTCCTCATGAAACTAGGTGTAGAACACAGCGTGTTTTCCCAGCGAGGAAATTGCGACTGGGGCAACGGGCTTTCTGCTCAGTCCACGGTCAAAGTGTGTCGTAAACTCTGCCGTGAGAGCGATTTATCATTGCATACAGTCGACAGATTGGCCAGGCTGAAACAATACGTTATTACATAGCTCACTAGTCCAACCCATTGCATGCCATTTCAATGGGAACCGAATACCTCGCAAGAGTAGGACGTGCACACATTCTGGGCAACGTTGTGCTCCCAAAATACATTACGGACTGAACGGTACAGTGCACTAAGTTTAGGAAGAAACGGCTGATTTAGACACTGTCCAAAATCATCTCACGAGACAGCAATATTGTAACCGTCGCATCCGTGCATACCTTTGAGTTTTATACACATCCTTTCATGGTGTCAGGCATACGAATAGCCAACTTTTCCTCAAGGTTTTACACGCTTGTTGTCCTTCTATGTATGAACCGACCTTCGCGTAGCTGTATCTCCGAACTTGTCAATGAGGTTAGTTGACATATGTAGAAGCCACTTCACAGTGCGTTTGCTAAAATGCGTACGCGGTAACGTGATCTGCGTCTTTCGCGATCACTCTTGAATCACTCTGTGTTCCCTAGAGGTATCCCTGAGGTATCCTTTGTGTAGCTTTGAAAACACCTTGATTCCACTCAATATAATTTCTGTCTTGATCCCGGTCTTGCTTCTGGACTTACACTCGAAGGGTCGATGCCGCCACCGCCACACTCCTCGGATCACGCTTTGCGATCGTGACTAAGCGAAGACAGCAAGTCCAGAGCCCAGACTCTTACTCTAACTTGTCTCGACACGCTCTCGCGCACTGTCTGTGACAAACTCTGTGGCCTAGGCAGGTCCGCGCATTTGACGGCAGCCCTCGTTGTATCAACCAATGGAGCCGTATATAAACCACAATCTGGGCTCCAATCCGCCCCGCATTCACAACCATCCCTCCCCCACACAACTACAACCACCACCACGATGTCAGTTGAGACTCTGAAGATGAACGGATTGGCTCTGTCGCCGTCAGACAGCCCGACTTCCACCCCCAGAGCGGCAGTACGGTGTCCGGCTACAGGCGCGTTCGCAGACGACGATGAGGCGCCGGTGTGTCCTGTGACAGGGAAGACTACGACTGTCGAACCGGACATGCAAGAAATCGATCCTGAACTGTTAAGAACATCTATCACTGCACGGATGTCCTACCTGAAGGACTTTTTGGGATTCCGCCGCTACGACCAGGATGTGTTGAACAAGGTCGCCCCGCTCATCTACGATGTTATCCCGGAGACGGTTGACCGTTTGTATTCCAAATTGTTCGAGTTCGATGTGACCAAGCAGGTGAGAACGGAATGTTCGAATGCTTGAAGATGCTAACTTCCGCTAGGTCTTCCTCGAACGCAATGAGGGTTTCGATGGTGCATTACCCACCAGGCTCGAAGACCTCACATTAGATTCTCCTCAGCTCGTGTACCGCAAGGTGCGCTATGCTTTGCTCCGCGCTTCCTCTCGTCTCACACCCACCTAGATCTTTATGAAGACATGGGCGCGACGCGTTTTGACCGCCGATTATACAACTGTGAAGACTTTCCAATACCTTGACAAGGTCGGCGTCATGCACACAGGCGCGAAGGGGTTCAAACACCGTTTGCATGTGTCGCCATTGCATGTTCCTTGTGAGTGAACCTCCTGCCCCGCGATAGGCGTGTCTGACGCTCAATTCGTAGACCGGGACTGCGCCCTCACCCTTGGCTGGGTATTGACTGTCCTGCAAACCGCTATCCTTGGCTTACCAGAAGACAAATTGGCGATGTCGGAAAAGGTGGACGCTATCGCTGCTATCAACAAGGTTCGTTGCGATGCCATGATCTATGTGCATTGGTTCGATGCTCACTCGCCCGCTGCTAGGTGATATGGATGCAAAACGATCTTTTTGCGAGGCATTACATTTCAGAGTAAAGCTTGCCACAGTCCTATGAAGGAGGGGCGTCCCCCATGTACTATAAGTTATGCGTTTCACTCATTATCGACAATGGACGGACATTTGAAATTTGAATACACAATTGATATGCCAACCCTTTTTTTTCGTTTCAATCCGAAGCAATCGCCACATCCTTGCAATGCAGTAGGCAGTCAACCTGAAGCTAACCTCACGGTATTGTATAGCATCGAGCCTGCCCCATTTAAACAATAGGGTGCAAGTGCTGCATACTGTCTATGAATGTTCACCCGACACCGGGGGGTGAGCGTGACACCCGGGTCCGACTGCAACAAAGGACACTGGAGCTTCGTGACGCGTGACAGTGTCTCTAAATGGACACTGTGGCAATGACAAATAAAGCTTAGATCTCATTGCGCTACTAGCTGAGCAGTAGAATGTATGGATTTGACATCACATACAGCACTTCTACCTAGTTTTGTTTACCTTTTGTTCAATACCAGCAGATTTTTGCAATTTTATTTGAATTTCTTTAAATGTCACGATATCCCAAAGGACACCAATCGATGAATTGTGCCGTGACACCGTTACTTTTGGACACGACACTGGGCCTCCGTGATGCGTAACGGTGTCGGGTGAACATTCATAGACAGTACTCAACGTAGACCCGCCAAGGCTGCTGGGATTGAGAGGAAGTAAGCTTGAGTGACAGTCAAGTGCGCTGGATCAAACAAGCGGACAAGTCGACACCACAGCTAAATGCAAATTCAACGCAGACATCACACAGGCGGGTGATTCAGATGTGCCCCATGGGTGCAGGACACCAGAAAACTTCACGTAGTTGCCATGGACTCTTTCTTTGTCAATGTCGTATGTTAAGATAAAAACATGGCAGAGGCTCGCATCCAGCTCGCGTCCAGGACACTGCAACACTGCTGTGACGCTTATCAAGCGACCAACTTGAACGATCCACTTCGCGTGGCAACCACGCGATTTGGTCGCAAACGAGTGGCGTGCTGAGTCGAGGGCCTCCTGAAACGTTGGCTTGCGTGAGTTTGAAGTTGACATATTCAGCTTAGCAAAATTTCTACCCTCGAAGTTACCGAGACTTTGAAATAGGTACAGAGCGTTTTAAAAGCGCTCACTCCGTCAAGGTTGATCGTGACGGTGGCACGGGGAGTATAGAAGTTTCTCTCTTACTTCGAGCATCGAGCATCACACCAAGGATACTCCAGCACCTTTTACCTGCTTTGATGCTTCGACGTTTCATAAATCTGGACAGTCCTCGTCCGCGAACCAGAATAAACCTGGATGATCCTCAGCGATCCATCATAAAGCTGGACGACCCTCGTCCTACTCCAAGGAGTGCGTGGTCCTTGCCTACAATGGTATTATTGCGCTCTTCTCCTATCTATCCCAGTCCTGAAGTTTGGATATCTGCAGATTAGCAGCCGCGGCGTGTCCTCGGAGTCTTCTGGAGAGCTATGCCCAAATAACGGTCTCTCACTTTCAGAAAGCTACGCGGAGTGCGAGTCAAGGCCTTCGACTCACCACTCGACGTCTGAGTCCCTGGCGCACGATCCGCTTCCCTCAAGTCCACTCACGTCTCATCAACAATGGGCATTCAGGAATCGGCACGTCGGGCTTAACGCGGGCTTGAGTAGCCAAGAAGGTGAGGGAAAGTTATCTTGTGAAGCCACTGGCGCCTAATCAATACTTAGTCGCTGCATCTGACAACCTTGAGCACCAGGTCATGCCCCTAGACCCTCCGCGGTACACAGAAACGGCTGATTATCACATACGGCCCTCGCCGAATGCTCAAGGAAGGCTGCATTCGCAGTCGCTGGACTATATGCCGCGCGTCGCGAATACTGTGCCCTCTCCTCCACCGCACATGAAGAGAGATATTCCGTACGTGCAGCACACAACATTGACTCAAGAAAGGTCCCAGTCGCAAGATACGCACATCGTCGAGCATACTTCTATGCTTTCTCCCCCACCGCCGCCGCCCCTCCCAACAAGGGGCGTTGCGCATATAGAGTTCGCATCCACTTCGATACGGTCACAATCGCCTGAACCGCTGGCTGGCGTCGAGCGTATTGTCTTACCTCCCCCACCACCGCCACTACCTGCAAAGCCTGCAGACTTGTCGCACAGGGCCAATGGTGAGGGGAAGTTCCCAGTCTGGATGCTTTCCACCGAGGACATTGCTCGGATTCTGGAGGACATCACCCTCCGCCACTTGCCATCGGAAGTCGCAGACTTCATGCAGTCGTTGACAGACATTACCCGGCCAATTCGCCACGATGAGAAGGGGCAGGTGCTTGTGCGTCGCATCATCGATTTAGTCCAGAGGGTGCGAACAGGTTTTTTTTCGTCGTGGATCGCTCCGCTGACAATGTGTTGTCGACAGAGGTTGGATCGGACATCAAAGAAAGAGAAACCCGATAGGTATTGGGCTCACGTTCGCTTTCTGACGATAATGATGCATGGCTCGGAACACCTACCTGTCCAGAGCCTGGTTTGTCGTGATGTGTCCTTGGTGGAGCCTGATAAGCCTCCGATGTTCGGTGGTGCAACTGCGGTACGTGCGCACGAAATCGCTCTGTCCTTGACCACGTACTAATGTACCGACAAGGAGGTCTATATGGGAAACATGAATGGGAGTTTGGTTGCGGTGAAGAGGTTTCGTCATTATGGAGCGACTGAAGACGGCCTGGTCTCTCTGCGGGAAGTGAGTTCACGTTGACCTTCTTCGTTGTTTCCCTCGCTGATTGTGCAACCGAATATAAGGATTGCTTTCGGGAAGCCATCGTTTGGAAGCGTCTGCAACATAAAAACATACAGCCTTTCTTGGGCATCGAGCATGAGTTGTATGATCCGAGCCTCTGTCTAATATCGCCATGGAGGGAGATGGGAAGCCTGAACCAATTCCTCAAGAAAAATCCAATGCATGGTCTGATCGACGTGGTATGTGCGCTTGCCCTGCGGAATAGAAATAAACTAATGTTTACTTCGCTTCAGGTCTTGGACATCCTTCATGCCTTGGATTACCTCCATACCCTAGAACCTCCAGTTGTCCATGCAGACCTCCGTGGCGTGAGCAAACCAGTATCTGTAAATCCAGTTGTATGAGCGCTGATATCGTGCAGGGAAATATCGTCAACGACGACCACACCTGCATGGTCACTGACTTCGGTGTCTCCAGGATCTCGCAGTCGATAAGGAACCTTACCGCTACTCCGCATGGCACATACCGCTGGATGCCGCCAGAAGCTTTCAACGAGGAAACTGCGAAAGACTCGTACCACCCACCAAGAGACATGTATTCATTTGCTTGCACAGTCATCGAAGTGCGTCCTTGCTTCTGTTACTTACGACCTGTTGCTGATCATGGACGCAGATCTATACGAACGACCACCCGTTCTCAGAGATTAAACACGACAATGGGGTGGTGGGTGCACTGGCCCGTGGACGACGAGCTCAATGGCCGGACAAAATGCCGGACGCGCTGGGTTTTTGTAAGAGCTGCTTGGACGCACCAGATATGAGACCGTCTGCGGCAGACTTGATACCATTAGCGACTGCTCTACGAAGCAGAGAAGGGTCTCGGTGTTCATGCAGAGTTCATGGATAGTGATTTATCTGTGCAGGGTGTCGGTCGAATACATGACAGCTATCTTTAATTTGTCGAGAATACTTTGAGAGCCTCATGTAACTTGATGAAAACCTTGTCAAAAAAGCTAGTGCAGGAACAAACACAGTGGGAGTTCATTCGAGTGTGGGGGTGGCTGTGCGCATAGAAGCGGCAGGCGCGATCGCGGCACCACGGAACATTGCAGAAACTGCAACCATCAAAAGTTGCTGAGCAACTCTCACTCTCGCTCTGGATGGAATACACACCCACTGGCTCGGCCAAGGCCCAACGTCGCTCGCTTCAATTACAGCCATTGCGGCTACTTTCGACTTCCCCTCCCCCTTCACCTGGCCCTAATTCTGCACGGACACCGCGGCGTCAGGCGAGTGTGAGCATCCCATTTCGCACACCAACAACGCCTCGCGAGCCTGTAACATTGGTGGACAAGTGCGTCTATCTCACTGCGTATTATCAGTCACTTATCAAGTGCGTCGTAGACATGCCGACCTGCTGCACTTTATCGCGCAAAAGGAGAGTAAATGCCTAGAACTGCGCAGTCAATTAGCAGTCCACGAGAGGGAGCTGCTGGAGCTGAAGCGCAAATGGGAGCGCATCGTGCAGCGTGGATTCGATAGGCAGCAACAAGAAGTTCGCACCAGCCATACGGCGTCGTCCTCAACAAGCTCTAGCATGACCCACTCCTCCATGAGCTCGGTCTCGACCACTGCGACGAGCGTAGATGGCTCGCCTCCACCATCAGCGCGGAAGACTATTCAAGCTGAGCCGTCCCCGTCGCCGGCTACGGCATCCCCAACTGCTCCTTCGGCTTCTCCAACTTCTGCATTGCCATCTCCAATGCTTTCAACGGAAATTTCATCTTGGATCTCGACCAATATCCCCTCGAATCTCACAAATATCAAAAAATGGGAGAAACGGGCATCACTTTTCGGCCAAAGCATCGCGCAAGCATTGGACTACTCGATTTTGGAACCAGAGAAGAAGGAGAAGGAGGTGGAGAGCAAGCCTAAACGAGTAGGTTCGCTACGAGCGTCAACACGGTTATCCTCGCCTCTTGCAGCACCGTTGGTAGACCAGCCCCCTTCGCCGACACCTACGATGGCCAGAGTCCCTCTGGTCCCGCGGCCCACCATGGCCGTCCTCACACCCGACAATTCTCCCACTCCGCCCCCAGCCGCCGCGCCGCTCTCGAAAACCCCAGAGGAAGAAGAGCCCGAGGACGAGACCTGGAACTGGTAAATCTCGTCCATGGTCATCTATTGCAGTGTGGATTATTGGATTGGAATGGACCGTAACATAGATACTACACTTATTCTGATAACTATGTAATGACTCACGACGCTATTTAACCTCTGCCACTGTGTGGCATTTGCTTACGCAGCGCTGCGAAGTAGAGAAAACTGCAAGAAAATCAGAAGAATGCACTTAGTTAATCTGTGGCGCAGCGGCTTAAAAGCCGTGTTTGATGCGGCCGGCGATCGCAAACAACGCTCCGAACGCTTCCGCCAGACCCAACGCTTTATACCACCACCACGCTACAATTATGAGCTAGTGCGTATCCCCGCGTCGCTGGCCTACCGAGCGCTGACGAATTGCTCCTTCCTCCTCGAAAATCCCATTTATTAGCACCATCGCTGGCCGTGCCATCAAAAACGAGTACATCGCACTGGGCACGCTCGGTAGCGTCTTCGGCGCGTTCTACCTCTCCTCGCGCGGCGGAAGCAAAGAGGCAGTCCAGCAACCAAAGTCTCTCGTCGAGAAGGTCAAGGAGGCAGTCCCTACAGGCAACTCCGAGGAGCAGGAATTGTGCGTGTTTTGTCCATGCGCCTTCTCCAGTTTCCCATACACAACTCCTCCACTCCCGTTGTTGCGCAAATGCGACTTGGTGCTTATAACGCTGCGCGGATATCCATCATTGGCTCTGAGCATTCCCTTCTGAGCAAACGGGCTGACTGACTGAAGAATGGATAGCATCCGCAAGTTCGTTGAGGAAGCCGAGAAGGAGGACAAGCACTGAGCATGTATGTGCGCGGAATGTAATCTTACGCGGGCTACGGACGTTCAGTAGACAAATGAACACGACTTGGGCTCCGTGATCCATCCTTTGCTGCGTCGAAGCTAGCACTACCACTGCCTCCCTTGTCATCGCCCCACGCGTCCATAGATTCTCGGCTCGGACTATCAAGAAGTTTGGTCATCGCATTCGTCGACCTTTCGAACGTCCACAAGTTGTTCGCGCCTGGGAGACACGGGTATCGCTCGAGGGTAACCATACTTCCACCAGACTCCGACGAACGCAATTCGCACCCAAGCTGAGGACGCCAGTACGTTGAGTTAGGACGCCATTGCGACCAAGCAACCTCGTCGGATTTGTTGCTCATTTCCGCATCATCATGTCTCTTGTTCCCTGTCTGCCGGTCGTTCTGAGTGCCGTGCAAGCAATGTGTGCATACTGAATTCTTCGCATGTGGTAGACGTTTGATGGAAAGTGGTTTGCACCGTGCCGCGCCGTGATCTGTGTCCATGCCCAGAGAGGGAGTCCCCTGCATCCAGAACGCTAAGCTGCTTATAGTCAGACCCAGTAGTGTCCCTCGCAACATTGACAAAGCTGAGGATGGCCGTGGACTGCTCACGAATCGTCAATGCATTCCAGCTTGTTACATTACTACATATTTACTTTGTACTGGTATCCCAGCTTGTGTTGTTTACTGGTGTGTGTGAGCTCTTTTTGGCCTGCCAGCTCTACGATGTAGAGTAATGAATACGAAGCCCATTGATATTGAAATGCTTGAGTACCTGCTAGCCCTCATTCGCGCCTCGTCACAGTCCAAGAAGACCTTCGTCGTCTTGGTCCAAACGGATGAAGGATATAGGTTCGCACATTCGACTGCTGGATGGAGCGATGGTCGCGACGTCTAGCTAGTCCAATAATGCATATAGAAAGAATCCTCAGTCTCAATGCGCTCGATCGGAAAGTAGAGCAGGAGGATGGAGCAACGGCCTTTGGAGAAGTTATGGCGTATGCGAGACGAATGTAGACCCCACATTGATAATAGACCAATCCTCTCAACCCCTCGCTCGTAAGCTTGGTTTTTATTTGCACCAACAGCCGATGTGGAACGTTAGGCTACCGTTATGATAAACCAATTCCAATCATCCCTTGCGCTGGGGTAAACCTACGAGAAGCGAGAGTCGCAGGGACAGCCTAAGCCTCGGTATACCATCATCGGGATAGGTATGTGCTATGCATCCCGTGATCATGTGCCAGTT
The DNA here is from genome assembly GCA_000934385.1 of Cylindrobasidium torrendii FP15055 ss-10. Taxonomy (NCBI): domain Eukaryota; kingdom Fungi; phylum Basidiomycota; class Agaricomycetes; order Agaricales; family Physalacriaceae; genus Cylindrobasidium; species Cylindrobasidium torrendii. The sequence goes on from KN880462.1 coordinate 148,571, forward strand.
CGAATCCCAATTAGGTTTGCTGTGACGTAAAACAATGAGCTAGGATCGATGATCATGCTTCGGTGGGTCACACGCACTACCAACATTTCCGAGTGCATCATTCCGCAAATGACCCAGATTTCACTAGTAGACCATGTAGAATTCGATAGTTCGCGTCACGTTTGCGTACTAGGGGTTGAGTTGACGGTGGGTAGACCTGTGTCCGGGCCGGCCAGGATTTTGTCTAGTAATTATAATGAAGCCGGTCAGAGGTACCCGAGATAGCAGTAGGACAGAAGCAGTTGTACACGCTGAGCAGGTGGTTGGCAGGTGGCTTTACGAGAGTCCAGGCAGGGGAAATACTATTTATAAACACAGCCACCGCGTGGCTTGGACCTTAAGGCAACAGGAAGCTTTTCTGTGGAGAATTCATTGTCATTGACAGGCTTGACACGCGAGGAGTCAAATTGTCTGCATTATTACAGTGATTTGTACGAGTGCTGCGCAATTGATATCGACCAATGTGCGGGTCCTTGGGCAAACGAATCCTTCAAACTCTTTGCTTTGATGTACACGAAATAGAGCCTCTCCCTGAGTCTACCACCGCAAATAATCTGCGTCTAATCCTCGGATATTATTCACGATGTTCCTGTCTGTCTGACCTGGTTGCCCTCGTCGACCGCTTGCATTTTTAATCGCTTCTGGAGTATAAAGGCCTTCAGCTCTACTGCATCACACTCCATTCGATTCATCCCCTTTACTCAGTCGTTCTTTCAGCACCATGTTCTCCATTCGCTCCTTCGTTATTGCTGCTCTGGCTGCCGGTGTGCTGGCCTCGCCTGTCGCAGAGCGCGCGACCTGTACGGTCAATAGCGTTGACAGCGCGAAGAACCTTTCCAGCTGCACCGACGTGGTCATCGAGGCCTTCACTGTCCCATCCGGCCAGACTGTGAGCATCGCAGTGAGTACGCTTGAGCCATTCTACATCGTCCTACTCACATCGTCCTCTCTTAGGCCAAGGCTGGTGCGACCATCACCATGAAGGGCTCAGTGTCCTTCGCGAAGACCACTTGTGCGCCTAGCGTGTTTTCAGTCATTGCCGAAGAACTAACGATGTGCTACAGCCGCTGGTCCTCTGCTTACCATTGATACCGACGTGCGTATACGCAACTCGTGTCCCCCACTCGAAACTAACCCTAGAATAGAATGTCAAGTTCGCGGGCAACGGCTACAGCTTCAAGGGTAACGGCGACCTCTACTGGGATGGAAAGGGCACGAACGGTGGTACCACCAAGCCCCATCCCTTCCTCAAGTACGACTCATCAATCCATGCACTCGATGCGGACACTAAACATGGTCTCCAGGTTTAAGGGCTACGGAACGTTTGACAACTTTATTGTGAAGAACTCCCCCGCGCAGGCTATTTCCATCGGAACAACAGGCGGTGCCGCGACCTTCAGCAAGGTGCTCGTCGACAACAAGGACGGCGACGCTAGCTCGCTCGGACACAACACGGACGGCTTCGACTGCTCCGCGGATGATGTTACCATCACCAACTCGAAGGTGTACAACCAGGATGATTGGTGCGTCCGCGGAAACGTAGGAAGGATGATGAAGGCTAATGTGTTTGGTCAGCCTGGCGTTGAACAAGGGAAAGAACATGAAGTTCACCAACAACTACTGCTCTGGAGGACATGGCATCTCTATTGGATCCATCGCGACCGACCACTCTGTCTCTGGCGTCACCATCTCCGGCAACACTGTCGTCGACAGCATGTACGGCATGCGCATCAAGGTGCAGCAGTGAGTACTCCTTCTTTCGACAACAAAGGGCGAGGCTGACACTGTTATAGGTCTGCTTCCAACGCCGCCGTTTCCGATGTGACCTATAGCGGCAATACCATCTCTGGTATCGACAAGTACGGTTTCCTCGTCTCGCAGAGCTACTCTGAGGACTGTAAGCTTCTGTCTCCTTATCCTTTGTAACAGTGCTGACAATTTGGTCCACAGTCGGCACCCCGGGAACGAAGAGCAAGATCAGCGGCATCAACTTCACGGGCAGCCAGACCACCATTGCTGTGAATGATAAGTCCGTCCGCGTCGGTGTCGACTGTGGTAATTGCTCCGGCACCTGGGACTTCTCCAAGCTGAAGGTCACTGGCGGCAAAGATTCGAAGATTGTGAAGGGCGGGGCGACTGTAGGTGTTCTCTCCAATTCCTCGAGGCAAAAAACTGAAGAAAGACCCCATAGATCTCTGGAGGAACCTATTGAACATAGCAAATTATACGGTGAATCAAAGGCAGTCATCGAAGGGAACATGTTGTTCAACAATTGTTGAGGGCTTACTAGTAGGTATACGCAGTGTATACACATTTTCACTTTTTTGTACTTGAAAAATTCGCACGATATGCCAATGATTTACTTTCGCTGTGTGATGAATGAAAATAGGACATGAGGGGGGTTCACTGGGGGTTCACGGGATCCCAGCCGTGTCTCCCAAGCCTATCAGTGGCTGTGCCATTCTTTTGGTTCGTTACGGCGTAAGTACTATATTATAAGCCTTCGAAGGTTTATCTTCGTGCCGACTGCGACACGAGGGAATAATGACGCACCCACGGTCAGCCTAGCCCTTCTTTCTCAACCACCATCATGTCCTACTATCCCCCGCAAGGTGCGCTGAAATCGTCGACAGCCTAGAACAAATGTTGATTTGAGTCGATGAAGGCCCGCCGCAAGGGCAAGGAGGTTATTATCCCCAGGTTCATATCTGTTCATGTATCGAGTAAGTGTCGTGAAACGCTAACTATGTGGACAGCAACCTCAGCAGGCATACGGAGGCCCACCTCAAGGATACTATCCCCAGCAGCCACCGCCCACGGTTATTGTGTAGGTCTTGCTGCCTCGCTACGTGAGAAAATACTAATACGGTCACAGGCAAGAAAAAAAGAGTGATTCGTCCGGCTGCTGCTTGCCATGCTTGGCTGGAATGCTTTGCTGCTGCTGCGCTGAAGGTACGGCGCTTGGCATTGAACACGTTTCGCGGTACTGACGCCTGAAACTCAGAAATTTGTGATTGACGAGAAAGATTCAAGGAATATCTCGAAGCGGCGGCACTGGGTGTCCAGATTCTGACCGTGTACAGTAGGTTTAACATAGTGGCGTGGGCGGCGAGAAGGAACGTGGCTTGATCACGTGATGCAATCAGAGAACGCGTGAAACAGGCGTGAAATGGAAGCAATACAGTACATGTCGTCATCAGTTTTGTGCTCTTAGTCTTTTACCACCACGACTGTTTGACGCCTGCATATACGTTCGCTCACGAAATTACTCTGCATGGAAGATAATCATCATGACCGCTCTGATATGACCTCGACTCTTCGGACGGCGTCTCTTGCACCGACCGCTTTACCCACCAAAGTGGTCAGGCCGCCTCCATTTTCTCGCAGGTTGACGCGCTCGCTCTTCATTCGCGATGCAAATACGCGCGGCCCAGCTCCCAATTTCCGCGCGAGTATCAAATCCGCCGCAACGTATAGCTGGATCAACGTCTTGCTCGTCTTCAATCCTATAGCATGGGCATTGCATTACACGCATCAGGTTGATGGGGTGCGTGGGCATCTTCACCGACTGATTCTGAAACTAAACATTATTGTCAGGCCATCTTTGCTGTGTCGTTGCTCGGCATTGTGCCCCTCGCTGGCCTTTTGGGGCACGGGACAGAAACCATTGCCCTTTACACTGGCGACGCGCTTGGTGGACTCATCAATGCTTCGCTTGGAAATGCTACGGAATTCATCATTGCCATTTTGCTCCTGGTCAAATGCGAGATTCGCGTTGTACAAGCATCCCTTCTTGTACGTCCCTGCTGCGCCACTCAACGTCCCTAAAGCTCACATTTTGGATTAGGGCGGACTACTGTCAAATCTACTACTTGTGACGGGGATGGCTTTTCTTGTCGGCGGCATCCGTTTCTCTGAACAGGAATTCCAACAAAGCGCCGCGCAACTGAACACCTCACTCCTCACGCTCGCCGTCATTGCTTTAGTCCTTCCAACCGTCTTTGCATTCGCGTATGACCAGTCCAATGGAGAGGACAAGGAACGTGACATTGTTTTGGAAATGTCGCGGGGCAGCGCCATAATTCTCATTGTCATATACTTAAGCTACATGGTGTTCCAGCTTTATAGCCACTCGCACTTGTATAACCCCGAGAATGATGTGCTGCGCGATACACCTCGGATGTCGCGCACTTCCACACACAGTTCCCGCTCGTCGCGGCGTTCTGCACGTTCTTGCTCTCCTGTACGTCGGAGCGGACAGATGATAGCGGCCCCGGCGCTATCACCAGTGCGTCCCATGCCATTACCACAACGACCAAGCATACACCCCTGTGGTCCTTTAGCCTTTGGGAGCGCTGCACAACTGGGTCTAGGAGCCCGTCTGCGACTTGCGACCCCACTGCGAGTCCCGCAAGATGCAGAGAGTGCGCCTTTTGAGAAGCGCTTCCAACGACCGACGGTACGCGACGAACTTGATGTAGCAAGCCTTAACGAGCACGACAACATATTGGAGAAGGAGACACCTAAGATGAACTTGACAACGGCAATCTCCATGCTTGTGGGTACCACCGCTCTTACATGTACGGTTGAATCTTCTCTCAACATAGCACACATTGACCATTGCCTAGACCTCACGGCAGAGGCGCTTACCGATTCGCTAGAGGGTATCGGAGAGTCCGGGGCGGTCAGCAAGGAATGGCTCGGTCTGATACTCCTGGCAATGTGAGTCACGGTCTCCATATCCATACGCCTTCTGACCGTAGAAACAGTGTTGGTAATGCTGCCGAACATGTTACTGCTGTATTTGTGGCATACAGAAATAAAGTAGACCTCGCCCTCGCCGTTTCAGTGGGGTCATGCATTCAGGTCATCCTCATTCTTCATGGCCGTTAGGTAGTCACGGACTCATCTTGCCCCAACAGATTGCGCTTTTTGTCATACCTCTCCTCGTCCTCATTGGCTGGATCATTGGCAAGCCACTGTCGTTGTTGTATGTGGAAGACGATGCCTTTGGTATACAGATCTCTGATAAAGCTTGCATGCATAGGTTCGATCCTCTGGAGGTCGTTACGTTGTTTCTCTCAGTCCTTCTCGTACGCTTTGCCACCGAAGATGGGCGAACACATTACATGAGTGGTATTCTTCTATTTGGGTCATACGTCCTCATTGTGAGCGCTCATCGACGTGGTTCGCTCTCTCTCTCTAACCCATGTCCTAGGCTTTCTCATTCTGGTACTATCCTCACGAAGGAACCACCACTGGCAATCTCTTTGCGGAGTGCTAAATGCCAGATAAGTTCATGCATTGCTTTGATATCACTGGGACTCTTGTACATCGTTGCTTTCGTACTCACGCACGCTTACTTACTGCCACGGGCATAATATCATCACATCGTCGGTCCTCTAGGTTAATCCTATAATGTCTGTCTCCGGTATGAAAGAAGCGCATTCGCATTGGTTAGTGCCCCCAACGCAAGGTATTTGTACCCCAGCCTGTAGGTTCTCGCTCTGATGGCGGGCAACAAAGTCTTATCGCCTGGCTTTGCCGTCGCGCTCTGCTAACACCGCCGCCGAAAGGTGTGTGTATGATCAGGAACGGCGCTCGAAGGGCGCGGGGGCGCGCGAGCACACGTCACTTAAAAGTAGCGAGAACCCTGTCGATCCTCCACGATGTCTCCCCACAACAGGCGGGTATCAAATATAGCAGGGCGCTATTATTGCTGATGGTCAATCCCGACTCCGCGGCCGTTCTAGGCAGTGGAATGTACATATCGCATGATCATAGCTGCATTTTCTGTTTCCAAATTCCACAGAGCCCCAAGCCTAAAGAAGGCCAAGAAGAATAGTAAGCACGCTAGGAGTCCAGGACCGTGATGAAAATGTGGCGTGGCGCGGAGTACTCCAGAATTCCCACGGTGTCATGACCTGCGACCCACGTTTTCGACTGCTTTGTGATGATTTCTCATATTTCAGACGGATATTGCCTTTGCTACCGCCGTGACCGTCGATTTCTATTGAAGATCTGCGCACGCGCTTGGCACACTGCTTTTTTACCTCGAATTGTTGAAATGAGAAAAGTTTCGAAAAGCAAGCTCGTAAGCCACGGCAACCTGAGGGCATAGTCGCCGAGGCCTAGGCCGGTACAACGCCCCCTTTACGCCTGCTTTACGCTCAAAGTAGTAACACCCCGAGGTCTTCGCGCCGTCGTTCCGAGACAGAAGCTTAAATTATGTGTCCGTCGAGCGCAAATCCTCAACGCAAGTCCCGTGCCGACGCTTACAGATCTTCCGTCGCTGCTTTTTGGGAAACTAATTTCATTTTGAACTTGTACGGGTAACGTCAATTGCACCCTGGTTTCTCATTGTTTGTACGCTTCATAATCATAATGGCGCAGATAGGTGTCCTCCGCCGTTCAACACCGGTCTGGTGATGAGCTCTGGACTTGATACAGAAGTTGTATGTCCACCGCGTTCGCATTCTTGTACTTAGACACCGTCGAGGCTCCCTCGCGATCACAAGCGTTTACATCCGTACCTCCAGGGACGTGCGATATCTCTCGAAGCTAGGATTTGCGCCGAATCTGCGGATGTTTCCATACAGAGGCTCCGTCAAAGTTCGTAGGCATGTTTCCCACACTGACCGAGTTTGAATCTGTTTGATATTGAAGAAATAACTGCGCTCTCGAGGCCGGACGGGACCATGGGTCGGCCATGATAGCATATTGACGGAAGGACGGCGCAAATCATCGTTCCTCTGACACCTCAAGCTGACGTAGTATCTGCAATGCCTGACCTCTCCATGGCTGTGGCCATGAGAGCGAAGCAGCACGGAAACGGGTAGCCCGTCCGCGCAGAGCTGTGCGACCTTGGCGATTTGACAGAGATACCCCACCGCAGTTCTCTTAGGCGTATGTTCTGGCCTGTTCGTCGTGCCCCCATCGTATGGCTGCGAAATTTACAAGACTCCGATTTTAGTCTCGGGCCTGTCAGACCGCTGTAGTCAGTGACCTTTCGATAAGTCCTGACAAATGTCGAAGAAAGGAATTCAATGATAGTTTTATTTGATGACCGCTGACCTGCCTCGTGCTATTGAGGAAAATCCCAGAAGAAGACGTCGCGCGCGCCACATTTTGATCAATCTATGTTCTCATCTTTGAATTTCTATCCAGATGGATTAATAAAGGAGATAAAATACGACTTTGCGGTGTATTTTCCCCGAATTTCGCGCGTCATTCGATGTTAACTCGCTGTCAAAGAGTACCAATCAAGATCCCAAGCCCCCCTCGGTACTGTATCAATCGTTGTATACTCATGTGCATGCAACGAATCAGTGTCTACATACCCAAGAATGCCATTTTTTGGATAAGAATCGGCGTATGTTGACACAACATGTCAAGTGCCACCCGTTACAAAGCGCGTCACTAGGCAGTGTACTTCTCGTTGCGACGGCGAAAGAACTAGCCTTTGCGAATATGTGGGACACACAAGACGCCGTGTTTCGGACTTCTGGCTTGTAAATAAGGTAAAAGGTATAGTGGCGCTCTGCTTGAGGCTTTCAGCTTCTCACTCATGCTGCATGCCTCATTGGTGCCATTACTGGATGAGCCTGTGCCATAATTAGAGAGTGTCATTTCATGTCTCGTGGTACAATTGAGCTCAATCGCGAGACTTTGCTTAGTATAAGGGCATTCACTGTTGACCAACCCTGGGACCGTGCCATCGGGCCAAGAGTGATTGGCGGGGTCGATCATAATTTCCAATACTTCCCGATCGAGTGGCTTTTTGGTATAAACCACATTGCGGCAATTGCACGGCACGCGCGCTTATTTATATGGCACTATGCACTCCGTTACGACCGATTTCTTTTCCCCACCCATCTTCACATGCTGTGCTTTGCCTCTCCACCTACACTCATGAACATTGGACATTCTCAGTACTACGATGGCTGGAGCGACGCGGATGTTGCTGGCGTTCAGGATCACCCTCTGTACGGGAACAACCTGTCCCAGACTCGTCGCTCTCAGTTCCCTACTCAAGGCTACCGCCAGCTTCCGGAAGCTGAATCCGTGCCCATCTCCTCCTATCGACCTCTGATGCCTCAGAGCTGGCATCCACCATATGGCAACGCGTTCGAAGACACTGCCTCAGCATCTTCACTTGGCGCGGTTCGCCGCCGAGATGCCTTCTCTCCGAACGCCGACCTCTATGGCACCAATGCTCGAGAGCCTTCACCCTACGGAGATTCGACTTACCCATCGTCGGGTTCATTCTCAGAACACCGCACCCTGCCCTCCCCACCGTCTGCCACCGAGAGGCAACGACCACGAACCGCTGGATCTCTTGATACCCCCGCTGGAATGCTCTTCCGTACTCCTGACCATCCAAGACTGCGTACGGCACAGGCGTGTGAGAAGTGTCGCGTTCGGAAAGCAAAGGTACGTACTCGATCGCCATATCGCGTCGCGCGTTGTGCTGATCAGCTTGCAGTGCAGCGGGGAACATCCATCGTGCAAGCGCTGCACCACACGCGGCCTGGTTTGCGAATACGCTAAAGAAGGGCGCGTTCGAGGGCCGAACAAGTCCAAGAAACCTTCAGTCACAAGGCCGAACAGCGACGAGTCTGTGTTCAGCGGAGGCACTTCGAAGACTAGTTCTCGAGCGCGCAAGCAGGCGGACGATTTCATACCTGGCGACTTCAGTGGTGGCGGAGACAGCCCATCGGACAGCAGTGTCAACGACCAACTTTCCAATCGCTCTTCTCCTCCTGCTGGTCGCACTCGGGCACCTACCCTTTCCATCAATACCGATGCTGCCAACGATGGCTCACCTCCAGCCAATGGACATCTCAGCGCCACCACGTCTGCCGATGGCTTCCCACTTTCAGCAGTCTCCCACCCAGGGACGTCGTCGGGCTTGCATTTCGATTACATGGCCGACCTTGACCCCTACCGCTATTCCCATTCACCGGACGAGCGCAGTCTTTCTTGGTGAGTAAAGACTTCGCTTTATCGAGAGTGTCGCTAATTTGCCTACCAGTCCGCAGTCCGCCGCCTCTCTTGCCTTCAGCAGCCACGAAGCACCACTTACACGCGGTTATGCTACGTCGCCTTACGATTACGAGGGCGTCTCGAGACAACAGCAGCTCTATCCTAACTACCGTCCCTTTGAGGGAGAAAAGACCCAGTTCGACTATGATTACCTAGGCCGACCTAAGCCAATAAATCATCCTACCGACCTGTAAACCTTCTATGTATTTATCCACGATGTTATCGCATTTGCTCGTTGTTCACACTGTTCGTCGCTATACATACAACCTTGCCTATAATTCTTCTTTCTTACGGAGTCTGGCTTGTTCTTAATACCCAAATGGACTACTGTACTACATCTTTTTAGAGCTATCTCTTCAATCGATTGAATAACGTTTCCCTCTTTAGCTCGCAGACTAGCTCCACATCCAATGCTCGGCATTTAACGCCCGTGGATCAGCATTTCATTCCCAAAGTCCGAAGGTAGGTAATCTACGAACAGAATACGCGTGGGCGAAATAGAAAGAGTAGGCAGTAGACTCGCCTTGATTGGTGTAATGTCGAAGTAATTATTTCTACGCATGTTCAACGAGGCCAAACCGGTCATCATCAGAGAAAAGTCAGGGCATGCGCACCTGCGTCCGATGCGCCGACGAGACGCATAAAGGTGCATCCATCAGACCCTCAAGAGCTGTGACCCATTACCTCGGTACACACATATCGGCACGCGGGGCTATGCAGAACCTTCAATTCCAAAACGAGCGACTGTCGATCCTTGCTACGTCACTCCTTCTGGACTGAAATTCGAGAACCAGGGTCATTTCAGCTGTGGGCCAATAATCGGAGAGAATGGCAGATGCCCTGGGATTCGAGATGGACTCTGGGTTGGTCTGTCTAAGATCGAAATGTTGTGGAAAAAGAACTACTAGGAGGAGCATTTGTTCTGGAAAGTGCTGTCAAGCTACGACACATGGACAAATATTTCGGTGCCGATGTTGGGGTCTAATGCGTCCGAGGAAAAAGGTTTCCCCGCTACTTCCCGGGTTATGCGGAAGTGTGCTCAACGCGTTCATTATACGCTTGACGACCCGATAAGTCCGAGCAACGTTCCATTGAACATAACATATGTTGCTCAAATGTTGCGTTGCAATGGAATTGAGACTACTGATACTTAGAAGGCCTTGAAAGATCCAAACATGCGACGTAACAACATGTGCAAAAGGAATGTAGGCCAATGAATGACCGACCGTATTGGCTGTGCTAGCACGAGGTGACCGCGAGGGTCCTTACAAAGCATTTCCAAATAGAAACAAACGGGTTACTATGCGCATGTCTTCATTATAGCTAATCTCGTAAGGTACGGCCTCGCAAGGTTGTGGTATCGCGTTGAACAGTTCACTCCATCGACAGAGAAAAGCGTATTGAATGTCTGATTTCAATAATCTGGACTACTTGTCGGAGCCAATAGAGCAGAATCTTTTACGGCATACTCTCGGTCGGCGGTGGTAGTGGATGCCTCCGTGGTCGAATGGGGCGCGCCACAAAATCAGTTGTCCTCGTGACTTCGCTTGCGATCTTCAGGGCATGCTTTATCGTTGGTTGGCGCTTGGTGGTATCATAACACTACAAATGATCTGTGTAAATCTGGACCGTTTTCGTACCAAGCCTAGTTCTACTTTAACTTACGGGGTTGAGAAACCCACTCGTTACCCTCGTGACACAAAATAAGCGCCCAACTGTAGACCGCATAACGGCGCGCTCGGGGCGGGGCAGTCGGTCCGCGCCCCAGTGAGGATCATCTGCAAGCTGTCTGTCGGATGCCGCAAGTCTACTATACGGTTCTACATGTAGGGCGTGAGAAATCGGTTCGCGCGAAGGAAATCCATCATTAAATTCCACAACATTTCAGGCATTGGAAGCTTGGTGAAAGCCTCAAACTTCAAAGCCTTGGTCATGAAGCATTCCCGTGACAAATTGGGAGAAATGTGTAAGAAAACCTGGGTGCAACGTGCCAACCTAGAGGCGTTGGACCCCTCAATACCATTTAGACAAAGTTACCTGTCTTGACTGTATCTCCGTGAGCCAGCACGTCGGCGACCACACCGCTGCTACGAGCCCGTCCAGATGGGCGTCGCCCTCAGTGCTGAATACGTACCTGCTAAGACGCGGAGGATGCCCCACGTTCCCACGCTCGATAACAATGTTCGAGTGGTGAGGGCGACGATGGATGAAGACTTCTACCTACATGTGGAAGTTCACGCTATGTAGGCCGTCAATGACGGAGAAAGTAGCTTGAGAATCCTCTGAAGAGAACTCCTGGGTACCATTCGGACGCCTTGCATGCTGCTTCGAGGAAGAATGGTAAATGTAATGCTGGATTGCACCTTAACGTAAGGTTTATCTCCAAAGGGATTGAAAGACGCTCATGGAATGCAACGCATCGACGTGAACAGACTGAAGAAATCGAGGGATAGGCGCTAGTGTCATTAGTACCGTGGATGCCCTCATACGAGGCCGCAGGTCGCATGGTTGTTGACCTCAGGATGTCGAGTGAGTACCCATTTGTGATCCACTCGGTTTGAGGGAGGTATCAGATATATCAGCAGCGGGCACGGGACTTGACGGAGGGACTTGTCGATACAGCACACCGTAGAATTTGGTCGACAAAAAAAGAACGGAGAAGATGGGATCGAACGGAGCATCAGCGCTATGCCACCAGCACAGAAAGCAAAAGTAAAAAATGCACCGTACCGAATGCATATTCGTTGAGTTAGAGTGCCACAACAGAAGCCTTGCGCTACAATGTCGTCAATTTGTTACAACCCCAATAGAATCAGTCTGTGAGTAAAAAGTCTTAACATGGAAGATTTTTCCCACCTAGTCCGGCCTACCCCAAGACGGAGCTCGCGGAGGCACTCACGGAGCGACGAGCGTAGAGGCAGTGTTGTAGGGATGCTGGGCGTGCGGGACGTCGGACGTGTCATCAAAAGGTTTCGGGACGCGTTTAGGACGCCTCATCGCGAGGCAAGTACGTCGAAATGCTTGGTATGGTAGTTAGAATGCCGCTGCCATGCGAAGACGGTCCGAGAACAAGGCTGTGATCAACTTCGATCATGAATCGGAGGCCCGGGCAAAGTCGGCATTCTCCGAGGTGTAAAGCATTGTTCAAGTAGCTGAGACGGCTTGGCTTCTGCACGCTCTCTAATCTATGTGAAGAAAGAGAAATTCTTGTACAACAACGGAATCGGTAAGTCGTTGCTCCCAAATCCTTAGGCGAATGATTGAAAGTCCGTTTTCATGGATTTACTACTAGGACATAACATGGACATGTTTACTCTGTGCATGAGCAGCAGGGAAGTTCATCAGTGAGCCTGTGATTCTTTTCTCAGAATGAGCTATCCAATGCCAGCACATCGTAATTGAACGTCTAACAAGTGGGAGTCGGTGTAGTTCACGACAATATGAGCAAAGAACAAATATATCTTTCATCAGCCTCAGGGCACTCAGCAGGTCTGTGATTCAAGATAACTTCTGTAAGTTCGATTATCAATATTGAGATAATTTGAAGTCGTCTACTCATTGTTCATTGTAAACTTTATCGGTAATGACCTCTATACCCGACGCGTACTATACCAGCACGTCTGAATGAGGTCGCGCTTGATACTCGTGTTGACCGTTTTGCCTTACTAACGCAATCCAATATCCGCAGAGTATTCTTACAGTCACTGCACTTGAATCTAAAGTAGTTCAGCATAATAGATATTCGACCGTTACCGACTATCGCTAGAGGTACGGTCAACGTAAACGTCCTGTACTCGTACGGGCATCTCATCCGTAATCCTGTCCAACACGCGGGTATCTCGAATTTCCCATGCCTCCACCGCCGAGGCGCCACTGTCATTTGCCCCTTTGGGTGCAATTTTCGAGGTATTTCACCTCGCCTAGTGCTCTCGGTAATGCGTTTTCTCGTTATGGATGACTTCGCTCCACCGAAGGACGCACTACTTCAACTCCGCCAACATTCATCTCGACGTACAGGTGCAACAGAATTTACAGCGATTATAGAAAGGGCATGCGCTTAATTGAAGACTTTGCAAAGGTCTTATACTATGGCCGGAAAGAGGGCTAGAAAGACTTACGTACATCAAAACGCGCAAACCTAGTGGGGAGTCACGGGCTGCCCCGCGTTCTCATAGTCGGTAGTCTGTCGTTCACGAGTCCCTTGGAGAAGAGGTGCGGGTTCAAACGTTCATCGATATGCTAGATTTATCGTCGGCAAGCCCCGTTGCCCAACACTAAGCTACTGAGAACGAGAAAGGAAGCCAAAGATAGTAGATACGGTCACATATACCCTTAAGGCTTCCGTGATGTTCCGTCGTGTTAATGAGGGAGTGTGGTTGCCCTATAACTGATATCAATGCGAAGACCCTTCAGGGCAAGAGAAGTAAACTTGGATAGCGCTGGTGAGGAGCACTAAAGTCGGGCAACATCAGTAAGTCTCCCCATAAATTGCGCGGGTTGCGCGGGTTGTGAGCTTGTCACAACCTCACAAGCTGGAAAGCGCACAAGCACGGTCTGAGCGTGGTAAGGACCAAGTCCCCGATCACGTCAAGGCCGATCACGCCCCCGCCGCGCATCATTTGCCGCCCTCCCGCCAGTCAGACAAAATTTCCCAAATTTTTTTCACTCCCTAGGAGCATCATTTCTATACAATGGAACATGTTTAAACTACAGCCTGAACATACAAGGAAATTATGCCTCCTGAAAAGGTCTGCCAAGTGTTGTACTAGTGTTTAGA
>KN880463.1:0-161199 GCA_000934385.1 Cylindrobasidium torrendii FP15055 ss-10
GCGAAATTTGATGTGTGGCGCAATGTGGCGTATGTCAGATGCAAAATCCGGACAAGGCGCCGCAGGCAAGAAAAAATTTCGAAAATCCGGACAAGACTTCGCGCCTCAGGTCGACCAAAAATCCGGACAAGGTTTGGGCGAAGCCTGAAAATTGCCGGAGACCTTGACCGGCATAATCAGGGGTCCTCCTCTTCTTGTGACCGCGATTGGCGACGCGACGCGCATGGATTCAACATTGCTTAATACGCTGCCGCTGCCGCCCTCAGCTCTGAGTGCTCTGGATGCTGCTGGCTATGAAACTTTGGGTGATCTGCGAGGCCTTCCGCGGGAGCAGCTCGAGGGTGAACATCAATTGTGCATGCTGGAAAGACCTCTGACAGTAGCAAGTAGAATATGGCATACCTTCTTCAATGATGCAGGCCATCGGCGCCTCACAAGCGCCTGCTCGTGCGCCACCGCTGTCACAGTCTATCGCGTCAATGACCCAAGGACCGACCAAAGAAACCAGAATTACGACTGGGTGTCAGCCTCTTGATGTCCTCTTGTCCGGCGGACTGCCATTTGGAACGGCACTTGAGATTTCTGGGCCGCCTGGAGCACCGAGAGAGCCACTCGCTATGAATATTTGCAAGTCATTCGTGCGCGCACAGAAGCGCGTTCTCTTCGTCGGTTCGTGGGACTTCTTCCCTTTCTTGCATCACTGAGTTCAAGACAGACTTCCAGAATATGCACAGTCCGGCGTCAATCAGAGATACACTTTCCGGTGAGGTATAACCTGGCTCTTCAGGATGCTATTAACATGGAGACAGACATCGACTATGACAAACGCTCAGTACTATACTCCAAGATTCTCGACCTATCCCACTTGATGCAATTCGTTCATAGCTTGCCTGGCTATCTCGAGAGACATCCGCCAGTCTGTAACACGTCTGAACCATGGCAGACCCACTTATAATATCTTAGATATCCCTCCTGGTGTTGAGCTCGATATCAAACCCGTTCCAAAATGCTCATGTAGCAGCGAAGAACAAGATAGGCCTCCAGTCTGTCATACGGGCGGCATTGGCAAAGGCATGTGTATCGCAAGAAATGACTGTAAGATTCTTTTAAACCTTGACTTGCTATTTAGCTGATCTAGCCAGGTCGTGAGCACTTCGCAGCTCTCGACAAAGGTGCTGAACGCGGATGGATCGGTCGGAAATTACGACACGGGGGCAAAGGGTGTTATGGTCCCCTCCTTGGGTGTGTTCAGAGACATGGCTGGACGATGCGTTCGCAACTGAGCTGAATTCCTACAGGAGACTATCTTCCAGAAAAGAAGTCTTACCGCGTTATTGTATCTCGCAGCTCTCCCAATACGGGGTATGTACTGCGAAGGCGACACGTCCTGACGGTTCTGACAGGATTATAGCGAGCTTCGTCTGTTCAGTACACCCGTTGGCCCAGGGACAGTACCTCATGTGGAATACTCGTTTGTAAGTCGAGTACACAGATCCAACTATCTACTTGAACTGATATTCGTCTCAAGGATGATTTATAAATTAATTGCTATTTGTACTACACTGTATACTTTAATTGTATGACTTCGGTGCTAAATAACTTATATTGACAACATGAGGCACTGTACTAGAAGGGGCGCGATGTTCCCACGGTCCCAACTTGTCCACTTTCCACCGTGATCAATTCAGCGTGAACTCAATGTCGGCAAGCGAGAGGCGGAAAGAAATCGAAGCCAAGCGGGCAAAGCTTGAGGAGCTACGTGAAGCCAGGAAACTAAGGACGCGGAACAAGAAGGATGGGGGTGTGAGCACCATCGGCGCGTACAACATACTCGACACTCAGATTTTTGTAGACCGAGTCGCCACGGACCTCTGGCGGGCCGTCAACACCGCGTCGGGGAACAGGCGGGGCCGATGCCCTTGATTTTATGGAGTCGATTTTGGGCCCGTCGTTGCGCGGCACGAGTAGTAGTGGCCTCACCAGTGGCGACATTACACCCTCCTCTTCACTTCCGGGCACCCCGGCGATGGGACATCTTGGCTTACAGTCCCCTGCAAGAGTGCCAAGCAGGCAGAGCGACTTCACGGCAGGATCTGGGACCACAATGGGTTATTCTGGAACAGAGAGTGTCGTTGGACGGTGCGTGACCATACCAGTTCCCCAGAAGCTTGACTGAATATCTACTTCAGCGAATCTGCGCCTTCCTATGTGCCAAACCTAGTCGATGTAGAGCAGGAGCTGTTTGAAGTACCGCGCATGGTGCGTTGGCTAACCATAGTAAGATTGACCCTCCTAACAATGGGACTAGGAGCGCGTTATATACAGCAAATCTGTGCAAACCATCGAAACCGAGCCGGACTCCACCCAACAACAAGATGAGGAGGCGTGGGTACGCGCGGCTAAGGAGAGGGAGGCCGAGGCGGACGCGCTCGAAAGGGAACTCGAAGAAGAGAGCAGCAAGCTTGACGAAGAGATTGAGCAGGAAATCCGTGGTACGTGTATTTATCATTCGGTTGGACCTAACTAGAAAGCTTTGCAGATATCCCGCCAGAAGAATTAGCAGGCATCTTGGCAGCACCTGAGTTGCTCGAGTTCGTAGACAGAACAACGAAGATATTCCACCGCGCGCTCAATGATGACTACGACTACATACGGGACTACCGTGTTGGCACAGAGTCTGGCCGGTATTGCTCTTGCCTTCCACTTTGGTTTTAACTCATGCCATGGCAGCGACGAATCCGAAGGTCGTATAAAGCGCGTCTGTGAATTTTGGGATGAGAGATATGGCAAGAACAGATCCATTACGGATGTTGACTGGTCTCGACAAGTGCGTATACATAACTCATTTTATGTGGCTTGCTCATTCTCAGATGTAGTACCCCGAGCTCAGTGTTGCCTCGTACAACAAGAATCCTGCCGCTGTGAATGAGCCGGATGGCATTGTCGCCGTTTGGAACTTGCACCTTCTCGAGAGGCCTGAATTCGTCTTCCATTCCCAAGTCCGTAAGCCTTCTCTTCGTCAACCATCTTCTTGGGTGCTAACCTGTTTTTGCTCAGTCGGACGTGCTGTCTGTCACATTTTCTCCATTCCACTCCAACCTTGTCTTCGGTGGAACTTATTCTGGTCAAATCTTGTTATGGGATAACCGCTCCAAGCATCTTCCTGTCCTCAAGACGCCGCTATCAGCCTCCGGCCACACACATCCTGTGTATTCGATGCAGATGGTCGGAACGCAAAATGCCCACAACTTGATCACCTGTAGCACCGATGGCACTGTCTGCAGCTGGCTCGTGGACATGCTAGCACAACCACAAGTATGTGCGACGGAAAAAGCTACTCCATGAGGCGCTAACATCTTTTGTGCACATAGGAAACAATGGAGCTCGTGCACGCGGGCCACAGCAAGACGGGCGAGGTTGCTGTCACCACCTTCGACTTCCCTGACAATGAGACCACGGCGTTCTGGGTTGGAACAGAAGAAGGCAACATATACCAAGCGAACCGGTACGACCGTGCTGGCGCCAAAGCCGGTCTGAACCAGTACGATGTGTACAAGGCCCATGCTGGCCCTATTATGGGCATGCACTTCCATCCCCTCGTGGGATCTGTCGATTTCTCAGATCTTTTCTTGACGTGCAGTGTCGACTGGACAGTCAAGCTATGGCGGTCGAAGAGTTTGGCCAAGCCAGCGACGGCACCGAATATTGTCTCGCCGTTGTACTCGTTTGACGAGGCGGACGATTATGTGTACGACGTCAAGTGGCATCCTCAGCACCCAGCGGTATTCGCGACTGGCGATGGCACAGGCAAATTTGATTTGTGGAACCTCAATGCAAATACAGAGGTGAGGCTTTCATCAACTTTCCGACGTTCTACTTTACTGAATGAGGTGTAGGTCCCGATGGAGTCCGCGACCGTAGGAAGTGGGCGGGCGATTAACAAGCTGCAATGGGACCACAAGGACGGACGCCGTGTTGCTGTTGGAAGCAGCGATGGGCGGCTCTACGTCTATGACATCGGTGATATTGCATTGCCAAAGGAGAGCGAGTGGAATGAGCTGCAGAAGACGGTGGCAGGGATGTCTGGTGGTGGTGCTCAAGCTAATGGGTTGGCGGACAGCGTTTCTGGACGATGAATGCACATGTGGATACAAACACATTTGGATAGAGGGACGTATACCTTTTGGAACTGCCGGGACAAAGTTCTGATAGACGGAATAATTGTACGATGGCAGTCAGAGTGGAATCGAATTTCATGAACGACTCAAATGCTATATACGGTCAATGTCTATGCTTTACAAGAAGTCCTTGGTCCATGAGTAAAAAATAGCGAAAGAAAAGTCAACAGGTCCTTGTCCAGATCATTTGAATGTTCACAACTTGTATCCACCGATACGGCCACTGGTAATATTATTGAAAAAGCGCAAGGGCTCCAGCGATATCGGCGCCCCCGGGATTGTAGGCATCGTCAATTGGGTTCCTGCCACCGTAACTTCTAGTGAAGGGACGTCTGAAGCGTTTATGCCATGCCCAGCAGGCTGTATGGGGTCAGAATCTGAGCTCAAAGCAGTACACGATGCGCACCGTCTGCACGCGCCAAGCAAGCGCTTGATCAAGATAGGGCGTCACACTGGCCGGCTCAAGAGATCCAAGACCACTTGCAATGATAGCTTCTGTGAGAGGGATGTACCCAACTGTCTCCACATCCAGCTCAGGCTGTGTCATAAAGCTAAGGGGAAACATATCAGTCTACAGACTTGCAAATTCTCGCGGACTTGCCCCATACCTATTTGCCCATGCATAGCGCGCACCAACATAGCTATCACTGCCGTACCACTGGGTTGATTCTTCCGGCACATCGCCGAGGAACAGGAGCACCTCAAAGCTGCTGCCGTAATCCTGCGCGTTGAAAACTACGCGTGCGTGCCATTCCCAGAGTTCCGACGAGCTGTTGCTCGAGGCAGTGAACTCGGTCTTGATCTGGCGCTGCAATGAGCTCTGCCCGTACTTCTGTTCTACCAGTTCCGCGATGGCACTCTGCGTCTCCTCTGCAGAGGCCGATACGTCCAGTGAATTGAAGTCGGGGTAAGAGTAACCGCCGGTGGAGAGGTCCACAACTTGGTCTGACGTCCAGTAAGTACTGTTTGTGGACCAGAATGGCGTGAGTTCTAGTGATAGTTGAATGAGCAAGGCTATGTAGTGAAAAACAGATGGCGCATACCAGTAGAAGCATCGACGGTAGAGCCTGCGGGAATAGTCCATGTCCCTTGTTGCTCCGTATCTTGGCTAACCCACACTCCGGGGTTGAGCGCCTGCCAAAGCGCAAGCAGTCTATCGACATTGCAGTGGTGTAGATAAAATATTGGGTCGAATGCTTTAGATTGGCGCAACCGTCAAATTCGGTCAAAGATAGAGAGGATACTGCACACCTGCGATGGGCACATCGCCCATATGTCCGCCACCGCCAGCCAGAACGTGCATATCGTCGTGAATGGCTTCAATACTATCTGCGGCCACCGTGGCACCGGCCTGGAGGCGTGCATGCCCAAACGCAGGCCAAGTATGGATGTTCGTAAGCGTGGCATATATCCTGTTGCGTATCGAGTCGCCATTTGCCTGGAGCTTTCTGAAAGATGCCGCTGTTCACAATGCGCGCTCTGACTTAGGACCGAAAGACGTACTGTTGAAGAAGGCTAGTGTTGTCCGTAGCACTAGAGTCTTGACTGCTCGGCTGGCGAATGGTAGACGGCCATTGGTTATATGGCGAATTGAAACGCTGGTACGACGAATTTTGGAAAGTGTATCGTTTGAACGGGTTGGCCATTGTTTCATAGTTCCCGCTAGGTGCAAGATATTGCACCTCGTCGAGCAGGTAAACCTCATCCGGGGGTACGATGTTGCTTGCCCAATCCCAGTATGGCTGGCGCAGGGTCTCTGCAGCACTGACGAATCTATCCCTCAAAGAGTCAGTGTATGTGGCGGCAATTTTCGCGGCTTCAGCTTGAATGATTTGCTGTGCGTCCGTAGTTCAGGACAGAGAGCGTGGTAAAGAATTGTGGCGACGTACCTCGAAGAAGAACATCAAAGGACGATGCCATGTTGGAAAAAGAACAGATCTATGAGCGCAGTAGCCCATCCATGGGTTTGCCGGAAGTGCGTTGTCGCCGGAATCGTTCCACTCGACGTACGGAAAACCGTGAATACCGCTGATAGAGTACCATGAATCGATTTGATTTTCAGGTCTCTCGTAGAAATTGCCTGTACCACTGTGTCAAGACGGACGCCTCGAAGTAACAAAGAACATACGAAGGGCTTGAATGTAAAGCGCAAACTGCGTCTCGTCCGCGACCAAGTCGATGATATCAAGACGATTTGGTCGTCGGTCGCCGACTGCGCCATTGAAGGGTGCGCCAGTGATAATGATGGAAGGAGCCATGACAAAAACAGCCTCGTTGAAGCAGACAAAACATATCTCAGCTCTTTATATATGTCCCTTAGCCCTTGGGTGCCTGCTGGATTATGTACGGCCTAACATGCGGCTTCAGCGTCGCCGGGCATGACGGAAACGCCTCATTTTTGAATTCAGCTTCAACCCTTGCCCACCCCCAAAGTCTTCATCGACCCTCGCCGGCGACAGATAGCCAGGGAGAAGACATTGCTGAAACAGTGATACTTATGACAGCTGGTCCTGGACGCTAATAGTTGCATTCCGTTGTTATTGTTGCTGCTGAAGCGATGCGGTGTGGCACCCCCGAAACTATCAATGCGTTCATTGTCGAGCTGGATTTGGATCATCGTGGGAAGAAAGATCAAAGCGGCAAGACACGTGAAGTGAACGATTGAAGTTATTGCGCGTGCACGTGAATTTGCTGAATACACTCGCGCCATCCACAGAGAGGTACAGATATTCTGACTTGTAGACAAGAGTGCCCATGTCTGAAGACAGGTAGTCGTAGTATAGTCGTAGAACAAAGTACTGAGGATTCATCAAGCCTACTCGTGCTTCACGCCTCAGTTCTGGCACCCTCATGCAACATGGAGGTCTGAACGTTCATGGCGACTAGGCATTTCGTTTCAGTGACGAGTTGGGATTTTCTCTCGCCGTGGCATGTGGTGTCAAACCCTCAAAAATTCGGCAAAAGACAACAAAAAATTGGTATCTGGAGGTTCCAACCTCCCACGAACCACGAAGCTGAATAGTTTTCGCCCTAGTAGTAAGTTTATCGAACAAGATTCGCATACGAATAAGTATCAGTAACATGGCAGAATCTTAGCTACGGTCAACCCGACTCGCGCCATGCCATCCGGTGTATGGTCTAAGCATACACGCGTAGCAGAGGGACAGCTTGCAGGTTGGAAGACTCGGATCGAACCGTGGGCCAAGCATGGAGGATTCTACTTGCCCTGCCTCACACTCGCGGCGTTGCAAAAGAAACACTACGGTGATGTAGCCAGAGTCAAGACTGTCAAGCTGCTTCTGTGGTACACATTTGAAGGAACATCGCCGTCCTGCAACTGGCTCCTGAAGAGTTAGCAAGGCGGTGAATGAAGTGACTCGTCAACTAATGCGTGTAAGACCTTGGGAGACCGAAGAAGGTTCATGTGTCGGTAAGGTTCGTCGATTGATTGCGCAAAGAGTCGCAGCACTTTACTTGGTTATTTAAATGGCACACACCAGCCGGGATTCAACTTGTGATGACCAGGATTGCAAGAAACCTTCTTCATATTCAAGTGCAGCGAGCCGGCGAAGGCGTGCTCAAACATTGCCAAGGAGAACCAGTGAAGTGAACTAGTTCGCATAATGTGCACAAAGCCAGACGTCTTCGCACGACGGCGAAGTAGTGCATGAATACCGGGTCCAGGCGTCGCGCACGAAATCGGCCAGCGTCTGCGCACCTGAGCACGGCGACTGCATAACCATCGGGGTCTTGTGAGTTGGAAATATGAAGAGCCGGCAGCGAACACACTCGATTTCAATAGCGAAGGTATTGGGTGCGGTAACATGACATGACTAGCCAGATATCGACGCGTCTCTTGCACACGCCTTGCGGTCGCGTTTATCTCGCTGTCGTATTCGCTTCTACTGAGCCTGGGTCTTCATCTACAGGAAGAACGGACGATACGGCCATAAATCTGACATTAAATCAGCAGGTCTCCTTGACGTGCCGCTATCTCATTTACGGACTTTGCAGCGTCCAACCCAACGAAAACGCGCATAGCCTGAAGCTGCTCCTCGAGATCCTCAGCAAGGGCAGCGGTGCGCATTAGTGCACGATTGATGTTGGCGAAATTTGTGGCGAGTTGGGAGTAAAGCCGCTCCTTGGCAATAGTCGCGCTCGAGGACATGTTGATGGTCAATCGACAACCGGCGTTTCCGGGCCGGCGACGCGATCGCGCTGTCCCGATCACACAAAGGGCGACGCTACGGGCGCAGATGAAAGCAAGTCATTTGACGACGGATAACTTGACTGCCCTGTCTAATACCACACTAAATACAGGTACGTCTAAGAAATCATTCCATGGGGAAAATATAGCTCGTAAGTACACGCATATTCCGCGGTCAAGGGCGTACATAGTGAGGTTCCGACCTCCTTGCCCCGTTGAGTGGTGCCGTTCGAACTTCGAGTATACATTGTACAGTGCCTCATTTCCGATGAAACCTGCTCCTGCTGCATCTGAAGCTTCTATGGTGGTCCACAACTGCGTCACAAGCGAATCAAAGGCAAGATTCGGCGCGACAGAAGAGCACACTCGTTCAATAGGATGGCTTTCAACTTGCTTTCGACGTAACTGATTCGTCTTGACAAGTGCCTCATTATTGACAACGGGCTTCCTTTCGGTGTGCGCACCGGTCAACTCCAAGGGCTTACACTGGGTCGCTCTGTCGACAATAATCTCGATGGACAGACAGCATGAAAAATATCTCATTATCTTACTGGTCCTCGATGCAAACCCATGGATGCATATACGGGAGGCACAATCGTAGAAGGGTGGCACATAGCTCGCCATTTATGTGGGGCGTAATACAGCATGAAATCCAATCGAAATACAATACTATTGGCCTTCCCGGTGCGTAAACACATGTGCGGCAGCGTCCGGTCAACGGTATAGGAAGAGGAGTCGCGTTTGCTGCGAGGGTTTAGGATACGTAGTAAGAGTCTACGGACAGGATTAAACGCCGCTTGACAAGTAACGAGGAGATGTACGTACCGTTGCTCGAGTCCGGGGAATATGAATGCGGGGTATGGGGTATATTGTTGTGCATGTCAATATGAAGGCGGGGAAGACATTGGCGACGTCTGCGCCGACGTGGGTTTCTTCTTGAGGATTTGGTCGAGCTCTGGCGCTGAGGAGTCCCGAACGTAGGTCATGAAGACGGATCGAGGGGTGGGCGACGTAGAGTAGTTGCTTGTGTTGGCTTTGGGTGGTGGTGGTGGACCAGGCATTGCCTGGCGAAAGACGGGTGCAGCGATTGGGGAAGACGCCTGGCGGGATGGAGAGGTCGTGCTCGGCGATGGACTGCAGAAGCTCGTGAAGGGATGGGTCGCGAACGGGTCAAAGGACTGCAGAGAAGAGGATGGTGTGGGGTTCATGGCGGTATGCACGAGAGTTAGTGTCGACTGACAGGTATTTGCCACGGGATTATATACTTTTCGACCGCATACATTCGGCTTGAAAGTACTGAAGCCGAAGTGAGCCAGGTACGGACCAGCCCAGACCAGGAAGAGAACCGGAGATGGATCATCAGCCAGCTGACCATCGAGATTAGCGGAAGACGACCAGTGAGCGCGGGCGCTGTGAGATGGGCGGAAAAACCTAGGGAAATTCGAAAAATGAATGATGGGAATACATTGTTGGATCCAGATAGGCCGCGGATAATTCGTCTGCAAGGCTTGAACTGGCTGGAAAACAGCTAGAAAATGCCTGGCCGATGCGCATTGCGAGGGCAGGGCGGCGAAATGCAACCAATGCGTGTGAGGCCAATTGAGCTAAAACTATTGCGTATAACGCCGTCCAATGAAAAGCTCACTGGCGGACGGACGTACTTTGACGGCTTGCTAACAGGAGAGATTGTGACATCCAAAAGGTTGTTCAAGAGCAAATGCATAAATCAGTCTTGTGACCGGTTCACTGGTTGGTGCTGCGGGGCGCACGCGTGTGTCGCGCCATCCATGGAGGCAAGGAAAGGGCGTCATTTGGGCGCACTTGTGCCGTCTTCCACTTCGGCAGGCGTTCGGCACGGATGTGACCCCCCGATATGGGGGTCAAATAAATTATAGGGGTGTCGGCATCTCAATCTGAGCGCGTGCTTCCATCAAAATTTCTCCCGAAGGCTTTGCCATCGTCCACGACGTCAAGTCAAGGACCCTCTCTCTGCGTCCTCGCGTCCAACCCGGAAATTCGCTGTATTCCCATGTTCTATCGCCTGCAAATATGTCCCAAGAATGTGAGTGCAATCCCTTGCTTTGTCGGCCCCGAACCTGTCACACGCACACAACCCCGGTAGCGTCGCCAACGACGTGTTCAGCAGCGGGATACGCATGGAAATTGTTTGTGCTAGTCACAGGATATTGTTTTACCCCCGAAAAGTGCAGACTGATCGATTATCTGTGTGATTCTGCACTTTTACGTTTCGTCCTCACATTCGTACTTTCCGCGTGCTAATCCATCTACAGTCGTTTCCTCCTTACAGCCTCAAACTTTCCCAATGTCGTCTGCTCACCCCCATACACTAAACATCGGTGCCGACGACGAGGAAGACAACGACATATGTCCTGTCTGTGATGGAGAATGCACGTGCTCGACAAATCTCTCCCCGAAGAAACCATCGCCCGTTCTCAAAATCCGTCTTCCAGCTGTACGCGTCCAGCCCCCACATCCCCAGCATGCATCAAGCTCAGCATCCATCCACTCCAGTAACGCTGCCAAACGCCGCGGCCGTCCACCAAAATACCTGACTGCCGCAAAGCCCTATAAATCTCAGCCTGCGCGTCGCAAGCCATACCCCCCTGCCCCCAAACATGCCACAAAATCGTACAAGCCTCTTCCGCCGAAATCTAAGCCCATTCCTAAGCGGAAACGACCTACAATCATCGAGTCGTCTGACGACGAGCTCAGCGATGGCGATGTAGGAGCCGATCTTCGCAGCATTCCGCACTTCCCGACGTTTGTACCTGCCTCGGCCGTCAACTCGTCTGCGGACTCCTCCTCGGACGACTCAGACTCAGATGGTTTAGATGGGCTAGGGGGCTTCGAGACCGACTCGTCAATCGAAGCGGAGGAAGAAAATTATATTTTGGCGGAAGAGCGCGCGCGCATACGGCAGGAGCTCTTGGGTCCAAATGACAACACCAACACAAACAATCCGCCTAATAAGCGACGCGATTCGTGGATTATCCGCCCGCGAAAAACAAGTGTAGGTGACCCCAGCGATGTGGACATGGACGACGACAGTAGTGCTGACGACGAAGATTCCGATTCCGATGACGAGGACGAGGACGAGACAGAGGACGCGGACATCGAAGAGGATGGCGCAGAGAGCGATGGGCAGGCCAGCGGTCAGGACCAACACATGGCCACAGGCTGGTCGGACGACGAAGGATCGGGCCTCGACGCGGACTTATTTTTCGCCAACCTGTCAGGTTCTTCATCCTCCTCCTCTTCCGACGACGAGGGCGACGCCGGACAGAAGCAGCCGTTCGACGCTGAAGCTCTAGGCGAGGCGCTGTTGCGTTTACCTCGGACTGAAGACATACCATTCGAAGTAACGGAAGGCTGGGATGGACAGATCATGTTTACCAGCGGTCCAAACGAGGGTCAGCATGCAACGCTCGACGACTTTGATGCGCGCGCGATGAAGTTCATTGTCGAGAGTAGCGCCTCCGCGAGCGAAGGCGCTGATGCGGATGTCGACATGGACGACTGGGAAGAGGATGATGACGTGCTAGACGGTGGCGACACGACGGATGAGGACTTGGTGGGCCCCGACGATTTGCCGAATGAGAAGGCAATGCAGATGTTCAACCTCACCTTTGCGACATCCCAGCTCACCGTCGACCCGAGCATATCAGCACGTCGTTCGCTTATCGTGGGCCGTGCCCCTTCGGAGGAGATGGACGTTCCGGGTGAAGTGCTTAGTCCCAGGAGCACGGGACCTACACAAGGCCAATTCGATATCGCCCAAATGGGAGACAAGAGGAAAACTGCAATCGTCAGTGAGGACCGCACAAATGTCCTACCGTCTCCGCACCCAAGGCGACGCCGTGCGCGAATCTTCGACGTACGTCTGTCGCTCTTTATATCCCTTATCATTCTCATGTCGTTCATTCCAGGATGCCCAGAGACCTCTTTTCCTCCTTCCACGTCCTTCATCCCCGTCACCCACTTCGACTACGCGTAGTGCCTCCGAGCATGGCCTGCTTGGTGGCGCAATTAATTTGGACGACGTGTTGGATAGCTCTTTCCTGGATGGTTCATCTTCGGACCACTCTGCCCCCACGCCGACTGGCCGCGACCATTTCCGACACCTCTCCCGCTGGGACAACATGTCTGTCAACGCTTTCCGCCGCAAGGATGTCGACGGTCCCTCTGAGGGTGAATACAGCGGCGTCATCAAGAGTAGCCCGCTGGCTGCTATGCTGTGGCAGAACAAACTCGGATTCACGGAAACCGAGGCTGCAGCTAAGCAGAGCCGCCGAGATGAACGAAGAGAGCGACGACTTCTCAAGAAATCAATGGGTCCGCATCAGCCTCCGTTCATTGGAAAGGGCAAGGGCAAGAGTGCGCACCAACACATTCCCAGGATTTGGCATCACGCACACCATGCCAATGGCAAGATGGGACGGTCTGGCTCAGCGCAGCGATTCGCATCTAGGGGCAACTCACCCATCCACTGAACCGATCTTTTGCACGATCATCGGCCTCCTCAACACCCCACTCTTTTCTCACCACCACCCTTTCAGCCGGACATTGCTTTGTGAAAAGCGCAGGCCCTCCTCGAGTCGGCCGCGCAGCCAAAAGTACACCCTCCGCATTCCCCTTGACTTATTACCATTCTTATTTTGTTTGTTCTTTTACCTCCCTATGTTGTTACCATTATGCCAACCAGTATGTATCATGCTCTGTTTTAGTACTTACCTTTTTCTCATCCATTACCGCAGATCCCATCCATCCATCCATCCATCCCCACACCAACGTTGCATTTTCCCCACACCTGCATCGACTCGATTACTTTCCGTCTTTTTTCTTACCAGTGGTAGGCCGCCTGTGGACCGTTGTATATCTAGTAGCCTTCACGAAACGAAATGAAATGAAAACAATTCAAACTGGTTCGAGAGAAATGGAGAACACTTGACTTGAGAACGTGAATACTGATGAGAGCGTTGTGCTACTTGGCGATTGACAATCATGTTCACCCTGTGTTGTCGATCGCTGCTATCTCGTCCTTGGACTCGTTCTATCACGATGAGTCTGCGACCTTCCAAAGGCATTTCGGCTACGATTCCTCCTCCGTGAGCCTTCCTACAGGTGTTATTCTACTTACAGCTGATACGGATAGTATACCCACAGCGTACAAATGGGCAACAGAGTACAAACCAACGGATGAACGGCCTCTGTTGGATATGTCGCAGGGCGTCCCACGCAACCCACCTGAGGAGTTACTTCAGGACGCGATAACCGAGGCGACAAAACAAGGCGCGTGGGGATATTGCCCCGCGGAGGGCGAGCTCGTCCTGCGCGAGGCGCTTGTTGAGGAAATCAAATTGGCGTACGCCCCGGAGGTGGACTTGACTGCTGAGGATGTGGCTATCACTGTTGGATGCAATATGGCGTTTGTTGCTGCTGCCATGGCGCTTGCGGATAATGGGGATGAGATCATATTACCTCTGCCTTGGTGCGTGTGGGATAGTACACTTGGCATCGAGCTGACCAGTGAACTGTGCTACATAGGTATTTCAACCACCAGTGAGTGTATATGACTCGTTATGAACGACATGAACTGATAGCTCTGGAGGATGACACTTACGATGCTGGGCATCAAACCTGTACCGCTGAAGGCCAGAGCAGAAGACGGCTTCCTGCCATCGCCGGAGAAATGCAAGGCATTGATTACACCGCGGACCAAAGCTATCGCTTTGGTAAGTCCAAACAATCCGGTAGGTTGCTGCATCCACTACTCGTCAGGCTCTATTAAGCGCATGACAGACTGGTGCCATCTACCCACCATCCCTCTTGGCTGAATTTTCCGCCATCGCGCGCGACGCAAAAATTGCCCTCATCATCGACGAGACGTACCATGACTTTATCACCACCGGCGCGCCTCATCATCTGTTCTCCGCTTCCAGTGATTGGCGTAGCCATCTCGTGCACTTGTACTCGTTCTCAAAGTCATACCGTATTCCTGGCCATCGCGTAGGCGCGCTCATCGCTGCCCCATCCTTCATCACGCATGTCAATACCGTTCTGGACTGCCTTCAAATCTGCGCCCCTCGTGTGCCGCAGCTGGCGTTGGCACCGTTGCTTCCTGCTCTGCGGCCATCCATACGAGATATGGCTGTCCAGTTACAGCACCGGCATGTGTTCTTCCGCGAGTTTTTGCCGGAAAGATGGACTGTTGGGACACCTGAGGAGACCGCTGGTGGCTATTACGCATTTGTACGCCATCCGTTCAAAGGAAAGACGTCGGAAGAGGTGGCGAAGAGGCTGGCAACAGAGAGCGGTGTTATTTGCCTGCCTGGGGACTTCTTCTGCGAGAAGGACGTAGATATACAGAAGTGGTTGAGGTTCTCTGTGGCCAACGTAGACGAAGAGAAGGTTCTTGCGGTCTGCAAGAGGTTGGAGGAGGCAGAAACTGCCTTTGGATGGGAACTAGATGTATAAACAGAAATTTAAACTATGTAATTGCCTAGCCAATGGTCCTCCGCCTTCTTCTGCAACAACTATATAAACGCGCCCAACCGCGACGCGTGCACCGATGCGATACGGTCACGTGGTGCATAATTCGATCTCCGCCTTAATTTTCTCTGATCCCCGAGTATAAAAGGCGCGCGCGATCGAAATTTGTTTTCCTCAGGTGTCCGACTCAACCACCGAAGTGCCAGCACTCGTTGCGACGGGCTTTCGGGCTCGGATGGCATTAACACGTTCATCGTTGAGGGAGCGAAGGCGTCCGCAAGGGTGCCCACCAGAAAAAGCACGCGTTTAAGACCGTTCGCAAGGGCGTTGACTCGGCGCGTGCGTCGTCATATTCCTATATCCTGCTGTAGCGGCTCGTTCGCGTTGACAGTGTGGTGAACCATGACAAGCACATTCTTTCATTGTATGCTGAATTATGTTTTACATGTAGTTTACGATGCAATGCAATATCCTTTTGGATTTCTGTTCTGTCGTGTGGTCGTGGTAGAGTTCGTCAAGTTCATGAAAAAGGAGAGCTGGTTCAAGCACAGTACTTGTCAAAATCGATGGAATGAAGCCTTCTTTGGATGTCCAGCATCGCTGTGAAATGGTGCGTCGTCAGCGCTTCAGCCTCGGCAAATCGCTGGAGACTGGGACATACCTTGCTTCATGTTCCCCCAAGTCATATCCTTCTTGAAAGCTGCATTGACTTCGTCAAAAGCAAAGTCGTTCGAGCATGTGCAGCGGCGGAGCTCGTCGCCAGCGCGCATCGTCTTTGCCCACTCATTCCAACACCGCAGGACGCTCACAGCCCGGCTGGCCCCATACGGGACCATCGCGACCTCCGTCTTCGCAGCCCGGTTTTTGTTCAAGACTAGAAGCATGTTCGTCCAGCAATGCACTCGGTACAGATGGGGCACTTCCGCACGGATGATGAGGAGCACTACAGTCAAGCTTCTTAGCAAGGTATTTTATGGACAAGAAAAAACGGGCGTGAGACTCACTCTTTTTGACCTCTCCCCAGGTGCCACCGGAAGTTGGTCCAAGATGAGGAAAGATGTAACTCCCGAAGAGGGATTGCCAAACCTGCGCGGCGGGCAACGCGCTACCATTCGTAGGCACGCACACTTGCTGCTCGTCGTCCATCCGGTCCATATTCGCGTTCAGCCAATGGGTCACTACGGTGATGAATCAATCGAAAATCCGTAGGAACGGCATTCAACCAAGCATTGAGGCGTACCGAATTTCGACACTCGCGGGGAAATGTCCATCATTGAGTCGTCGACTTCTCGGAGAATGGAATTCGTTGATGATTTGGATGCCGGGCAGTAGGGCATGTCCTCTGAGGGTGAGATGTCGCAGGGAGTGGTGGTCCAGTCGAAATTTGCCTTGTTCAGAGTAGCAAGATCGTCAAAGCCAAATGCAGGTGGCACAGTCACGTCGGCATAAATGTTCTCCTGCTTGCAGGGTGCAGCGGTCTTCCAGCAACGGTGGCGGCGCTGGGCGGGTACCGTTCCTTTGTACACGTTCCTGCGTGCTATGGGTACAACTGGGGTGTCATTGAACGACATCGAAGAGTATTTGTGGCGGGTGAGATCCTATGTCTAATAGAATGGGAGTCCAGGTCGTGCAAATCCAAATGCAAAATCCCAAAAGAGGTCGTGAAAGAGTGTCGTAGCGCTCAGCGCTTGAAGGTATGAAAGAAACAAGACACAGTGCGTATCTCTTTTATAGATCGTGATGTTTATTGTGCTCTTGCAGGCGCTTGCTTTGTAGCACCGTAAGTGAAGGCGTCAAAATAAGCGCTGCCTTGGGGCTGATTGCTATCTTCCGGGGACTTACCATGATAACTCGTGCTTCTACACCCGTTTCTGTATTCGTGGAAGCAGGGCAACATGTATTGTTTCCTACCGTGGGAAGTTGCACAACAAAAAGGTATGTTGAATCGACGCCTTCCATTTCAAACACAAATACAGTACGGAGGTATTTCATCATGCTACTGCTCCATTTGTCTACTTCTGAAGGGGCGGCGTATCGTACCCCAAACTTCCCATGTACTTCGCCGGGAGACGCTCCCCGACAAGTTGAATATCATCGACGTACTTCCGGACGGTATCGACCTCATCTTTGGCGAGGCTTACATTCAGCCCTCCGATGTTCTCCTGCAAGTACTGCAGCGCACGGAATTAGCTTTGCTGATTATTTGAGGAAACTAGATTACATACCTTGACTTTCCTCGTTCCCGGGATGGTGACAATGTTGTCTCCCTGAGCCAGGATCCAGGCCAGCGTGACCTGTCCGGTGGTTGCGTCGTGTTTCTCTGCGATGGCCTTGAGATTGTCCACAAGTGCGAGGACCTTAGGAAAATTCTCGTTCGAGTAGCTGAAGGTGTATTAGTATCAGAGCGCGCCCAATATTACTAAATCGACAAATTCACTTACTTGGGGAATTCCTTGCGAACATCTCCCTTGATGAAGTCGTCCGGGGATTTGTACTGGCCAGTGACCAGTCCACGAGCAAGGGGAGAGTACGCTACGACGGTAATGCCGAGCTCACGGCACGCGTCGAGGGTACCGTTCTTTTCGATGTCGAGGAACAGCGGCGAGTATTCGACCTGGTAGGCACTGATGGGGTGCACGGAGTGCGCACGGCGGATGTCGCTTGCGCTGCACTCAGAGAGACCGAGATATTTGACTTTGCCTTGCCTATAAGCCTGTGTGAGTGATGCGCAAGTCACTGGATGTGATGATGAATTTTGCATTACTTGACTAGTTCCGCCATAGCACCGACAGTGACCTCAATGGGTGTTGTCTTGGAAGGACTGGAAATAGCAGTCAGGACGTGCTCTTACCAGCCATACCAATGGATGTCGACGCACCGATGAAGATAGTATAAATCAATGTAATCCACCCCAAGTCGCTTTAGAGACTGTTCAAACTGTTGGTGCATATACTCAGGTGTGCCGTCTGGGTCGGGCCTCGTGTGACTGTTGCCAAACTTGGTCGCCAGAAAGATATCGCTCCTCTTTCCCGTACGCGCAAACCTTTGCTTGCCGTCAGATCACTGCGAGGCCACAGAGCTTCTTTCGGCGTACCATTTGCCCAAGAGCTCCTCAGAATCGCCGTAAACATCGGCGGTGTCCCAGTGGCGGCTGTTTGCTTCGTACGCAGCGTCAAGCACCTTTGGGCTAGTCAGTACAACGTAGGCGCTGGAATGCTGATTCGTTGGACTTACCTTAAAGCGCTCTTCATCTGTGTAAGCCGGTTCCATGCTGTACGATATACCAAGTCCCATAGCGCCAAACCCAATGGGCGATACGATGGTGTTACCAATCTTGCGGATAGTCATGGTGATAGTGAAGAAAGCTTGGGATGAAGTGTAAGATATCGCTCAGAATACCTGGTTTATATAGACAGATATGACATTGAAAACGACTGTCAGTACAACGCATCCCTTCGGCCAGACAGGAACACCACGGAGAATGAGCTTCAAATGGCGAATGAGGAATTTCTTGGTGATTTTCATGACAAAATTCGCAGCCTTGAACTGCTTCTTTTCGTGTTGAGCATCATGTGTTTCGGTCCGAGAAATTCCTAAAAATGGATGGCTTTGTCAGATGATCGCGCCAATCAGTGCGCTTGCCCTTCGCTATGCTAAGAATCTGGGTTTCGGATTCTGAACCGACAAAGCTTTGCATTTCCACTTTGATTTACACGGTACTTCTACTTCTTCAGCGCAGGTGTATCGTATCCTAGAGCCGCCATGAATATTGCTGGGAAGCGATCACCCACAAGATTGAGGTCGTCGACGCATTGTCGAATGGTGGCCACTTCGGCCACAGTGAGGTGCACGTTCATTGCGCCTGCATTTTCCTGTACATACTGATAACATTATCAGCAACTAGGGTCTGGTTCCAGTTATCTTACTTCACCTTGACCTGTCGAGTGCCCGGAATGACCACGATGTTGTCTCCTTGCGCCAAGATCCAAGCAAGTCCGACTTGCCCAGGAATTACCTTGTGCGCATCCCCAATTGCTGTGAGCTTGTCTATAAGTGCCATGAACTTGGGGAAATTTTCCTTCGAGTAGCTGAGTCTTGTTTAGCGCGTCGCCCAATGTGTGCTCGATGTACGCTCACTTGGGGATATAGGTCCGGGCATCTCCCTCAACGAAGTCGTCTATGGACTTGAACTGGCCACTAAGAAGCCCCCGAGCGAGTGGTGAGTATGCTACGACGGTGATGCCCAGCTCACGACAGGCGTCCAGCGTGCCGTTCTTCTCTATGCCGAGGTATATGGGCGAGTATTCGACTTCGTAGGCGCTGATGGGATGTACGGCGTGTGCGCGGCGCAGGTCGTTTGCTGTACACTCGGATAGGCCGAGATATTTGACCTTGCCTTGCCTTTCAAGGTGAACGTCAGCACCGAGCACATAGCAATAGGATCAATGCTCACTTGACTAGCTCGGCCATGGCACCAACAGAGAGCTCGATAGGCGTCGTCTTTGACGGGCTAAAAATGATAGGTGAGCGACAAAGGGGATCAGTGAAGAAAACGGAATCATACCGATGTAAGTAGTACAAGTCGACATAATCGACGCCGAGACGCTTTAATGACTGGTCGAACTGCTGTTGCATATACTCAGGTGTTCCAATCGGGTCGTCTCCCTTCAGGTTGTTCCCAAACTTAGTTGCAAGGAAAATTTCACTTCGTTTCCCCGTACGCGCAAACCTTGAGGTAGTCAATGTGAGGAAGGAACGTAGCGAATAGCCGAAGATTGTTACCGACCATTTTCCTATGAGTTCCTCAGAGTCGCCATAAATGTCGGCAGTGTCCCAGTGACGAGAGCCCGCATCGTAGGCGGCGTCAAGCACCTGAAGGCGGGAGGGTTAACGTTCGATTAGAATCTACGGAGAAGCAACTTGCTTTGAAGCGCTCATCATCGGAGTCGGCGGCACTCGGGGCATACGAAAAGCTAAGGTTCATTGCGCCCAAGCCGACGGGCGAAACTACGGTGTCTCCTATCTTGCGAGTGAAAGTCATGTTGAGCTAGATAGTGGTGGTAGTGAAAATGGGGGATATGGGCGGAGTGTCTTGGTTGCTCTGGCCTTTATATAGTACGAGTGGATCGCCAGTTGAGTGGATAAACTGTCTTGAAGCAGTTTCAAGTGCGAGCGTATTCCGGTAGTCCAAGGCGACGTCCATGACGAACCATAGCGCGCCCAATGAAGTAGCATACAGGGTGGGCTTCAACTGGGTTCTGAGTGGGCTTTGTCCAACACAATGATCATACCTATTGGGACGACATGCCAAGTACACGCATTATTTGAGCGCCTACGAAGCTAGCAAGCTCCCAAAGTCAGTCACCTCTGCGTAGATCGCAATCAATTGGCTGCGGGTCACTGAGCTGGAAATAGGCTCGACGGACGCTCCCAATGCCAGAGGACTGTGGGATGACAACCAAAACACGGATCGAGCGGACAAAACAAACGAAAGGTGCTCAAGTGCACGTGCATACAGTTCGATATCAATACATACATTTTCCGTCCATCCATTTCTCTCCGCTAAGCCAATTCCACTGATTCATAACAATTACAGGTCTTCCTCTGAGTTTCACCGGTCATCGGCACCTCTCAAGGTAGTGCTGGCGTTTCGTGCCCGACGAGGGACATGAGCGCTGGTGGATAACGATCACCAGCGAGGTTAACTTCGTTGATATGCTGCCGGATTGTTGCTAGCTCTTCGATGGTGAGCTGCTTCAAAACATTGAGACCTCCCATGTTTTCGTGCAGGTACTGCAAACGAAAAGTGGATAAGCACGGCTGACGCATCATCCTCGAAAGCATTGGGCACAGACCTTGACTTTCTTTGTGCCCGGGATGGTGACGATGTCATCTCCTTGTGCGAGAATCCACGCGAGCGTGACTTGGCTGGCGGTTGCACCATATCTTGCGCCAATGGCCGCAAGCTTGTCGACGAGTCCAAGAATCAGCGAGTAGTTCTCCTTTGAAAACCTAGGTCAAAGGAAGAGCGAATTTAGGTCTAGATTCAAAGAAGAAAGCTCTCAACTGACTTGGGAATGAGCCTGCGGCCATCGCTATCCTCAAAATCATCGGGGGATTTATATTGCCCAGTGATGATTCCACGCGCAAGCGGCGAGTAGGCGACGACGGTGATTCCCAGTTCACGACAGACGTCGAGGGTACCGTCTTTCTCGATATCAAGGTAGAGAGGGGAGTACTCGACCTGGTAAGCGCTGATGGGGTGCACGGCGTGTGCTCGACGCAGGTCATTGGCATTGCATTCAGAAATGCCAAGATACTTGACCTTGCCTTGTCTGGATTTTGGGTCAGAAATGTGCTGGCTCCACGTAGGCTAGACCAGTACTTCACGAGACCTGCCATGGCGCCGACAGTGACCTCGATGGGGACATCCTTTGCCGGTCTAGCCGGCAGTGAGTTCAGAAGGAAGTGCTGGTGACGCAAACAGCCCACCGATGAAGGTAGTACAAGTCGACATAGTCAACCCCGAGGCGCTTCAAAGACTGGTCGAACTCTTGGTGCATGTACTCTGGCGACCCATCTGCGCCCTGCCCAGTTATGCCGAACTTTGTCGCAAGAAAGATGTCGTTTCTCTTTCCGGTTTTCGCGAACCTAGCAGCCGAACATCGTTAGCTCAAGAACTTGGAGACCTCATGAACGGTGAGTGATGCACCATTTCCCTATGAGTTCTTCGGAATCGCCATAGACATCGGCGGTGTCCCAGTGACGACTGTTGGCCTCGTATGCAGCATCGAGGACCTAGGCAAGCGCATTTCAGTGCACATCCATTATACTCGATTATTGTGGCTCACCTTGAAGCGTTCCTCGTCAGTGCCAACAGCTCCGTAGAACGCACTAATGCCCATGGCACCGAAGCCAATGGGAGAGACGATGGTGTTGCCTATTTTACGGGCCTTGAGAGTCATGATGCCAATGGAAAATCGAATGTCCAGATGATGGTAGAAGGACAGAAGCTGACTCTCGTCAATAGGCTCCTTCACGATCGGCCGGGTCAAGCCAGTCGCGCTTCGCGGTCACGGTATCTGGGGATTCTGGTCACACGTCGGAGCTCATCGCCATCACGCAGACTTTGGAGAACTCGTGTCGCTGGTGGGTGGGTAAGTATTCAAATATTCAAGTCGAAATACAAACCCTGAAAGGTCAGCACAGTCACATGTTCTTTGCAGTGGTCAATTCGATTGCTACCATTAGCCAGAGCACAATGGCTACTATGTACGACTCACAATGCAGTACGCCGTCTCATACCGGGCTCGTAGCAAAAATTCGTAATGAAATCGCATGGAAATGGTTGAGACCCTTGCCTGGATGTTGGCTCTCATGCATGCATCACAGTACAAGCTGGCGCTTCGCATAGCGCTAAAGCTCTACCACACTCAGCTATAAGTCTACGCGTGAGAATTCAAGCCATCGTTGGGAGAGAACACTTTCTTCAGTATATTATAATTACATATGCCGCTTCTTATGAAGGCCTAAGTAACTAGCATTTTTACTTGTATCGACTTTCAC
Organism: Cylindrobasidium torrendii FP15055 ss-10; assembly: GCA_000934385.1. Taxonomy (NCBI): domain Eukaryota; kingdom Fungi; phylum Basidiomycota; class Agaricomycetes; order Agaricales; family Physalacriaceae; genus Cylindrobasidium; species Cylindrobasidium torrendii. The sequence goes on from KN880463.1 coordinate 22,462, forward strand.
TTCTCCAACGCAGGCGTCTCGTGTCCAATATTGGCCATCGACGCCGCCGGATAGCGATCACCTGAAAGCTCGATTTCGTTGACAGACTTACGGATTGCAGACACTTCATCTGGAGTCAGCTGGACCTTGAGCCCACCGAGATTCTCGTCAAGATACTGTTGAAAGTCAGAGTAGGCATCTCAATAGTACTCATTGATGAAAAAGTACATACCTTGACCTTCTTGGTGCCAGGAATAGTCACAATATCATTACCTTGAGCGAGAATCCAAGCAAGTGTGACCTGGCCGGGCGTCGCATTGTATTTGGCGCCAATCGATTTGAGAGTGTCGACAAGGGTGAGGACTTTGGGGAAGTTCTCCCTTGAGAACCTTCATACCGGCGTTAGATTACATGCAAGTAACACGCAGCTACTTATGACTGACTTTGGGATGTTCCTTCGGAAATCGCCGTCCTCAAAGTCGTCAGGAGATTTGTATTGACCAGTGACAAGACCGCGAGCGAGTGGGGAGTAGGCGACGACCGTGATGCCAAGTTCACGGCACACATCGAGGGTGCCGTTCTTCTCTATGTCGATGTACAACGGAGAGTATTCGACTTGATAGGCGCTGATGGGATGCACGGCATGAGCGCGCCTCAAATCGTTTGCGTTGCACTCAGATATGCCCAAGTATTTGACTTTGCCTTGTCTGTTCGCGATTCTCATTAGATACGACCTATATCAGAGGGAGAACATAACTGACTTGACGAGATCGGCCATGGCACCGATGGTGACTTCGATGGGAATGTCCTTTGGTGGCCTAGTCAATCAAGTGTTAGCCTGATATATCAGCACAATGGAAGGCATCTGCCTCACCGATGAAGATAGTACAATTCAACATGGTCGACCCCCAGGCGCTTGAGGGATTGGTTGAATTCTTTGTGCATGTATTCAGGTGTTCCATTTGGCCCTTGCGAAGTGTTGCCGAACTTGGTGGCAAGAAAGATATCATCCCTCTTCCCCGTCTTTGCGAACCTAGATGACCAGCTTGATCAGATAGAGCTGGGTAAAGAAGAGCACAACTGTGCGTGTACCATTTCCCTAAAAGTTCCTCGGAGTCTCCATAAATGTCGGCGGTATCCCAGTGCCGACATCCAGCATCATACGCAGCGTCAAGCACCTGGAATTCCATTGCTGAGTCCGATATCAATGCGTGGGCAACTGGATCCCACCTTGAAGCGGTCCTCATCCGTACCTACAGCACCATAGAATGCACCAATTCCCATGGCACCAAAACCAATAGGCGAGATAGAGGTGTTGCCTATCTTGCGAGTTTGCGACATTGTGTTAGCAGCGGTGATGATGGGCAAACGCAAGAAAGATGGTGGGAAGATAAGTAGTGCAGGCTTTTGAGAACGGCCTGAAGCCGACCTATGTCAGCAGGCCGTTTAGTCAGATACCGGTCAAGCAGATTCGGTTAACGTCAGATAATGCAACACGATCGGGCGCCGGCGCGTCGAACCTCGCGCGTTGGGAATTCAGACGCGTCGCGGTCACGGTACGCAGTAGCACGGGTATAGACTGTGATAGAGACTGAGTATAAATATACGAATTTACAGGCGGAAGCTGGCGGGAGTCCGCCCGATGCCTGCAAGTGACAAGACGAAAGCTAAGAAGAAGCGAGGACCGAGTGTACAAGTTACCACGCCACTCGAGTAGCCAGTAAGGACATCGTCAGTAGCAATTTGCGAGGGAGTTCGCAAGAAAAATCTCCGACTGTTGATTTGATTTTCGGCGACGGTTCGGAAAGTTGCGATGGGCGCTGCCAGGCACCTTCGTCAACAATGTATCAGTGATCGCCAGGCGATCGTGAAGTGCACGAGCTTCGAGGATACAATGTGCATGATGCCACCAATTCGCAGACGGGGTCTGTTTCGGTTTCCGACTTGATTTCATACCATCATGGCGTCTGCGCCATACTCAACGGATCCATCGCTGCGTCGCCGTCCGCGCGGCGGGGCGCTGTCGTGCGCAGAATGTCGCAGGTACGCAAACGCCGGGCCGCCTGCTTCCTCGCTGACCGTCGTCTCGCAGACTAAAGCTCAAGTCCGTCGCAATTCATCGTCCGAAATTATTTCTTTTGTGCTAAGAGACATTTCATTACAGATGCAGCCGCGTATTTCCCTGCAAGTGCGTGTTTATTGTTCGCATTTTGCTTCCGCTGGCTGACCTAGACACTTGCTCAGTAATTGCGTGAAGAAAGGTCAGCACGCGTCGGAACTATAGGATTCTGCCTGTATCTCATCCTCGCCCTCAGGCTGCGGTCAAATATGCCCCGATGGTGCGTCGTCCTTATAATCGCCGCCCAGCGGTGAACTGATCAGTCCAACAGGCTCGCTCACTACAGGCAAGGGCAACCGGTATGCACACCCGAACTGCTTGAAACCTCCCTCATATCCCTGTCAGCTTCGTTCTTGCAAATACAGAGGAGCTTCACGACAAAATTACGGTGCTCGCGACCCGCGTACGGCAGCTGGAAGATGCATTGGCGCAGTCTCATTCCAGCAATCACCCCAATACGCAGCACCCACTCCTCAGCGTAGACCTCCTTCAACTTAAGCGGCCTCTCGAAAGGGAGCGCTTCGACGAGCACCCTTCCCCGCCCGAACCCGTTGAGAACCCAGACGCCATTAACGCTCTTGGATCGCTGTATGTCCCTCTGCGCTCGACTTGGCCATCGCTGACGGCAATGCAGCTCATTATCAGAACGAGGCAAATCCTCCTTTTTTGGGCCAGGAGCAAATTCATGGGTGTGTGTTCAGTCTCATCGTACGCCGATTCCCACTCAACATACACCTTAGTATCTGCTCAAGGTGAATCCGCTTTAGCTGATCTCGGTCCTTCTATTCATCGTCATAATAGAACGAAGAGGGCTCCGAGGAAGAGCATGAGGAAGTTTCCCCCTTCCAAATCTCACACCTGCCTTCCGACATCCCATGGCTGGCGCATGTATTTCCCTTTGCGTCTGTCGCCACCAATAATGCGGAGAATATACGAAGGACTTTGATAGGCTTTCTTCCCGCGGAAACAGAGGCGTCTCGTCTCTGCCAGCTGTATTATCAACATGCGGCTTGGATGTGTGCATATCGTCTCCTTCCGTCCCCATCCTACTCATGCATCCACAGGTACACACCTATCACTCATGAAGACTTTCTCCAGACCATCTTCCGCCCAGTGTACGGACAAGGCTCTACCGATGCGGACATTCTCAGCCCGCATAATCTTGCACTGCTGTTCATGGTCCTTGCCATGGGGGCGCTCACGGATCTCGACCTGCCTGCACACTCACCTCAGGCAATGCAGTACTTCCACCTTGGGCGCGCAGCGCTTGCCATAAAGCCCATCTTCGAGGACCAGTCAATACAGGCCATTCAAACCCTGGTGAGCATAACCACATTGGATACGATACTCTTTCATCTCGCTCACTGACTTCAGTTGCTTATGTGCCACTTCATGTTTTGGAACGACGACGGTGCGCGTTGGGTGGTCATGGGACTCATTGTTAAGCTTGCGCAAGGAGTGAGTATTGCCAGCTCGTTCAATGGCTCAAGCGCTGATGCTCTATTAGGTTGGCCTACGTAAGCCGTCCCACTCCCTGGCGCTCAGACTGCTTATATCCTGCTTTCAGACCGTGACCCTACAAAATGGGGCTTGGATCCTCAAGAGACATATCGTCGGCGTTGCCTAACGTGGGAAATACTCACATACGACTCGTGGCAGGTATATGTCCATCGAGTGGCGTGCGGCTCTCCCAAACTAATGTGACTTCAGAGCCTCACATACGGACGACCCCCATCATTCTCTATGATTCATGTGGATACGAAGATGCCCCATCAAGAAAACGGGACGCCATCTCCAAACGGCGAGATGTCCTGTGAGTGGCCATCCCTTTTAGTTTTTCATGTGCTAAGTTTACCATCAAGTCGAGGCATGGAAACATGCATTTGTTTCGCAAGCGCAGGCACAAGTACACGACCAAGCCTTTGGCGCGCGCCCTCCCAGTTACAAAACACTTCAGGAGCTTGACAAAAAAGTACGCTCATACTACGTACCGCCTAGTCTGCAAGTCCCTGGCTTCGGGGGCGCAAAACTTGGGCCGGAACCGGAGCAACCAACGGCGGAGCTGACAATGCAGCGGTATATCTCGTTTGCTATCAAAGAGATTAGTACGTCGACACTAAGCCCACTCTTCATGCGTAACTCAGCGTTTATCTTCAGCGCTATTCTACATGCACCGAGGGTTCTTTGCGCAAGCCCTCGATGATAGCCCGAACGACCCTATGGGCAGCAAGTATGCACAATCGGTGCTGGCGGCGTACACAAGCGCATGCTCCTTTGTCGGTCTCATTGAGAGTCTGTTCAGGCAGTATCCCCAATTGACTGAGCGGATGTGGTTTTTATTTACTCATGTTTTCTCGTGCGCAGTGAGTATTTCCATGTTTCGCAAACCGCGCCGTACTCAAGCAGGCCAGATTGTGTTGGGATCTATCGCGGGTAAAGCAGAGATGGCGCTCGCACCATCGGCGTTGTCACACCTTGAGTCCGCATACCATTTGTTTTCGCAAGTCTCCGAGGTTTCGCGGACAAGCAAGATACTGGTTAGCCTTCATGTCGTTTTCACTGTGCCATATTGACACCACACGTAGGCGGTGCTATACAAGCTAAAAGAGCGAGCACACGAGGCAATATCCAAGGCTCGAGGACACATTCCTCCCACTCAGATGCACTTCGGCATGGGACCACAGCCACTCAAGACGGAGAAGGACGCGGAGTTGGCTGGACTTGGGGGTATGACACGCCTTGTCCGGCGCGGGACATCCAATCCCTCGTCGCCGTCGTCAAACCAAAGCGCAAGCCCTGTGTCAAACCCTTCCTCGCCGCCGACGAGTAACGAATATATTCCGACGCCAACTATTTCTGAAGCAGGATCGCAATGGGCGCTCAATCATCAGCAGCCACATCAACCGCTTCATCTTCAACAACACCAACAACAACCACGGCAGCAGCACCCGCATCATCACCGACAGCACTCACATTCTCAACAACGGCTGCCTCAGCAGCAGCAACAGTATTCGCCGACACATGTCGCGCAGTATTCACCTCAGGACCAATATCCTTCGATCGAGGCGGCGTATTCGATGTACTCGGCAGAATACAACGTGCCGCAGACGCAGCACGGGATGGGGTTGGACATGATGCCGACCTATTATGGCTTTGATGGTGCGGGGACAATGACGGTGGAAGCCGGGTCTTACAGGATGCAACACCCAGAGGCCTCTGAATTTGCGATGCAGCCAGACCATGACCTGACGTTATCGTGGAATAACTTCATGTCACAATACAAGTGAGGTGCGATACCTTGTTCAATGGGGTTTTGGATGCCGTATGGACATGTTGCTCGATTTGTCTGCCTCGTTTTTTGATACCATTATGTTACTGTAAATACTCTATATGTTGTACTATGTACGTATGTGTTTCTTTCCTTTTATTGCTAGCTTTGACGCTTTGGATGAATGCGATTCAATCTGGAGATACTACGCGGGCCTGCGGGCTATCGAGGCACGATTGCTGTATCTATAGACATGCGCTGGTGCCGCTCAAAGCGCTGAAGATGCAAGATAACAACATACACAACGATGTTGTTGCCATCTATAACTTTTGGATACTGAAACCGGAGGACACCTCAGAGAACTCGGTAAAATATGTGTATATGGCCACACAATGCGAATAAACGATTCTAAGAGAATTTCCATTCCCATAAGTTACGACCCAATGCCCCCATATGTATGCCTCCGGTGTATGGCGGTGCAATGCACCTCATCCCGATTTGACTCGTGCGCCTTTCCCTATTTGGATGTTCAAGATGAGGATCGTCGATCGAGGTTCAATCAATTCCGGATAAGCAAGACACGGTAAAGAAAGCCAGCCCAACCGGACCAACCAGCGAGTCAACCAACAGCCCTTCCCTGACCCTTGTGAGTCCTGTTCACACTGGGTACTTCTGATATGTATCCTAAGTGCATGGGAAAGTATGGGGTTTGTCCAAACTGTTGAAAGAGGTTGCACTCTTTGCTAACGTCCTGCCTATTAAGGTCGTTGTCACACATCCCATTGTGGGAAAAACGATTATCAATGCCGCCGCGGACACAACAAGGCACGACCTTGCAGGAACGCCGTATAAAGGCTCGTGGTTAGAAAATGGCGATGCTAACGAACTCCAGTCAACCTTTGCCAAATGGGAGCCTTATGTTTAGGCGCGTGTTGTGTATCCTTTGTTGTGCCCTACTGTGCTAGTATACATGCGTGAATTTATATCAATGCATCGAAATTCGCTGAAATGGGCGGTCCATATCGTCAAGCCTTTTGAGGCCTTTGTATCGGGGCGGCGCGTTGCTCTACTCGGTGATGCTGTACGCCTATTTCCTGGTTATACTATTTACTCTTTATCCTCAAGCTCACGCCATGCTTCCAAGTCAAGGAGCTGGCGCGGGCCAAGCCATTGAGGTATGGCATCACTGATTGACCCACATTTTCGCTATTAACCTCTATATTACAGGATGTTTACATCCTTGCTATACTTCTGGAACATCCCTCCACAAGAAAGACAATATGAAGAAGCTGAGGTCCTCGCAATCTACGATGACATCCAGCGTCCGTTCGCACGGGACATCGCTCGGAGACCGCACATCGCAGCCAAGACTTCCTCATTTGCCATCAGCATGGAATCCGGACGCCTTCTTGACAGTGGCAACGTCGATGAGCTTGAAGGACAGGCAAATGTAGTAGACGCGCTGAAGCTCGCGTCTACTTGGGAAACCCTTGCGCTGTGGTGTAAGCTCTCTAAATGTCCGCCTCAGAAGGATACATGATGCTGACTGTTGAGGATGATAGCCTGGCATACCAACATATCAACGATTGAGAGCGATGTTGAAGTTGAACAATTGAACGCGCTGTCTCTATGTTAGAGTCGCTTTGATGAGACTTCCTTGGGCGGGTGCATATAGCCGACAGCCAGACGAGACCCACCACTTGTTATCGTGGCAAGCTGTGGCGGCTGGAGATATCGATACTAGAGTTTTTCAATGATTTTACATTTGTACAATGCTCAGATATTGGTAATTTGTGCCTGAACCAAAGACATCAAGAGGAATTAACAAGACGCGGTAAGCAAGCGCTTGAATTAGAGCATTGAACTACGATGCCAGGCTCATTAGACTTTGAAAGCCTTGTCTGCTACGCATTCTTTACTAGTCGTCGACTTGGTCGCTCGAAATTGCTGACAATGATGCTTGTTTCCGGGACAAAAATTCCTACTGGACCAAGCTTTCCGGAAATGAGCATGAATATAAATTGGCTTAAGTTCAAAGGTTAGACAATTTGAATTAGACAAAGGACATCTGATCGCCGACCTCCATTGCGATCACGTGTAAATAGGTGGCTGTGCATTGTCCTCCACCTTGGCTTCAATCCACCACTTCGTCCGACGCGACGACGGGACATCATTTCCCGGTTTTCGCTCCTTCCCGGAATACCTAGACAATCTCGCCTGTAAGTTCTTGATTTTATTGCATTCTTGTTCCTGCTAAATCCACTTGAACATCACACAGAATAACCTTACCTCTCGCCACCTTTTGACTGTCCTTCTTGATATTAGCAAATTGCAACGCCGCGCAAAAACAGGATATTATGACGGACGCGAAAATGGACGTGGACATGGATGACAGTGGACACGCTCGGTACGATGATGAAATGGAGCCCGCTGGGGTTACTTGGTCGTCGACACAACTTCCCGTCTTCGAAATGCTTCAGCACGAGCCATCCAAACGTGTGTTAGATATGCCATTTCATTGCTGCGCAAGCTCATATTCCACAGAGCCCAGTAGTAGTAGTCGAACTATCGAAGATTGCCATGAACCCGCTTTTGGCCCATGTCCTCGCGACTATCAACCCCGGCGCCGCCCAAGACGCAGTGCAGGAGAGAACGAGGAGCCTCAAGCCAGAGCGAGCACTGCTCAATCCAAACTGCTCAACAAAGATGCTCTAAAAGCGATGAAATCACATATCCACCAGAGTGTCCAACACGCCAACGCCGAGCTATCACGCGTCCAACCTCGAAGACAAAGAGCCTTCTGCCCATACACACCACCACTTGTGAAGCGTTACCCTTCCACACCTCCATCTTCGTCCTCGACATCATCCTCTCAGTCTTCGGTTGGGCTACGTCGATCTATTTCAGTCACCAGTGATACTTCTATGGACGTGGACTCTCCAACATTCGCCCCGCGAAGTCGAGGAATTCAAAAACGTACATCTTCAACACCTATAATGGCTTCCGCAAGCTCAAAGACCATGCCTCCGCCTACTACACTAGCTCGCCGTTCCTCTGCCGATCTAGCACCCCCTCGACCGCCGAAAGCTCCGTCCAATCCAGATATGCCTCCGCCATCCGTGAAGATAGATAAGCCACGTCCCCCGGCTCCCGCGAAGGCGGCACTGGCACCCGTTGAAGCTAAGAATATCGAAAGGCCTGCCCCCAAGCCTGTCGAAAAGCCCACAGTCACCACAAAGGCCACCGGGCCAAGACCACTGGGTATGCGTATCATGAACCCCATGCCAGCCCGCCGCCAGCCCGCATCTCAAAAACCATTCAAGACGCCCCTGGTCAAGAATCCACCGCCTCCACCTCCACCAAAGTCGCCTGCCTCAGAAGATGCGGATATGTCGTTTGAATGTGATTCCCTCGACGATATAGATCCTGCAGCTATAGCCGCCGCTTTGGATGCTGCAGACGAGAAGAATAGGAAGCAGAAGTCTGGTAGGAGGATGTGAGTCTGTAAATATGGATACGAAGGGCTCATCTTGTTAGGTCAATGTATATTTGCTATTTCACTACTTAGTCAGTTCTCTTGCACTTACTTACTCATTCGATACTGTATGCACGGTGTCTAGTCTTTTGGTTTCCGTTGTAATCAACCGTGTCTACCGACAGGGTGGGAATGTTGCATTCAACTTGCACTGGACTTTCGGCAAAGACCGATGTGCACCGATTGCAGCCACCTGCCTCGTTGTGTCGATTGACTTGATGAACCACGCGCGTTCTACTACCTACCACCATGATGTCTAATCAGAATGTGCCCGCCGTGGCCTATGCGCCCGAGCATACCACCATTGAGGTTGCTGGGGATATGCTATGTTCGTGCTGTTTTCAACCAGCGGACGCGGTTGTGCGCCCTCTGAAGCGTTGCTCTGCCTGTCTTCGCGTTTCGTATTGTGAGTCTCCTTCGAATTTAGACTCGTCAATTTCATGAATTTGCACGGGCGTTAGGCAGTCCTAAATGCCAGAAGTCCGACTGGATACTTCGCCACAAGCAATTCTGTACACAATTCAAAAAGGTCAACGAACACGAGAAACATACGGCGAAGCCATCGAACCTCCTCGAGTTGATCAAGCAGAAGGTGTTTGCCTTCATGTATTGCAAAGTGTGAGGAGTCTCATCCGTGCTAGTCTATCAAGGAGCAAATTCTGAGCACCCACAACTCGGGTCATCCTGAGCCTTGCGCTGCCTGCAGCAACAACATTTTCAAGTGAGCAGCCGTTTGACCGATTTGTTTTTAGGCTTAAGTGCATCCGTAGAAAAGAAATTGTATGCCGAGTCTGCTTTCAGACTCCCTACCAAGCGGCGACTGTCAAGTCATTTGAGTCCTGCCAGGGCTGTGGTATGGCTCGAGTATGCTCTGACAAATGTAAGGAAGCCCTAGGCGGTGTTCATTCTCCAGACGAGTGCGCGATGCTCCGGCTACTGCGCGCAACTGAACGGGTGAAGATCGATTATCATCTCGACCGCAAGAAATCGTCTGCTTATGAACACCTCATGGCTCCCACCGCAGGCCCGCGTCGGCGCTATGTGCCACTTGCACGTTACAGCGGCTTGGTTGACTTCAACGAAGACGTCTCGAGGGAATACGCAGATACACCCGATATATCAATCATGTATCGTCGACTCGCTGGTACTTTCGAAACGTCTGAGCCTATGGCCGCTGAGGCTGTTGGCCAGTTATCAATGGAGGCTCAGTCCATCGCACTGACTATCATTGCCGGTCTAGAGGCTAGCGTTCCCGACATCACGACGCGGCGTTCACTGGAGATTCACTTCGTAGGTGCCTCCAATCGCGAGATTTCTACGCGTGCCATGTTGGAGGAAGTGCTACACCAGTTTCCCGCGCTGAAAGATTTGCGCATCCACTATGTTGGCCCCGAGGCAGACTTCGCGGAGGAAACGGGGCACAACTGGGCATGCAGTGTATGCCAGGCCCGGGGAAGTAGACGGACGCGCGCGCTTCATGCAGTGCCATATCACGATTTCCTAGCGCAGAACCCGGCTAGGCGCCCCGATCTTGTCGTTGCCCTAAACACCGGATGGTCAGAGGTAGACACATCGGTCTGGGCTCCTACGCTCCAGGCTATCCTCAAGCTTAAGATCCCAGCCTTGTTCACGGCGTACTCGAAGCAGGAGGCCGATCGGGAGCGTTCCTTCCAGCGGCCCGACATGGACTTCATTGTTGATGTTCAGCCTAATAAGTGGAGAGGTGTCATCCCCATTGTCAACATAGCTCTCAGAGATGATACTGATCACATTGCCGTGTACAGTAGCCAGTACTGGTATATTTTCAAAGGCCGTTAGGATGCCTTACTTCACAAGTATCATCGAAACTCAGTCAATCAATGTGCTACGTACAGGCTGATACCACAAAATGTATCTCGCAGAGTCCTTGGATCCAATCAGAGAGCAGAGGTATGACTTGCACAGGGGTTTTCAGTGCTCAAGACTTTTGAATACCTCCCAACGTTGCGCTTCATACGTTCTGTCAAACAAAAGGAACTGTGATATTTAGTATCCAATGCACACAGCTTAGTACCGAGCAAGGCAACGCCGCGTACGCGTCCTGTCTGTAAGCCATCCACGGATTGAACGAATGTCATTGTTAGCCACAAGAAAGAAGATCCACTGAGTGGCCAGCCGCACATATAAGTTAATAACTCGATCGTGTGCGAGGGACCTGTCACTCGTCTCGTGATCGCGTCGGCGCATCTACGGTCGCGGCAGAATTTGATGCAATTCGGCAAGCTGCTATACACCTAATGCCCTACCTGTCCTTTAAAACCTGACATCTTGACCATTTTCCTACGTCCCAAATGTGTACCAACAGGTTCTGCGGAGCCCTTCGTGGGGCTGCCAGCAGGCCTGGCGGTACGATGAGGACTGCACGACGTCCCTTGGGTCTTCAAGCTTCAAGATTCATCAAGAATGAACGGTGTATTGCACATGAATTGAATATCAATGCGGAGTAGCATACTGTGTTAGTCGCCTCGTTGCCATCTTAATCGACCGTGTCACCCTGGCAAGGTCACTGTCCTTCGCCGCCCTAACCGATTACAGTACCTCATTGTATGTACGTGCTGAAATCATATGGTTCCTCTACAGAAAAAAATCGACCGCGTCCACCGACATAGACTCGGTCCACCGACAGGGCGAAATGTCTTTGTGATGGGACCTGAATTGACCGACAAGCACCGATTGTAGCCACTTGCCTTGCTGGGTTTACTGATAACCACCAACGTCCATCTTACAACTATGTCTAATCACAGGATACCTGCTGTGACCTATGTTCCCGAGTATACCGCCATAGAAGTTGCTGGAGACATGCTTTGTTCATGCTGTTTTCAACCAGCGGATGCGGTCGTGCGCCCTCTAAAGCATTGCGCTGCCTGTTTCCGCGTTGCTTATTGTGAGTTTCCGCTGGCGCCATCTTTGGTCCTATTGCTCTCATAGATCTCAATTCGTGTTAGGCAGTCCTAAATGTCAGAAGTTCGACTGGAAACATCGCCACAAGCACTTCTGTTCGCAATACCAAAAGGTCAACGAATACGAGAAACATACTCCAAAGGCATCGAGCCTTCCAAAGCTGATCAAGCAGAAGGTGCCCAGCTCTGAATTGCGAAGTTACTAGAGGAGTCTTACGCTTTGCTAGTCCATCAAGGAGCAGATTCTGAGCACCCACGACTCGGGTCATCATGAGCCTTGCGCTGCCTGCAGCAACAACATTTTCAAGTGAGCAGCTTGTTTAAATCATGCATATTTGCTTCTAATTGGCGTTATAGGAAAGAAGTCATTTGCGAAGTCTGCTTTCGAACGCCTTACCAAGCAGCGACATTCAAGCTATTCAAGTCCTGCCATGGGTGTGGCATGGTTCGCGCATGCTCAGACGCGTGTAAGAAATCCCTCCACAGTGTCCATCCTCCCGACGAGTGCAGGATGCTCCGGCTCCTGCGCGCAACCGAACGAGTGCAAATCGATTACCATCTGGATCGCAAGAAATTGTTCTCCTCCGAACAGCTTATGGTTCCCACAGAAGGCCCACGCCGACACTACGTTCCTCTTGCACGTTATGGTGGCTTCGCCGACTACAATCGAGGTATCTCGATGGAATATACAGATACACCTGATCTATCTATCATGCATCGCCAACTCGCCAATACTTTCAAAACGTCTGAGCCCATGGCCGCCGAGGCTGTCGGCCAGCTAGTGATGGAGGCGCAATCTATCGTACTTACCGTCATTGCGGGTCTAGAGGCCAGCATTCCCGACATCACGACGCGGCGTACACTGGAGATTCACTTCGTAGGCGCCTCCAGGCGCGAGCATTCCACACGGGCCATGTTGGAAGAAGTGCTACACCAGTTTCCGGCGCTGAAAGATCTGCGCATTTACTACGTTGGCCCGGAGGCAAACTTCGTCGAGAACACGGAGCACAACTGGGCATGCAATGCTTGCCAGGCCCGAGGATGTAGGCGGACGCGCGCGCTTCATGCAGTACGATATCACGATTTCCTAGCGCAGAACCCGGCCAGGCGGCGCCCCGATCTCGTCGTCGCCCTAAATACTGGATGGTCAGAGGTCGAAACATCGTCGTGGGCTCCTACGCTCCAGGCTATTCTGAAGCTCAAGGTACCAGCCTTGTTCACGGCATACACGAAGCAGGAGGCCGAGCGGGAGCGCTCCTTTCAAAGAAACCTGGACTTTATTGTCGATGTTCAGCCAAACAAGTGGAGAGGCGTCATTCCCATTGTTAACATAGCTCTCAGAGACATGTTTAATCAAATTGCCGTGTACAGTAGCCAGTACTGGTATATTGCCAAAGGCCGTTAGCAAGCCTTACTTCGCAAGTATCATCGTAATTCAGTCGATAATTATGAGCTATGTACATGCTGGTATCACAAATTGTATCTCGCAGCGTCTTGGGGTCCAATCGGAGAGCAGAGACATGGCTTGCACAGGGTTTTCCAGAGATATAGACGGTCAGAAGCTCTTAAAATTGTACAGGACACGCTATGTCAAGGGGAAGGAACGGGGCAAGTACTATTTGTGTAGCAGTCATGCTGTATACACGTTTCTTCAATATAATCTATGCACATATTACGTGAATATTATTGGTAGCTACGAAAAAAGATCCACTGAGTGGCCAGCTGTATGCGTAAGTTGATAACTCGATCGTGTGCGAGGAACTTGTCTCGTGATCGCGTCGGCGCAATCCGATGCAGACGCGGCAGAATTTGATGTAATCTCGGCAAGCTGCTATAGACCAATGCCCTTCCTAGTTTTTAAAACCCAACACCTTGACCACATTTCTGCATCCCAAGGGTACTGTATACCAACAGGTTTTTCCGGGGCCTGCCAACAGACCTGGCGGTACTACAAGGAGCACGACGCTCCTTTGGGTCTTCGGGAACCATCAGGAATGTACTCACACGAGTTGAATATCAATGCGGAATAGCGTAGGAATTAAGTCGTTCAAAAGCTTGTATATACAGTATATACGTGGATGCACCCTTTAATGACTAAGTACAACACACCAGAAGCGGATTATACGGATTATACATCTGTTCGAGAGCCCCGGGCTGCAGTATGGTACTTCGTAGCAAGCCAAGTCAAAATGAGACTCCCATGTATATTTCAGCGATGCCTGGCTCGAGCTCATTTGAAGATTGAGGAGCCTAGGGCGCCTCTGACTGACCAAAACCCCGACCTGGTGATATTCTGCGTCGGGCTAAAGTCATATAAGCCGGGGCGAAATAATGCAACGGCTGTCGGTGTGACTATATAGCCGCCTCTTCGGTGCGCCCAGGCAAGTCTTGTGCAGGTCCTCACATGCGCGACGGATGCCCGTCGACGGGATAATCTACATAAATTGATCGACCTGCCCTTCTGCGTGGCATTTAGCCGGTGGCATCTTAACCAGGCGCATCCATTCAAAATGTCCCGTCTTTCTTTCTTGCGTCCTGCGTCCATTTCCTCGCGCCTTCGCAACCTATCCTCATCCAAACGCAATTTCGCAATGTCTTCCATCGAGCAATTTAAGCAGGCAAGTTGGCCGTCGTTCTGGTAGTAAATATGCTTATCCGCGATAATGGGAGTTGTAGGCGCCCCATAAGTGAGTAACGGATCTATAGACCCTGGCGCTCTAAATTGACCTATTCAAAGGCTTCTTGTGTATGTGCTGCCTATTACAACCATCTACTTCCACTTGACACAGCTGTGAAGGATCCCCGGGCCTATCGAAGTGGACGATGAGGTGCGCAAATGTTCATCTACACGAGATTGACTCTCATCCATTCCCAAGGTCCTCTATGCCAATGCCCATCCATCTATGTCGCATGTGTCCCCCGACTTTGTTCCCGTCTTCGGCGACTGCATTCGCATGACCAGGCGCGTAGCTGCGTTATCCTCCCCACTCGAGATCTAACCCCATCACAGGGAAGTTCTGCAGACGGAAGTTGGCCAACCGTTCCTCATCTCTGGAAGTGGCACGCTGGGCTGGGACCAGGTGTGCTCACGCGCTCTCATACTCCTCAAGACGGTTCTCATGCCAGCCCCAGGTCGCAGCCAATCTTGTAGAGCCCGGCGAAAATGCGCTGGTCTTGCACAGCGGTTACTTTGCGGACAGCTTCACTGAATGGTGCGTGATCCTCTAATACTCCGAAGACTTATGTATCAATGCAAGCTCGCAGTTTGGAGACATACGGTGCAAAGGTTGACCAGGTAAAGGCGCCAATTGGAGAGGCGGTTACCTCGGATGCTCTCGAAGAAGCCCTCAAGTCCAAGAAGTACAAGGTCGTAACCGTGACCCATGTAGACACGTCCACGGCCGTTCTGTCTGATATCAAGTCAGTCGCAGCCACCGTTCGACGCGTCTCCCCAGAGACCCTTGTAAGTCCTCGATCGCGTTGGACCGCGCGATTTTGATCATTTCGCCTTCAGGTTATTGTAGATGGCGTCTGCTCGGTCGCCAGCGAAGAGATTCGTTTCGATGATTGGGACATTGACGTTGTCCTCACCGCTAGCCAAAAGGGCTTGGGAACACCTCCCGGCCTCAGCATTCTCGTTGCCAGCCCTCGTGCGATCAAGACCTTCGAGACGCGCTCCGTACCCGTCACCTCGTATTATGGTTCGTGGAAGAAGTGTGTACTTGAAATCGGTTCTTGAACAAGCTCTGATGAACCATGGCCTAGATGGCTTCCTATCATGAAAGCATACGAAAGCGGGTCTGGTGCATACTTTGCAACGCCGCCCGTCAACCTCATCTATGCATTCCACGCATCGCTCAAGCAAATCACAAAGTCTTCGCCATCCCTTGCCGAACGCTTTGCACTTCACAAAGAGGTCAGCCAGAAGGTCAAGGATCTCGCCGCCGAGCTCGGCATCAAGCAACTCCCTCTGGACCCAGCTTTTGCTGCTAATGGCATGACTGCCGTACGTCGCTTTCGCTCCACCTCGGACACCTTTGTTGATTACATGGGATAGCTATACTTCCCTGGAAGTATCACAGCAGCGGACGTTGTCGGTCCTCTTGGCCAGAAAGGCATCGTCGTGGCGGGCGGGCTACACAAAGACATCAAGGACAAATACTTCCGTATAGGGTGAGTCCTTGCATCTTCGGGCGATGGCACATCGCTGAGCATTGTATAGACACATGGGTGTTACTGTTGTCGACAAGAAGCGTTCAGACATCGACACTCTGCTGTCCGCTCTCCGCGAGGTCCTCACCAAAGCCGTACAGAAGTAAGGAAAGATACCCGACGGACAACCTGGTTCAATCCGAAATAAGAGCAGCCTATTCTAGTAGACCACATAGAGAGGGTGCGTTGTATACTTAATCAACATTAGTTTTTGTGTCAGTCTCCATGTCACGTCGGTAGTAGTTGTGTGCCCGACTTGGTATCCGATCCTGGGAGAGTTTTAGACGTACGCTTTGTGAAGTCGGCAAGGGATCTCATCGTAAGTATGCGTACCTATTGTCCAGCAGGAACTACTAACACACATGCGCGAAGCAGGCGCAAAGAGTAGCGAATGTGTGCCCTCTGCGCATGGTTTGCCGCGATCTCGTTGGTAGGTCTATTGTAATTCGCGCGGACCCGCCACAGGTTCGAAACTGGGCAAGGTCGAACATTCCATCGGCAGCCTCCACATCAGATATCTTGCCCGAGGAGGTTTATCAGCACATTTTTTGGGAAAATGTATAGCCAATGGCTTTTCCAGAGTTTGCTCTAATGACAACATTGGATGGATTACTGAGCAGCATGCATAGCAAGGAGGAAGAATATTCACCACGAGTGGGATAATTCATGGAAGTGGTTCGTAAACGACATTATTGCGCACCTGGCCACCCTTCTTTTGCTACAATAATGCGTGATGCACTAAATACAGGCTAATAGTTAAGTAATCGACTTCGAGCATGATCGTTGAATACAGAGCAGCGTAAGCCTGACCGAGTAGACTGAGCCATCGTCTACAGCTACTCCATGGCCGTTTGTGTTAAGCGCATCTTTAGCCACATTGTATCAGCCACTTAGTCTCACTGAATTCATACAGGGGATTAGTTTCTAGGCAGGCAACACCTGGACTGCGGTTGTGCTATTCACTTCAGTAGCACCGTCGAAGCTCTGAATTCCGTAGACGCGAGTCGAGCGCTCAGCGGCAAATCGTCACGAGTCCCCGCGGTTATATCACGACAAAGGGCTTGTGTAGAGCTAGATACTTCATTCGAAAGCTGCGTAACAATAGAACTTGGATTTTAGATCACGAGAATTATATGGTACACTCCTCCAACCTCAATA
This sequence comes from Cylindrobasidium torrendii FP15055 ss-10, assembly GCA_000934385.1. Taxonomy (NCBI): domain Eukaryota; kingdom Fungi; phylum Basidiomycota; class Agaricomycetes; order Agaricales; family Physalacriaceae; genus Cylindrobasidium; species Cylindrobasidium torrendii. The sequence continues at coordinate 39,672 of KN880463.1, forward strand.
CATTCTTAAGCCTCCTCCGTCGCTACGAGGTCCTGCTTTGCTGCCACCGAGGCTTTGAGGGCTACTTCGATTTTTTCGATATCCCCGCGCTCGTTGTCTACCACAGAGGTACCCATGTGTCTGGAATGGTATGAGGACAATGTGTTCATCAAACTATACAGAAACTTGCCCGATGCGAATGTACTTGTCTGAAGTCCATTAGCCAACCATTCCAAACATCTGCTGGAACACACCTTTGATATCCTTATGAATGCCGCCCGCAATGACCACACCGCTGTCCGCAAAGCGAGGCATAACATCTGAAGGAGCGAAGCCTGTGGGAACATAGAGCGCTGTCATACCATTTGCAGCGCTACCTTCCTTGGGGACTTCCTTGTACCCCAGCTGGCGCGCAACAGCCCTGATCCTCTCTCCCGCACGCCGGTGAGCCAGAAGCCGAGCGCGCATAGTGTCCTCGGTGGCCGTGATCTGCTTGAGCGAGGCGTGAAGTGCATAAATCATGTTGACTGCCGGTGTGGCGAAATACGCTGCCTTCCCCGCGTCGTACGCACGCATAATTGGGATCCACCTGAGATGTAATGTCAACTAGAGGCATAGGCCGCGGAGTCAAGGCAGGTACCTTTGCCAGCTGCAGTAGTACGCAGCGACCGGAGTCTTTCTGTTTTCAAATGCCTATAGCCGTATTAGGAAATGTGCCCGCTTATGGGATACGTGGAACGCGACCTTGATTGCGCGCTGGCTGGCGACGAGGATGCTAAGGCCTGGGGGAGCCCCGAGGCCCTTTTGACTGGCGGAGACGACAATGTCGAGGTCCCATTCGTCGAATTTGATGTCTTCACTCGCTACCGAGCAGACACCGTCGAGGACGACAAGAGTGTCAGGACTAACGCGCCTGACAATAGACGAAAAGGTCTTGATGTCGGAAAGAACGCCGGTCGAGGTGTCGACATGCGTGACTACGACAGCCTTGTACTTCCTTTTCCTAATGGCTTCTTCCAGAGAGCTTGCAGCCACGATTTCACCAGCGGCCGGCGCTCTAAGAACGTCTACGATGGCGCCATATGCTCGAAGACTAGGCCCAGACAGTAATAAGCGATGAGTGAAGTGTAGCCTAGAGCGGGACACACCAATCTGCGAAACCATCGCCAAAGTACCCTGTGTTCAGCACGAGTACAGCTTCACCTTGTTCGATGAGGTTGCACGCGACCTGTATGTGGGGTATGGTCAATTTTTGCTCTAGATTCACCAACCAAAAGACCCCAAAAGGTGAGGAGACGCACCTGGTCCCAGCCGAGGGTACCACTGCCTGCCAGGATGAACGGGAGTGCAGAGGTGGTGTAGAGGACCTTTCTGTGCGGGGCGGTGACATGTCAAAACAAGGTCGAGGAAAGTTGTTGAAGCTAACCTGGTCATATGTATGGCTTCCTTGAATGTAGCCACAAACGAGGGATCCATATGGGACTTTGTCGGCTGCGCAATGGCACGCATGACCTGGCGCGACGTTGTAAAATTGAAATGTGGGGAAATGGGGGAAGGCATTGTATACCTCGTCAGTGCATTCTATGGGTCCGGGGATGCTAAATGCACCTGGTGAGCATCTGATGTGAGGCTGAAAGGTACAGTCACGTACGCCAAAAGCCTGGTTGTGAGTGGACACCGTCAGTGCAACAGGTCGGCCGAAAAGTTCAAAACGTACTTGCGAGATGCCTGCTCGAGGGGCTGAGTGAGTCGCGCGGGACAAGCTGGGTAAAGAAACACGTACGTTAGTCGTGCTCATTGTTGGTTGTAGCGTTGTAATGCGGTTGGAAGGAAAGATGAAGTCTGCTAATGCGTTCGATCATTGAGTACTTTAGTACTTCCGGCCCGCGGTTAGATTAGATAAGATTAGTCCAGGTAAGACACGTTGCGAGCCTGCGGCAACTCAATTACCTTGCGTTCCACCGTCATCCGGTCCTTTCGAGCGCAGGAATTCCAGCAACGACAAGGGACACTTTCCACGTGAAGACGATGCAATTGTAATTTGAACAACGCGTTACACGGTGACAACGACCATTGAAACCGATCGCGGCGGCTTTTTGTTCAGATTCTTCAGAACGATGATCATTGTTTCTTTCCGTTCTACCATCTCCTTCGTTTCCTCCAGGCTGTAGATATCGCCAACTGGTGCGTATTTGTATGTTCCTCCGCGAACGTTTCTCATCTTGGTATTTTTTAGCTCTCCTTTGCCCACCTCTATCACAAGAAATCATCCAGCGAGACAGTCGCAGATTCACATCCATCAGTTTTCGTCCTCACAGGCACAAGCAGCCTCGAGCAGCGACTTTCCAGAAAAGCCCGGGTCGTCTGGCCCAATTGGACAACTAGAGAACTCCACTGTCGTCACACACCCTCCTCTTGCCCTTCTTCCACCATGCGCCTCCCTTTTGGCAAAGTGAAAGACGGCGAGAACGGCGAGCTCGACCAGCCGGTGCTCGTCGCACCGTCCCCCGCCTATGCCGATACAGCACATGCGCATTCTAGTCGCTCGTTACCCACCGACCTTAAACCACCGGTGTCTCCGTTGACAGAAGACAAACGTTCCAACTCCCTATTTTCAAGGAAGCACAACCAACCGCCCCCTTCGTCATTGTGCCCGCCGCCAGAGCCAGATGATGGCTCATTCAAAGTTGTCTCCTTCCGGCACATTGGCCTTCCCACCCACCCTGCGCACGCTCCCAATGGTTCTTTCGTTGCTCTCGCTCCCAGACCCCGGGCCAGCAGGACGTTCTCATCGGATTCGTCGCAGCTCATCTCTGTAGCCGCATTCCGCGATACTCAGTCAAGGCGCAATTCCATGGCTGGTTCTCTAGGATCATCATTTCGTGCGCCGAGCCCAGGTCCATATGGACCTCTGCCACGTCCTGCCAGTGTGCCCGGTATTCGGGCTCTACAGACGAACAACGTGGTGTCCGACGCACTGTCTGATACCGAGGACGACGACTATGGCGATGATGACAACGACCACAATGCTGAGTCTTCACGCCACACCCTCAAGTCGTCGAGCTCTCTGCCTTGGGCTACCCCAGCTAATGAGAAAGGAGTGAATCAGTCGGAGACTGTCCTTGCCCGACCCGAAGCTGACATGTCGACTGTTGCGGCTCGTTCATCACCGGTTAGAAAACAGTCGTCCTTGCTTAGTTGTGCGTCATATTCTTTGCACATAACGTCTTCAGAAACTCAAATGATCCGTTCAGACTCACAAAGCACTGAGGAGGGCAGCCTCCCTAGCCACCTTGTGTCTCCTTGGGAGTCGGCCCCAGCTGCGGCACAGAAGCCATCAGCGAACATCGGCAGTTTCGTTTCACTTTCCGCCCCATCTGCAACACCCACGGTTGCCCACACGAGCTCGGATGCCGGGGTAACGCCTTTGTCACCGGTCATCACGTCCACATCTTCCCCACAGCCGCCGCAGCTGCCGCCAGCTTCCGTCGAAGACACCGATCAAGATGCATTCGACATGAGCTGGACCCTACTCAATAGGCTGAACGAGTCGGACGCATCAGCTCCCAAGTCGGAGTCGAGTACAAACCAGAGTCCGGAGGAAATACCTTCCACTCGCCCCAGAAATCTCCAGGCAGCCGATCCTGCGAATCGCTCGAGTATGGCCGTTCTCAGCACACAGCCAAAGGCAGCGACTCACCGCCGGTCGGCCAGTGAGCAACGGTCTGCAACCCAGGACGATGAAGACCTCGCAGGCGTACTTGGCGGCGCATTGAGCCTCATCTCGCGTGATGCCAATGACCCATCTGTTGCAGACAAGGATTTGAATAGCTCTTTCAAACCAGTCCGCATTACTCGACGAGAACCTACCCCTGGATTCGCAGTGACTTCAAGGCCAAAGCAAATTCTTGCCAACGACGCACCCAAGGTCGCGCCTTCTTTGGACACTTGGAGCGTCAGCTCTGGGTCGTCGGAGGCCTCTAGCTCATCAGAGTCCCTTGCTCCTCCACCACCTAAGCCTGCAACGACATCTAGGGCCTCATCTCCCTTCAAAGCGGGTCGTCCTCCGAACTCTGGCTCCAATCAATCTCTTGCTGGGCTTCAGGCCCGGCCACCTCCCCAGTCGGCACCAGTATCTCGCCCAAGAAGTTCGTCTCAGATGCCCCCTCCTCGATGGCCGCGCCCTTGGGCAACGCCAGACAGTTCCACCGGCGATTCTAGCAGTCCGCCAACACCTAAAGATGGTAGCGATATTTCATCTGGTCCTCGTCGCCCATTCGCAAATGAAACAAAGCCCCGGAGTGCGAGCCTTGGTGTAGCGGATGAGAAAGCAAAGGAGCAAGCCAAGATAAAGACCCAAATGGAGCGCCATCGCAAGGAGGCGCGCGCAGCTATTGAGGTGTGTAGTTCATCCGTCTATCTTAGCTGGTATTGACGCCAGCTGTAGCTCGGCCACGCCGTTAATCCGAACTCAGCTTCGGATCCCGCGGCCAACAAGCGTCAGCACCAACGGCGCAACTCGAACATGAGTGCTTTCAACGGATGGGGCGGGCCAATGGCTTCCCCCATGGCGCCATCTCCCTTGATGATGCCCAATGGCCAGATGGTGGCCTCCCCTTATATGCCTTTGTCGCCGAACCCCCAGTATATGGCGGCGGCAGCGGCAGCGGCGCATCAGCAACAGGCAATGATGTACGCGACTCAGGCGTACCAATTGGCGGCGATGCAGCAGCAACAGGCGTGGGCGGCGAGCAGTCCTGTCGCGTGGGGAACGCCTCAGACCACTGGCTATTTTCCTCCCCAGCCTGTAGCGCCCCCTCGAGGAAGCGCGCGTCCGCGTACCGTCAGCACGCCTATGAAGCCGAAAATGACTGGGCAGCAGACGCGGGCTGTCAGCCAGCCGCCAAAATCAGGTCACGGTGCTTCCACTGGACCCACCAGGAAGCGAATGGGGCAGCCGTCGAATTTGCGGTGAAAAACAACAACTCGAAGGGACTTATTTCTCTCTTGCTATGGACAACATACGCATTCTTTTTCTCCAGTGGACTTGTCATTACTGCATGGACCCTATTCTAGAGTACATTTCTGCTGTGGCATTTATTTGTTAGGTTGTGCCGTTAAGTTTTACACTTCACGATGCTGAGGGTTTCTTCTGTTTACGATGTAAGTTAGGTTGAGGACTGTATCACGGGGAAGGCTACATAGACTAGTCGAGGTACTGTAGAAAATCGGGTGGTAATTTATTCCTAGTGTTCCTGCTTGGGATGCTCAGTTGAATTCCTCCAGCGCGTGCTCAGGCGAACATTCGATGAGTTTCCTTGCAAATTTCGCGCGTCCTCGCTGTTCGAACCGACGATGACGATTGAGAGCTGCAGTACCTTGGCCTGGAAGGCATGCAAACGCGTGGCAGAAAATCGTCATCTCAAGGCGATTGGCCTGCGGAAGTCGTCGTTGGCGATGCGGAAGTAACTGAGACTGAGGAATTTGCCGAAGTCAGCATCGCGAAATAAGCGCTTGTTACTCGAGGAATCCTGTTGCATTGACAATGATAGCTTCCTTCTAGAATATGTAAGTACACGCTCGATGGGCTTGCAAGCCTGTAAGCAAAAGTGACAATGGCGGCTTAAATACGACGATCGGTATTCCCAATCTGGCGAACGTTTACATCAGCAATAGCTTTGCTCTCACTGTTCCTTTACCTTTTGTTAAGGGTGGAACATAACTTTTTCGGAGTATTTACAAATTTTGTGTAACTGTGGACTTGAGCGGTGACACAAGTGTACCGGATATGATGCCTGAAGTATTGTAGTTGGCAAAGGTGGACTTAGAAGCGTTTGTGCTGTCTACCCAATTTCATTTGTATGACTATGAAAATTACCTATTATACCCAAGCCCAGCGCATAGCTGCGCATTGCAAGTCAATGTTCGCGCGATTTCAAGCGCGTTGAGGTGCACGTGTATCTCGATCGCACCGCTGCGCGCAACGTCCACTTTAACTTTCGGCCGCACAATGGTTGGACAAATACCATGGCCTCCACTAGCGTAATTCAACAATCCATCGTCAACGTTGGCAAACCCCTCACACGCGCCTCTTTACGCCGAATTGCCAATGCGCTCAAGCCTGTAGTGCCGGACTCATCGAGGGAATTGGGAGACAAGAGCGCCGCCGTGTTGCTGCCGCTCTGCAACGTGCGGGATGTGCCCGGAATTTTACTTGAAGTACGCGCAAAGACAATGAGGACGCATTCGGGTGAAGTGAGCTTTCCTGGAGGAAGAGTTGATTCGGTGCGCCGTGCTGCGTGAGGCCATTGAGATCTCTACTCACTCATCTTTCTCTAGACGGACGAGTCCATTGTCGCGGCGGCTTTGAGAGAAACGCACGAAGAGCTGGGGATACCGCCGGCACGAGTAGAGATACTGGGCGAATTGACAGAGGCAGAGACGAACATGCACAAAACGATGACTGTTTGGCCGTTTGTGGTGCGCAATTTCAATCGGATATTCTGAATGTTGCTCAAAGCTTGCAGGGATTCGTCCATGCGCCAACGAGTGCAATCACCGGGGACGATGAGCCTCTTCCCTCCATCTCTGTGGCCGATATAATGCCCCATATCTCCCCTGACGAAGTGCACAACGTCTTTCACTTGCCGTTGTCCGCCCTTACCTCTCCGGCAAGACTGCGGTCGTCGATGTTTCGAGGGCAGCGGCCGTACTGGGCAATCGATGTCTCTGACCTTCAAGATGCCAACGTCTCCGCGGACCTAGCGGCATCAACTGTTGGCTTTCCGTCCTACTCTCGCGATATTCCAGACGATAGTGAGATAGGGATTGGCATGAACGATAAATTGGAAGTCTGGGGGTTGACTGGATGGTATGTCAACCTATTTATGCAGCGCGTACACATGTGTAGTGTAGATTAAATCACTGTCGAATAAGTCCATGTTTTAGATATTGCGTCCGTTTCCCTTTTGTTCGGAAACCATGGGCCACTGATCTAGAATTCTCGGTTCCACCTGTGCTTCTCTTCACCACCATGTCCTTTTACACCCCAGTCGACGGTTTTCCGACATCGACGTCGAACACGCAACGTGAAACAGAGAATGTCCTCGCGCGCCATCAACCACCGACTACGCCGACGCCTGCAGCGCACAACATCCTTCACAAGCAGAAGCACATGCAGTATCTCGTGCGAAATCTCGTGCAAGGCTTTCCAGAAAGATATCAATCCCAGGATGCCAGTCAGCCATGGCTAATGTTCTGGACTCTGCAAGCATTTAGTATTCTCCAAGTTGGCCTTGATCCTGGGAACCGACAAAGGTGCGAACCCAGCCTCTCGCACGATACCCTTTTGACAAGTCATCGTTCCAAGAGCGATATCCACGATCCTGGCATGGCAGCATCCAAAGGGTGGCTTCGGTGGTGGTCCTGGCCAGGCGGCTCACCTACTCACCACCTACGCCTCTGTTTGTGCGCTCGCGATAGCTGGAAAGCCTGGCCCAGGCGGCGGTTGGGATGAGATTGATAGGTGCGTTTCAGTGAATATGTCCAACTAGCTATCGACTCAACTAGCCCCAATCTAGAAAGAAACTCTATGAATTCTACATGTCCCTCAAACAACCAGACGGTTCTTTCACGGTATCCCATCATGCAGAAGTCGATGTCCGTGGGATATACTGTCTCCTCGTCGTCGCCACTCTCCTCGATATCATGACACCTGAGCTTGTTGCTGGAACAGCTGATTTCTTACGATCCTGCCAAACGTATGAAGGCGGTTTCGCCTCTGCCTCTCAACCCTATTTCGGCGCTGATGGCAAGCTCCTCTCCACGCGCCCTCCGCTAGGCGAAGCCCACGGCGGATACACATTTTGTGCGCTAGCGTCCTGGGTACTTCTACGACCGTACGCAGAGCCAAATGCGCCAGACATCAATCACAAGAACCTCCTTCGATGGCTTGTCCAAATGCAGGGCGGCCGCAGCGAGCTCGGTGGCTTCAAAGGGCGCACAAACAAGCTTGTCGATGGATGCTATTCGTGGTGGGTCGGCGGCGCCTTCGCATTGTTCTCCGCCCTGGAGCCTGCAGCACATCTACCGAACCCACATGCGCCCCCACAACATCATGAAGACGACCCCGACACCAATGCAAACTGGGACGATGTTGACGAGGGGCTGTATGACCGCGAAGCCTTGCAGGAGTACGTTCTGTGGGCCGGACAGCATTCTTCTGGTGGATTGAGAGACAAGCCACCAAAGGGCGCAGACGCATATCATACACAATATGTTCTCGCTGGGCTCTCGTCCGCTCAGCATAGGATAGTACCCGACGCGTCGAGGAGAGCGGAACTCGAGGCGGCTTGGGCGGATGCACCGAGCGAGGCGCAGAATACTACGGAGGGACCTGCATGGCTTGATCGTTTGCGTCCCGAGCGCAAGCGCGTTTTTATCGATGCGCTGAGTTGGTGGGAGGACAAGACCGCTGCCAAGGTGCTGGGTGGGCCGGGGAACACAGTCAACGCATCGCACCCGTTGTTTGATTTGACAATAACGCACGCAGAGGGTATTATGGGACATTTTTATGGGCAGACAATACCGGTGAAGGGGGCTTGAGAAGGGACCATTTACATACGCAAGCATGCAGGTGTTTCTTCATAGCTACAGAGTTCGGTGGAGAATGTGAAATCATGCTTCCCTTATGTCGAAGGTTTTCCGGCTGGACGAAGGGGTCTTAGCTCGAATATGTCTGGGGTAAGGCCTAATAGCGGTAACGCAAAAGTGGATGTAGTACATATGTATGTATTCATTAGTTTCCCTTGTGCCTGCGTAATCCGAAGATAGACTAGATAGACTGAGACCGGTTCGTCTAATGAACAGGATGGGGCTTGCGCTGCTTCTTTAGATTGACTGGATTTCGCGTTGCTTGAAGTAGCGACAAACGGTCGAGCTAACATACCATGAGTACGACGCGGGAATGGCGAGAGGAGAACATACTTTTGATTTTGTGTTCTGGTCCATCTCGCCTGATTTTTGCCCTGACTTCGCCGCAGGATTAAAGCCCATCTCTTTCACCATAGATGCATTGAACGCCGTCTTCACCCGTTTCGGCGTAGGTCCCTCTTCTTTTGACCCTTCATCCTCGTTGGTGGAACCGAACTTCCGCTTCTCTGTCTCCTTGCCTTTGCCTTTGCCCTCTTTCTGAGCTTTAGCCTTCACTGAGGCGGCATGCTCTCTCGCGGTCATCACGGCTTTCATCCCATCCTTGTCTCGTTCCAGTAATGATTTCAGCGACTGATCTGCATCCTTTGCCATTTGCCGCTGCGCCTTTGCCTGCGCTTCCCTGCCTATTCGTTCTGATGTCTCGGATGTGCGCACGACATGCCCAGCGAGCACGAACGTTGCGGCTGGCGACTCTGATTCCGGATGCATACCCCACTTGCGCTGAGGATCGTATCGCGCGCGCTTCACAGACTGTGTCATCCCGGATGTTCTGTTGTGAAAATTAGGATCATGCTACGTGCAGTCCAGAATGGGTAACGTACCCAGCTGTGAACTCTGGACGAGCAGCTCTTGCTCGCTTGACGGTCTCTTGGACATGAAACTCGCATGCTTGGCAGACACGGCGGTCATACCAGGCATTGCAACGTGAACCATCTCGTTTGGTTGCAGCACACAAACCCATATCTGCGGCCCGTCCTAGCACAGTGATGGACTCTGCAGACTCTGGAGTGAGCCCTAGAATATTGGCATTCTGTTTGGAGGTACCCTGCGGACAATGTGAGCCGAGGAGATGTGCAAAGGAATGGCCTCTGTACCTGATTGGGCTTCATGATGCGAGGGTTCAAGATGACTACGACGTCGCCCTCCTTGCATTTGGAAAGGGACTCAAAAGCCCCACCGCTACCACCCCTGTAAGCTTTCTTGACTTTGCTGCTGCCTTCTGTAGTGATGGTATCCGTATTGTCTGCCTCAAAGAGAAAGAGCGAAAGACAGGCGTCGCCGCGTATGACAGCCTGACCACCCGTCGCAGAGGACGACGTCTTTCCTGCTGTACCGAAATCGACGAGTTTGAGTATCACAAACCGTTTTCCGGTCGGCTTTTTGTCTTCTTCTTTGCCCTTGCCTTTCCACTGTTGTTTCTCATCTGGCGCAAGAGGTATCGGGGCCTTGGTGTGCCGGATAGGACTGCGCTCAGCAACGACAGCGATGGTCAGCCAGTCCCCTGGGACGGGGACATCGTAGTTGTTTTTGTCGGTGAGGCGTACGCAAGAGTAGAGTTGGGAAGGAGCGAGATAGAACCGGCCGTACATGTACTCTTGCAAGTCCTCGTGTGGCAATGAGCGAGAGGATAGGCGGATACCCGAGTGAGGTTCGTATTGCTCCCAGTTTGGGTCATCGTACGGCGCTTCGTGCTCGTACGGGCCGGGTTCGAACTCTTCAATGAGCGCAAGGTTGTCATCGCGCTGGACAGTCTTCGGACGATCTGCGAACGACGTGGAGCGCTCGATTTCTGGCACGCGCTCTGCTTTTTCATCGTCGACGGCAGTTTTCGAAAGTTTGGTCAGCAACGTGGAGGGCGCCGACGTTTGAGGCGCGAATTCTGGCTTCGGTATTGATGGAGGACGTGTTGATGGTCCCGCCCGACGCGTTTCTTCAACTTTACGGGTCTTTTCTGACGATATTTAGTAGTTCAGACATTGAGACGCGTCGGGGGCGTACTGGGAGACGGTGTAGCGGCTACTAGAGGTCGCGGTCGGTTCCCAGGTGGTGGGGTCGTCGGGCGCGCCGCTGGCGGAACGAAATCGGCGGGCAGTTTCGCCTTGAGCGCTTCCATTTGTTTCCAAAGCTCATCTGCACGCTGTTTCTCCGCCTTCTCTCTCTCTTTGAGCGACTGCATGATGGACGAGAGGGACAGAGACCGGAAGCTCGGCCCGAGATCATGATTGGCCCTGTTGACGGCCCACGGGACACGCGCCTCGATCGATTCTTGATATTGACGACGACAACGAACGCCGTGTTTTCCGTCAGGCCAACCGTACTTCCCCTTGGCCCATGCGGCCATGTCGTTCTTCGGCTTCGATGATAACAATTTAGAGAATGACAGACAACGCTTTTTGCGCGGAGAGCAACCCAACAACCAACCTATCCCAGAGTACACTTGGGGGGCAGAAGGATACGATGGACTGGGTGATGCCCTCCAAGAGGGCGGCGATGATCTAAATGACGAAACTTTTGGCGGTAGTGGACCTGTTGGTGAGGAACATCGAGTACTGCTGCTGGGTTTGGAACGCCCGCTGATAGATGGCAGGCAAGGATTTCGATTTTTCTGGAACATCTGGCCAGCCTGAATATCAATCTGCTGAGAACCAGCATCCCGCCCCGCACAACGAACTCAAGTACCACGACCCACTACTTGGACCACCTTCGCAACACCAGCAGCAGTCCGGTACGCCCGGTTCCTGCCTGCCCTGCTCGTCCTATCCTGACGCGTCCCAGCTCCTAAGGGCATCCCTCCCAACTCACTTGAATCTCTTTGGGACGACAAGTCTCCGTTTTCGGCGCTCCCCCGTACTTCCAGCCGCGCTTCTCCCGGATATGGCTCCCCAATTGGCTACAATCGTTTGGAGTCACCCTCCCAGGGCATGAACCGCAATGGTATGCGCAATGCTGGCGATCTGGACGGCGAAATACGTATATTGGCACAGCAAAATCGTGAGCGGGAAATGGCTGCCCAGCGACAGATCCTTCTCCAGCAGCAGCAACAGCAGGAAGAGTATCTTCTCCGCCAGCAGGAACAAGAGCTCAGGCTTCGCGAGCGCGAACAGCAGCAGCAGAATTATCTTCAAGAACAGGAGCGCCGTCGTTACCTTCTCCAACAAGAACAAATGCGTCAGCAAGAGCTCCAGCAGCGCGACCTCCGTCACGATCTCATGCGCCAGAGAGAGCGCGAATTGCTTCAGCAGCAGCAGTACCAGCAACAAACAAGGACTCCTCCCCCTCGCATGTTGGCTTCGCCGTCGCCTCGGTTCCTTGAACACCAGCGCCAGATGCAGATCATCCAATACCAGCAAGAACGGCAGCAAGCGCTGCGTGTGCAGGAGCTTCAAGAACAGGTCCGCATGGAGAATCTTGAGCGCCAAATGCGTGCCCAACAGATTGGCGGCCACCAACGTCAGCTTTCGAACCACACGATGGCCGAACTACAGGCTGCCCAGGCCCAGCTCGAACGTCGTCAGCGGTCGCAGTCTCCTGCTGCCCGCCTTCCACTGGGAGAGGGTCTTCATTATGTGCCCCAACAGCCGAGGACGCTTGCGGACATTACACAATCGGACATGTTGCGGGACCTTGGTGGTACTCCGGCTGAACAAGAGACATTGAGGATGGAGGCGATGAGAAAAATCGTCGAGGCGGAGAAGCTTGAAGAGAAGCGCCGTCGTCGGGCAGCAAAGATTGCTCACATGGTACGTGCATTTCTTTTGTTTAAATTACGTTGCTGAAGTGTTTCTAGTCGCGTTACAACGACTTGATGACCCAGTCTGACAAGGATTTCATCACCCGTATTCAAGTGTCCCAACTTGTTACACAGGATCCCTATGCAGACGATTTCTACGCTCAGGCTTATAGCCAAATCATGCGCTCGCGGATGGGTCTCCCCGGTCACGACGAGCGAGTGCTGAAATTTGGTGCTGGAGGTGGCATTGGGCTTGGGGTTGCGCCAAAAGGCAACCACCGCCGCCAAAGCGCGATGCAGAAGATGCAGCAGCAGGTTGAGCGCATCGTCAACAATGCAAGGCGGCGTGAAGAAGAGAAGGGGATGCATTGTGCGTTGTTTGATGGTGTAACAGAGTCAGGCTAACGATAACCGTGTCTTTGAGCAGCGCTCCACAGTCTGCAAGGCGCGCTCGGGAAGACGTCGGGGAGGAGCTATAAAGCAGCTCCTCGGCAGCTCCTCCAGGTTGACCCAAACGCCTCGACTTCGCCTTCGCTGGCACATGCGACGGCCCATATCTCCAAGCAAGATGCCGCCGATGATGCGGCGCGTCCGAAGGAAGATGCCGGCGCCGAGGCTGCTAGGCTCGGTCGTGAAGCTCTTGGTGATGCTGCCCACGTAGGTCTAACAATCTTCGTCATGTTGGCCCTGCTCAGTTCATTTAGGCCACCGACTTCGTCAACCGCGATCCGCTTACGCAGAAAGAGGCTCTACACACTCTCGAAGACATCCACGACCTTGTTCTCCGTGCAGAACAGCTCAAGCAGGAAGAACCACCAGAAGAGGACGAGGAGCAATACGTTGCCTGGTGTGTATAACCCCGTTAGCGACGTATTCAAGACTAAACATATCTCAGGGATATCGAATACTCTGCTATTGTGGACAAGATGTGGCTTACCGTCAAGGTCATGGCACCCATCGCCACAAGCGACCCGCATCCATTCATTTCGCTGCTCATGCCCATGAAGGGTAAACGTGTTTTGCTGCGGCTGGCGCGACACTTCACCAACCAGCAAATGTTGACAATGCTCACCCTACTCGTGGCTTGCTACAGTCAATTGGATGTCGTTCGTACTTCAGCCATTCTCGACACGCTGGAGGACACAAAGGAACGCGCAGAGGTCGAACGCCAGCTGCATACTTTTTTGGCGACGGTGCTGCAGGTCATCGTTTCTGTCGTGAGCAATGCCAGCCTGAGGTTGATCACAGGCCTGTTGGGACTCCTGCTCGACAAGAATGACGTTCCAACGCTAGCTCAGACCGAGGCGGGTCTTTCTGTGATCACGGTACTCCTGGCGAGGGTAGAGGTAATCAAGCAGAGCCTGAGCACGCTCACGGAAGAGGAGATGCCGACGCCCGATGATGCCAGCCAATGGTACGCCCATTATCTCTGCTACAATCTCCTTTGGCTAATCTACTACATATAGGCAAATGATGTACGACCACATGTTCGAACTTCTTACGCCTGTCTTTCCGCTGCTCTTCCCTTCGACAAGGATGCTTACGCGTGGATACCAACTCCCGCCGTCGAACCCAGTCATCGACGCGCTAGACCGCCCGGCGTGGCAGTTCCTCGCAACGTTTGCACTGCATGCGGCGCCAGAGCAACAGCCCATCCTTGTGCAGAGCCTGCGCGAGAAGGTGCTTGAAAATGTCATCAGCGCGAAGAAAGGCTGGGTCGCGGACGAGGAGGAGCGTGCGGCAAAGTTGGCGAATGTGGATCTGTTCTTGCAAGCGCTCGGGTTGAGCAGTGCTTTGATTGAGCCATAGAGAGGAGTGGCAGCATGTCTGAGCCACGGCGCGGCGTATTTTGAGCCACTGTAAGCGCCGATGGAGATCCACATGTGCTTGTGCGATACCTACCTAGGGAGAAAAAATAGCTGTACTTGTCATTGTCAGTGTACTTCTTTTTTGCTTTGGAAGCGGCCTACTATGAAATGTTGTGTTTGCCTTGGTATAATATAGACGTGTACATGCTTTCGGACGAACGGAAAGGGACGTGTCTTTTTTTTGTCTTTTGATGCCCAATGATTCCAGATATGTGTTCCGACAGGTGGTTAGACGAACCAACTAGCGCTATAGCTACAGGTCGGCTTAAATTAATAAAGGGAAATATTTCACTCGACTCACTATAGATTGTGTCACCTCACATATCATTTGATACATAGATACATAATCACTCAAAGCGTAGCTCAAATTGTATTGTAAATCATTTCGCAGTAGTGCACGCTCAGTCGAAAAGCGCGAATTGTTTTATTTCCATTTCGGGAAGGCGCGAGTCGTGAACTGCTAGTGCCGTTTTCGGTACTAGGGCTGAATCGAGTGGTTCAGTTGGTGCTCTGAAGCACTGCTCTATTATGCTGAGTGCAGGATTACGGGTGGCATGTCGGTCTGCGTTCTGCTGAGGGTAATAGTTGTGACTCTGCAGTTTTCAAATTAAATGTCGTGAGAAACCAAGAACTTCTGCCAGCTGGCAGAAAAGGTTACAAATACCGCGGTGGGATCCCGATACCTAGGTGTGATAGAGATAATGTCAAATTGATATATCATTAGGTAGTATATTGATTTTATTTACCTCATTTTGGCGCTATTTCTTTTGGCCACCACCGTAACGATAGTAGTCGGACTCGGAGGTTGCAAATTGGACGATGGACAGCGAGTGATGAACTGGGAATTCCTCACCAACGATAGTTAAAATTCTTGGGTACTTTAGATAGAATTTAACGTCCTTCAAAGACAGCATTGCAGCTTTAATGCATATGTTCTATTGGACTTCGGACCACGTGACGACAAAATAGACCGATTGGCACAATGGCAAATCGATACGCTTTAGGAGAATCAGCTCGGTAAATTTATGAGACATGATGTTGTATTTTCTCGACATTTAGGTGGATTTTCTGCGTCCCTAAGCCTCTCGTACATAGCTACATAATTCATAGATCGCTGATCGATCATCGAGCCCGTCGCCCACAACCAAAAGTAAGAACGAGGACATCATGATACGAGACAATCCAGCCAGAAGATATAATTCTCATTGCGGGAGAACATCTGCCTGCCGATTCTTCCTCAAAAATCCAGGATGACAAAGCCCAAGTGTCAACGTAACCTTGGCACACTACTAATGCACTGAGGAGTTGATAATGCATGGAGCATCTAATAGCACTGAATAAAATAAACCTGCTTCAAATACACCACTGCGACCTCGATGCGACATTTCTATGGCGCAATGAAGGGATCTTGAACGAATTGGCCCAACAACATGCTTTGGGAGAATCGATTCATTAATTTTATCATATATAGTGCTGTATTTTCTTGACATTTGTGTCAAATTTTCACCTCCCTGAACATGCCGTACAGAGCTGCATAATTGATGCCATTGTAACGCTGATCGAGCCTATCGCCCTCAGGAAGTCTCGACGAAAAGAGTGACATCGTTATGATACCAATCTCAACAAAATGTGAATTTGTGAGTTCTCATTTCCAGGAAACGTCTTGTCCTCCCACATAGGTAGTGGTAGTGGCAGTGCTGTGTTGCATCCAGGTTGCATCCAACATTGGAACAACGATGGAGTTTGCTTACGGCAGTAACATCCAACCTTTGCATGCTATACACTGAGGATTTCTTAATCACTTGGTACTTCGCTCACAGAGATACCTTAAGTAGTTTGAATACTTGTGCTTGGACAGGGACCGCATCGATGAGCTAACCCAGAACCAATTCCTGAACTCCGTTAAATTGAGTAAACCATTACATGCCACATGGTGTGATGAAGATACAATGCGAAAGCGTAGCAAAAGTATGAAAAAATATGTGGGATAAATACACGGCGCAGATCATAGCTTCGCGGATACCTTCACCTTGGCCGAGTTTGACTGCAGAATCTCAGCCGCCTCGTTCACCATGTTCTCCACAATGGTCTTCGCCGGCAGGATGTCCTTGATCAACTGTGGAACCATGAGTATATGTGCAACGGGGTTGAGAATGAGGACGTACGCCAGCGACACGACCCATCAGCCATGGACGCGCAGCAATGGACTTCTCCGGGTGCTTCTGCAGGTAGTCCTCGATGGGAATAACGCCCTTCGCGGTCAAGTCCTTGATCTCCGCCTGCCTCGTCTCATTCCACTCCTTCACAATCGGGGTATAGAGAACGCGTAACGGGCGTCCGGTGTAGATGAGCGTGGTGACGGCATCGTCCACACCAGCCTTGACGAGCAAGTCTTTGTGGATCTTGGGCGCACCTGCCTCCTCGGCGGCAACGAAACGAGTACCAACCCCTGGAATTATGACATAAGATTCAGGTTTAGTGGAATGAGCAAGTCACGCACAGACAGCCTCTGCGCCCCAGGAGAGGTTCGCTGCCAAGCTCCGTCCATCGTATACCGCACCTGCTCCGATCACGTATACGGGACCGCCGGTGAGTGGGGACTTGCGCCCCTTGCACTCGTCAACGCAGGCGGGGATCAGGATCGATGCGGGTACATCGCCGGTGTGTCCGCCACCTTCTCCGGCCTGAGCACAGATGAGGTCGACACCGACGTCGAGTGCCTTCTTGACGTGCTTGGGGTGGCCGACCATGTTCATGACGGGGATGCCGGCCTTGTGTAGCTTCTCCACAACCTCGACGGGTGGGACTCCGACAGCGCAGACAAACAGAGATGCCTTTTCTTCAATAATGACATCAATCAACGCAGGAAGGTTGCCCTTGGTATAATCATACTGTCTTCAGTGTCAGAAAAGCGTGTCGGACGGATGTCTCGGAGGGTTGACGTACGTTTGTCTTGCGGGCGTTTCCGCCAACTTGGGGAAGGAGGAGGTCGACGCCGAATGGTAGGTTGGGCGAGGTCAAGTCTTTCTTAATGGCGTGGATCTACCCAAAGGTGAGGGAATGCGATTGGGTATTCAAGAAGATAGCACACCTGCTGGCGCAAGATCTTGGGTGTGTAGCCGTGGCCACCAATAACGCCGAGACCGCCCGCATTGGACACAGCAGCGGCGAGCTCTGGGCCGGCTGCGACGTTCATGCCCGCGAGCAGAACGGGGTGCTTGATGCCGAAAAGCTTGGTAATTGGGGTGGAAATGGTGGCCATGGTTTGTTGGTGCAAGAAAGAGATGGCGGTAAGTGTCAGAGAGAGCACACCGTGGAATATAAGCTGATCGGGAAGATGAAAGCATGGGATTCTTTGTGGGACTCGGACATGATTTCCCGGAAGCCGGTTCTCACTTGCCGAGAGACGCATACGTGGTGACTTTTTCAGTGTGTGGATATTCCAACTTTCTAAAGTTGCGTGTCGGAAAGAGATGAGACGATGCCCACCGTATCGGAGCTTTTGTGAGTCCAACATCCTCGTTTCCCTGCATTCACTTTATCTGTTTCCCGAAGGCAGATTGAACACACAGTTTGTTCACCCCGGTTTCAATAGCAGGGCCATGTTTTTACTACCGGATAAGAGAAACGCGGGGCCCCGCATCACCTGCTTTTTTAGTGTAACTGACTGGGAACGACGTCGTTCCTATAATGGGACCGGGAGACTCTCACGCATAGGCCAGAGCGTCTGTTTCTTCATCCACATTTTGCGCCGGCTTTGCCCATATCTCAAAGGGGATGCACTTAGGTTCGGCTAAAAGTCATGTGTTCTCTGCCGCGCTTGATGCGAAGTGCTCGCGCGTCTTCTGTGTATGGCCGACCGTTGCACCAAGGCAAACATACGCGCATGGGTCCTTTGTTGGATGTCCATTGCCATTGGCGCTGGAGTTGTTCCCAAAACTCACCTGTACACCTACAAGCCATTCCTTACGACGCCACATTGCCCAGAGGAGACAGGGAGGGACCTTATCTCTGCGCCTCGAGGCGGGGCAATTGCTCTGTGCTGATCGCGATCGATGGTGATCGCAAGAGATTCGCAGCCTGCGCGGTTGCTGGATATGATTGAAAGGACCTTCGCCGTGTGTCCACCATCATGTCGAACCGCAACCCGGCGTCCTCTTCGAACACAAGCTCAGCGTCGTCAGATAACTGGCGCCGTACGTCTGGTGCCCGAGGAGGAGGAGGGGGAGGAGGCGCCTCAAAGTCCCCGGCGTTCACGAGCAACCGCCAGCAGCGCGCACCGATATCGCGTGTACGGCCGTCGACTGCTCCCTCCTCGTCCCACGGCGCAGCTCCGGCACCTCAGACCGCAGACACGGATGGACAAGACGGCGACGACGCAGAGGTCCTCAAAGCCGTTTCAGAAGGCAGACGTCTATACGTCGGAAACCTACCGTATATGGCCAAGACGCGCGACATTGAACGTCTCTTTCAGTCCGAAAGCTTCACGATGTAAGTAGAGGTTTTGCCGACGTTCTATCTCGCATGTTCATTTATCGCCCTCCAGCCAGCGCATCGACATCAGCATCGACCCGTTCACCGGCCGGAATCTTTCATACTGCTTTGTCGACATGCCCACTCCGGCTGAGGCACAGCGAGCTATCGCAACACTCAACCAGCGCGACTTCCTCGGCCGCCCACTCAAGGTGAACTTGGGCATTGCAAAGCGCCGGCACGACCCTACGCGGCCGTCGAAACAGCCCCTTGCGTTCGAGGGCTGGCGCGAGCCAGAGGAGCGCGCGGCAGAACACTGGAAGGGCGTCGCAGAGCAGGGAAGACGACTCTACATCAGCGGCCTACCCTCTATGAATTACCGTACAGCGAACGAACGCCTCACTGAGCTTTTCCATGATTACAAAGTGTGCGTCGTCTCTCCCCTGTGTATTAACGTGGGACCGTTAATTGACGATTGAATATGTACAGCGAGGCAGTCAGCAAGCCATTGTCGCCGGAGACGCATCGGCCAAACAGCCACCCTAACCATTTCTACGCATTCGTCGACTTTGTGGACCCCGACGCTGCGGGACGCGCCGCGGCAGAGTTCGACGGCGCGCGAGCGTTCGGAGGCACCATTCGCGTTAGCCGGGCACGCAACAATTCGCGCAAAGTTGACGAGCGTGCGCGCTGGGATGAGGACGTGGACATGGACCACTCCTAGCCCTGCGATGCGCACGACAGGGCCCTCGGTGCACACGCCATCTCATCGTTCGCACTAAAATCGTGTAGATCACTGCGTCGTGCATGTATCTCTCCACAATTTTAGGCATTTCATATCCTCTTTAGCAGCCCCCTACCCGTGGTCGCTGGTAATTGTAATGCACACGACGCCGCCGCACTGTGCATTGCATTGTCTTTGTATTGCATCGTGCGTTTACTTATCATCGCACACCTGCAATGTGTTATTGGGAGGAGGCGTGCGCTTAGACTGACGGCGGATGCCGACAAACAAAACACACTGCAGCCGGTGCCCGCCTTAATCTCGAAGCGGCTAGCCCCACGACGCATTTGCACATCTTCACCTCAGTTATTGTAAATTATCTTGATCCTTCACGTATCTCAGTTTTTGCACGTTGGGCGTGGCGCGGCGAGTGGCACCGCCGGGATCAGAACGGACCCCCAAGATCCAAGCACAAGTCCGCATTTGGATTACAATGTACCAATGCATGCCGCGTCCGTTGAATCATGTTTAAGCTTCAAGGGGCCTGCGTAGGCGTCTTTGCCAAATTCAATCCAAGTGATCAAACCTTCACAAGATTCAGGTCAACCAGGATGCTTTGAATTTGATGGGCCCGAGGTAAGATGAAGGGGCCTGTGGATCTGAGAAACGCTCGGGAATTGTCCGTACTTGGGCCTCGTCCCAGCACTACTGCCATTGCTCACCTGCAGGGGCGCATAGTCCTCCGCTCGACAACACCTACAGCGGCATGCACGTCCCTACGCTGTATGTACGTCCACGGCGCCACCGTGAATCCCACTTAAACAATAACATAACTCATTTTCGGCCCTTAATTCATTTGATGGCCGGCTCGAGAGAGTCGGCGTCGAGAACATCGTGGAGGGTGATGCATATCATCCGCCATGAAAAGGAATTCATCCAATGATTCATTAAGTACCATGACGATATGTGAACTTCTGTAATGCGCAACCTTGAAGAAGAGGGTGTCGATGGCCAAGTAGGCTCTCGCGGCCAATGTCAACACTGTACACATATCAGTGAAAGGACTGGTCAGACTGCAAAGCGGCGAAAGCCAGACCTTTAAACTTGAAGCTTGATCGGCTATAGGCCCGACTTTCCGGGCTGGCAAACCTCTGGAATAGATCTAGTTTACATTTTACAAGCTATGGTCAGAGTGATAATCATGTTCTATGCAATCGCTCCTCCCTTCAAAGAGGTGGTCACAGCGATAAACCAACAGAGTCCAGACATTTGATCTCGGATTTATGGCTTGATCACATGACTTGACAATAGATAGGCCTCACCCCAGGACCCAGCAGTCTAAGCTCAGCAAGTCATAGCTTTCCATCTCTCCTGTCCTGATCCCTGTATCGTTGCGCTTAAGAAGACAGGGTAGGCAAGCCCACACGCACCCAAATACCATGGAAATCAGCGCTTCAGCATCGGTGCGCTATTCAAGTTGACTTGATATGGTACGAAAAGAGGGTATGCACTTGCATCGTAGCACAAGTTTTGGACGGTACATACGTATCCAGCATATACGTAGGAAAGAATCCAAATTGGGATGTTATACACGAAGAAGAAGGGGGAAGAGAGTGGATATCGACAACTATACGACAAACTGAAGGAGCGGACGAGCCTGGAGCAAAGACTGAGGCTCAATTGCGGCGTGATGAGCGGCGGGGCTGAGAGCTACGGGGGCGCGCGTAGACGAGACTGTACGACCGGGAAATCAAATCCCCTTCATTGTCATCCTCGTCTTCTCCTTCCTCCTCCCGCCGCTTGCGCTTCTGCAGCTCCTGCGCTGGCGTATCGAACGTCAAGAACGTAGTCGGTGTGTCCATCCACAGCGCTGCGTGCTCGGTGTACGTGTGTGTATAGTCTGGGCCCACCGTGGGAGGCTCGAGGGGGAATGGAGACGGCCCAAGCGTAGGGGGCTCGAGGAAACTCGGCGCAGTGTAAGGCGACGAAGAGGGCGTCGTCGATTCAGAGTGGGGCAGCGGCGCAAAATATACGTCGAGAAGAGGCTGGGGCATGCGTGGGGGGTAGGTTGAGTCCAGGGACTGCACAAGCGAGTGAAAGGACGGCACAGAGCGCGGGGCGTCTGCTACATCCAATGGACGGATACCCTGCAGCTCCTGCTGCCGTACACCGAAGTAAGGAGAGTTCGGCGCTGGGTTCGGCGGCGGTGCTGCGGGAGGCACATTCTCGTTCTCGTCGGGCGAATCCGACGTTTGTGTTTCGCGGACAACAGGCCCTCGGCCTTCTTCTTCTAGCTCGGGCGCCGAGTCCAGGGATTCGCACAGATTCTCCTGGACACCGAGCCGGCGCCGCTTCGGTGGTGGTTGCTGCTGGGACAGAGCTGGCGGCGCGTCCACATTGACCTTCAGCACCCTCCGTTAGCCCAATATCTTCCTGGCAGCTTCTCTAACTCACTGTTGTGGGGTGACCTTGCATTTCGCATTTAAACGTTTTGCCCTTGTCCCACATATCCTCTTGAGCACACTCGTACTTCAGACGAGTCTTGAAATCGGCGCAAGCACAAACGGTCCCGAAATCAACGAGTGGGGGGCGAAAAAGAAGGAAGTACGGCCGTCCCAGAGCACTCCCGTATAAATACGCAAACGAGGGGGGATGATGATGGAGGAACGAAAGAAACGGCACACGCCCGTGATCCTCAATTTGGGCAGGAGGATCCGCCATACGAGTCCCGACGGCCCGAATGCCAAGTAGGTAAGCAATGCTGATGGGCGCAATTTAACCTCAACACACTCTTATGGCATCGCACAAGAACTGACAGGATACATGTCATGATATATCGCAGGAAACGAACCTCCAACGTCGAGACAATGCAATGCAATGCAATCACGGGCACTTTACGCAAGAGGAAACTCAGGGTCGTTTTGCGAATCGCCCGCCAGCATGATAGCATCCACCCATAACTCTAATGTGCCCTGGCATGCACGCCGGGTAGGAAAAGACAGAACAGTGCCCAAAGGGCTCACAAATGCACAGCTACACCAGCACACACTACAATCGCATAGTTGTTTGTTGCATTTAATCCAAACCGACACGACAATGCGTACACATAAAACAATAAAGGAGGAGAAAGAACCATATCCGCCCTCGTAACAGCGCACGAGGATAACTGAAAGACAGAGAGAAAGAAAACTCATAGATCATAAGCCAGACCACCCACTTCTACACCGCCCCCTTGATGCCCACTTTCTTGAACGTCTCGTCGTATGTTTGCTGAAGCGACACAGACCCTGGTGTCCGTAGGTCCACCAACGGGCCCTCGGTGTCGTTCCCGCTCAAGCTTTCGATGATGAGAAGTTTGTACTGTCCGAGGAACACAAGTAAATCGGCCGTCGTCTCGAAGGCCAGCTGGTCCATCATGAGCGACATCGGTAAAGATTTATATCTGCAAGGCGGAGATCAATGAGGGTATTATTCAACCATGAAAACAAGCGTACGCCTTCGACATGACAATCAAGGCTCTCAGGCGCTCTCGAGGGACGAAATGATCCATCAGATAGCCTGCCATAGAGGGCGCGTCTTTATACAGTGCAAATAAAGCGTAATAGTTGCCAAGAAGCATCGCCTTCTGTACGGCTAGTGCGTGCTTGATATGTATGTCTTGCTTCTGTTCATTCGTTAGTTGACCTACGTAAATATTTAGTTCTGCCGCCGAGTCAGTAGGGGGAAGGTCTGGTAATGAGAGGGAAGTACCACTGCGATTGCGGCCATGTAGGAGTAGGAGGATGCGATATGCTGTGAACTCTGGCAGGAACTCTTGACCGAGGCCGCTTTCGTGTAATGACTTTAGCATGGATAGACAGGCATTGAATTCCACAAGATCACTCTATGTAGAGGTGAGCGTTAGGGCATGGAGATAGAGTAACAAACGCGCACCTCTTCCAAGGCAATGCGAGCATGCAGCTGATATGTTTTTACAGTCAGATCTGTCTTGATACGCTGGACCTAAGCCAAATCAGTACAAGCACCTGGCGCAGAGCATGGCACGCACCGTGAGATCTTGTCGAAGACTTTTCAACTGACTGCACATCCAGTGGTAGTTAACCTCCTTGGACTTCCATCGTTGGCTTAGATTTGTGAATGTTAGTTCGAGAACATGTGCTGGGCGAATAGTCTCTGGCTTCGGTTCCTGCGCAAAAGGCGTCGAACAATGGCAATAGGAGAAGGTTAAAGACGCACCGATGTCAGCCTCAGATAGTCCTTATAAATTTCTTGCGACTTCCCAACAATCGCACTCTTCTCCAGATCGAGGGCAGACTAGACAGAGTCAGGACAACGGCGGCCAAAGCGGCGTAAGGCAACGCACCGGCTCTAGTCCGTCCACGTCCATTGCAACAAGCGATTCGCGCGTGAGTTTTGCGTTACTATATAGACGGGATTCGGAACGCTTGGTACTGCCGCCTGCCTTCTGGCGTTCAAGTTCATGTTCGCGGGCAAATCGTTGGGCACGTCTGTCAAGAGCGGCACGGTCATTCTGTTGGGCGAGCGCTCCGGGTCCTGCGAGTTTGGCGGCCTTCTTCTGCTTCTTGGTTTCGACAACGGGCGGTTCACTTCTAGGCGATGTGAGTATGACAAACGCGAGCCCGGCGTGAAGCGACGCACGTCTTTCTCTTGAGAATGGGCAGCTGCAGAATGGATTTGGGGGCGGTCAAACTTGCGTTGGGAGAGTTAGGCGAGTATGCAGAGCAAAAGTGAGGCACACCTGTGCAGGACGACCTTGTCCCAGTTGATATCCCAGAGCGCTTGCCTATTGAAGGCGTCAGCAATTACCTTTCTCAGCTCCGCCTGTGCTTCTGATCTGTTTGTCTCAGTCATTTGCGAGAGACAGCGGGACACCCAATCTCTGCGCGTAACAGTCAGCGAGAAACAGGCAGGTGCGCCAGTGACAAGCTTACTTCAAGGCAGGCGGCCAGCTTTGTGACGATGGTGCAGACATTGTAATATATCAGTGAGATGAGGCGGAGAGAGAAGACGTGCAGGCGGGGATTGTGTGATGGCAGGAGACAGCGAGTGTTTGTGCAGCCAGTAAGTCAGAACGATCGGCGGGACCATCGGGTCACGCAAACAGATTCAAACATGAAATATGTGGCGGCAACGTCTTATTATGCTCGTCATGTCCTAAATATCTACGCTATGTTATGGTATTCTATCCACTAGTGGCCCTTGTTCACCGGAGGCTCGTAAACTGTAAACATGAATATTAGGAATGCAAAAGAATTAGTCGCGGCAGCACATACCGAGCTTCCTCGTCTTAATAGGTATCCACTTGAAGCGCTTCACGTAGATGGAAATGCAGAACAAGGTGGACAAGATGATGACTGCCTTGATGCCGTACTTCTTGCGCTCGTCGTGCTCAGGCTCTGAGGCCCAATGGAGGAAGGTAGTAACATCCTTTGCCATCTGCGAAGTTGTCGCCGGAGTACCTGCCCGAAGTGAGTGGGATAGCTGAGAGCTGAAAGAAAAATACTAACCATCCTCGTATTCGACAAGGCCGTCAAACAGCACACGGCCCATGGAAAGGGCGCCACCAGGGAAGAACGGGTTGTAGTTCATACCCTCGCGAATCTCAACACCGGCAGGGGGGTCGATGTAACCAGTAAGGAGTGAGAAGATATAGTCCTGCAGGAAATGAGCCGCCTGTTACGCGAGATAACACGTCGGAAACGCACAGAAGCACCGTGACGGGCCTTGACAATCAAGCTGAGATCGGGAGGGAGGGCACCACCGTTGCCGGCGCGCGCAGCCTCATCGTTGGGGTAGGGCGGGGGCATGTAGTCGGCAAGTTTTCCGGGACGCTCAAACATCTCTCCCTGGTCGTTGGGGCCGTCCGTGTATTCAACCTCCTCGGCCATTGCGCGCGCCTCATCGGCGGTATGGGATACACCGACCAAGTTGCGCCAGGCAATGCGGTTGAGCGAATGGCATGCAGCACACACCTCGCGGTAGACTTGATAGCCTCGGCGAATGCTAGACAGACCTAGGTTAGCGCATACAAAATAGCTTGGGGGCGAGCTAGACATACCTGGCATGATCAAAAGTGTCGAGGACGCCGTTGTGGGACCAAGGGTAGGCAATAGGGTGCATTCCCTCATCGCTTGCTGCACTGGCATGCGCCTCGCCGACAAACGGAAGGGTTCCGTACAGGTGGGTGTACCAAGCGACAGTTCCGACAGCCGCCAGAGATGCGGACGCGAGTGTGAGACGGGAGTTCAGGAAGGACTGTATCAGAACGATGAGTCTTGTCCGTTGTCCACTTGCGCAACACTGACCTCGAAAGAGCCAGAGCTGGAGCCCGCGCTCGAGGAGGCAAAACGGGCCTGCACTGACTTCAGCCCTCCGCGTCTGCCCGCTGTAATGTGTCACGCACCGTGGTAGTCCTAGGCCCCGCCTTCATCGCCCTCGAGGCTGCCCGGAGAGCACCAGCATTCTTCGCAGCGGCGAACATAGCACCGATGGTTTTTGGTGAGAGCAAAGGTTGTGACGCCGCGTGACGGAAGTTGTCGGGGATGTATTCCACCCGATGTGATTGGAGGACTCGATAACGTGGTCTGGACTCCTTTGGTGGCGCAGGTTTATACGATCACGAAACCGAGTCCATTACAATGTTCATGAGGCCAATACATAAGAAAATCGTAGCTACGAAACTACAAGTTTGGTAGGTCATAATAAGGCGGAACTTAAAGCAAGCAGTCACAAATCTCCTCGGCGCAGCAACACAGACACATTCCTGCGCGCCATGTAAGGAAATGTCTAGATATTAGTGAATAAAATGCACATACCAGCTAAACAAGCCATGCATCCGCCTCCACCGCCTTTACTTTGCTGTGGCTGCTGAACGTAGACGGTCTGGGGCTGACTTTACGAGGAGTTAGCAGGGCGTATGGGACTTTACGGAAAGGAGCATACGGCTGAGGTTGGTAGCCTTGCTGAGGGTAACCTTGCTGAGGGTAGCCTTGGTATGACTGCTGAGGTTGCTAAAGAGCGAGTCAACATTTTGAATGATGCGCATGCTGATTTGACGCACTTGGGGGTAGTAACCTCCCTGGCCTGGCGGGGGGCCTGCAAATCGCAATGAATTCTCCGTCCGTCGTCCGAGCGTCCAGCGCAATTTACGAACCTTGCGGGGGGTAGTATTGGCCCTTTGGCTGTCCGCCGTTGTAGTAGTCGTTGGCACTCATGGGGGGAAAACAAGGATGAGTGATGGGCTTTGATGTCAAAATGCCATGAGATCACTTTCGTTGATTCATTTATAGCACCTAGCCACGTGCTCTGCGCAGTGACCAGAGACCTGCCAGCCAGACACAGCTCTGCACCGCCGACGACTGTGCTGAACGAAGCACATCCCCAAAATAGCCCACTCAAATTGTATGGCCTGAGTTCTGCAGAGGTGAAATTTCTGAGGTTTGCCTGTTTGAGGCGTCGAGCCTGCATAAACGTGCGATGGCGTTGCGGCATCATCCTGCGGCCCCGGAGATGAAAGCGACTTTTTCCATATTCGACAACTACGACCCATATCAAACTGTAGCCGCAACAAATCACTCGTTCGCGCCACGATTCGAGGCAATGTTCTAGGGTGCAGCACGAAGAGCTCTGCGTAGTCTATAAAGGTACTCATGTAAAAAGGTTGGCGGAAGGGGGTCTACGGCTACCAGACGAGCCGACGACAAATGGATAAGGTGAGACGGAACGAAAGATACGATGTGTCTCTATGAATCCATCATCCACTATGACGGCGCAGGTGGAGGCTGGCTCGGTAAGGAAGAAAATATCCGCGCTCCTTGACGGATGAAAGACTGTGTAAGAGCCGTATGCGCTACGGGAGCAACAAATGCAAGTCAGTCTTGCGGCTTGACGACGAAACACAGTCGGACGCACGCATAGCTACATATTCTGCCAAAGGCAACACCTCGAACACCGCAGTCCGTTGCTCCGCCAGAATGTCCCCCGACTCACCGAGCGTGAACCGCCCTTGCGCGTCCATACTGGAGGGACTGGAATGAGTTCAATATGACCTCACAGCCCCAATATTGGGAAGGAGCCCTCACCTAGAGATCCTCATCAATGTGAGCTGCAGCTGGTAGCGTCCTTCCCAGCGGACGCTAACGTCGGGAAACACAAAAAATAGTCCCTGTCGACCAGGAGCGTCCTCAAGGATATCCAAAGAGGCGACGAGGTTCCCGTAGAGAAGTGGTGGGCCATCTTCGCCCCATTGTCCCGGATCGTCGAGACGCGTTTGACCGTCTTCGCTGTACAGAGAGAGGTGCGCTAATAGGAAGGGTATCTCTACCTCGCTAGAAAATTCACGGATGAATGAGCGACAAGAACCCTTGGCGGGTGAGAGGCGGGACTGACGGCATGACCAGGTTTCCAGACGTGTCACGAACGATGAGACGGACGATGAGTGGTGGGTTCAATGGCAGCCGCGAGAGGTGCGCATTGCGAAATTCGGCAGTCTTCTCTGGGTGCTGAATGACTTCGAGCTGGTAGGATCTATACATGTAGATGGGTAAGAAACCACCTGCGACTCTCAGCAACTCCCTCTCAAGGATAGTGCAGGGCGCGTTATATTGCAAAAACGTACCTGGCGGTGGGATCCGACGCTAAAAGAGAGGATACCTGAATTCGAGGTTGCCGTCTCACAAAATGCGCAGGATGTTGAGAGCTATAATCTGGGGCAGTCGACGACGATGTCGAAGACGACGACGACGACGACGACGCAGAGGCTTGCGCGCTGCCTTGCGTAAAACTGTAGTTCTCTGGTGGTGGGCCACGGTCGATGCTGGCTTTCTGAGCGTTCTTAAAGGTGTCGAGTATTACATGGCAACCCGTTAGAGGTCCTTCCGGGTGTGGTGGAGAATCACGGCCACGTCGCGAGCGTGAGTATGGCCTCGAGGCCTCAGTGCGCCTTGCAAGTATATTAGATTGATACTGCGACTGCGAAATAAGGTTAGCGAGGCGTGTCGGATAATGGAGGTGAATCCCAGTGCGCACACGCATCGACGCTGTGTAACTCTCTGTAGGTAACCTACTTACTTGTAACACGGCGGGGTTTGAACTGTGTGGCGGGATCCACCAAGCGCTATCCTGACGACCGAATCTAGTCTCGGGCGTGCTAGCTAGGAATGAGAGGTAGACGATGGGCTGAGACATTCGTAGACGGGGCTGTAGTCCGTGTAGTAATGCGTCGTGGCCGTCCAGATCAAGTACTGTTGTGAAGGCGTACCCAAGAACCTTTATATATTCCGACGGAGTGGACGACAATGTCCAATCAAGGAAATAAAGCTCGGTGAATATTCCTGGGTTCTGGAAGTCTGTCAGTGATCAACGACCTGATATAGTAGGCGGACGCAGCCCCACACCCTGGCTGGAAGAGACTTTTGGGCGGACTGGCAGTCCCGGGGAGTGATGGTCTGTGAGAGGCCGACATCTTGAGTCACTAAATATGTGATCACCCGCCACAACATCGGCCATGAAGCGTAGGATGACAAGGGATAATTTGATGGACAGATGTCGGAAACTAACATGCCCAGTGGATATTTAGTCTCCGCGCGTACAAATTGCGAGCCCATATCAAAGACTCGGCCGTCAACTCAGGACTCCATCGTACAGTCCATGTTAGCACCGCAGACAGAGGGTAGGCACATCGCGGTGAAGGTCGGCTGCAAGGTACCGTAGCGAGAAAAGTAACGACATACCGTCGAATCCGCATCGATGCGGCTGCCCAATTGTTGCAGTGGTCCAGGGCAAAAGCCGGGAGCTGATGGATTCAATTTAGGGAGCCGGAAGCATGCTCACAACGAGAATTGAAATGTTTGGCCGTGCGAACGCGGGACGCCTTGTTGCGCACTTTTTGCACAAGAAATAAGCCACCCTTGGTAAACCAGGGTTGCCATGTGACGGGAGGCAAGACAATAACAACTACTAGGAATGGACGCCTGGGAATTAGCGATGTGCGATAAGGTGAGAGTGGATCCAGGGAATACAACGAGGCGTGCAGTATCCAAAATGGTAATTTGAAAGAGATCGTACTTGCGCACCGCCGAAAGTCAAAACATCACCTTACGCAGAGCCCGAGACGAATGTTCCAGGCTTTGCTATTAATTGGGAGCATGAACCCGCTGGAACCGTGGGGGTGTTGCCGCATAAAAATTCCGGTCCTGTATAAAGAGTAGCTATGCGCCCATAAGCCAAGTCTCGTGGAAATGTCCAGCCAATTTCCGACCAGACAATTAAGGCATTATTTCGGGATACGTGAGCCTCCGATAGGCCGCTGGGCATGCAAAAAGGAAAACATTGTTCGCCAAGGGCCGTCGAGGCTAGAGACAAAGCTCGGATCGGTGTTAATAGCATTGAGATCCACGTGACGTCACTTCCGAATTTGGGTGCAGAATATTACTTGACTTTGTCCACCATGGCGTCCACGATACGAGTACTTGCACGGCTGGCCCAGCGGCACGGGGCCGGTATAATTTCGCGGGGAAGCAGACTTGCTCCTTCACGGAGCGCAGTACTGCCCAGTGCCATCCTTTGCGCGCGCTCGGGCTCCGGGCTTCAAACGTATGTCAGCCACCAGCACCCCGAGCCCTGCAGTTCTATTAACCTGCGCTAGGCTGGGCATAATATACGACGGCGCTCTCGACAGCATTTGACCCGAAGCGAACTGAGAGCTCGAAGAAGGTGCACTCGATATCCTCGACGGCGTCAAGAGTGTCTACAAACGGAGCGCCGAGATCAAGTGTAACGACAGTGCCCTATTCAATCTTGGTGTCACACGTTATCGTCTCAGTACGGCAGCCCATCTGAATTGAGTCCATCCCCGCTCGATTAGAATTCAACTTCAGAGGAACTCGACGAGGCCATTGCCGTGTGGAACGAGTCTATAAGCGCTCCAACATGCCAGTCCCGACACACAAACGAGTACGTAACATCCGCTAAAATCCCAATCCCAATCCGTTCGGCTCCTACCTGACCGGCGCTGACAACTTGGCAAACCTCGCGAGCGCGCATGCCTATGTGATGATCTCCAGTTCTCCGTCTGGACTTGGCCCTGCACCACCTCAAGCAAGTTGACAAACATTCATCTTATACTTTTGCCCACGCTTCTGGTATTACCACCTCACTCACGCCTGAAGACCCTGAAATTGAGTTTATTCTAGCTGCCGTGCTGGAGGCGTGGAAGTCAGACTGCTGTTGGTCGCATCCCCTTTCACGCACCCTAGCCGGTAAACTGAAAGGGGATCTCACATAAAATCAACGCAGTGGCGATAACGGTGTAGGGCGCCTCTCGGCGCATGCCTGCAATGCGTGTCTATCGTTTCTCTTCAACGGCGAACCCAGCGCATCTTCCTTCTGATTATCGTCAAAATTCTTGAACAGCATCTGAAGCAAGACAAAAAAGAAGGCCAGAAGGATACACAAGTGTTTCTGGTACTAGTATCGCTAGATTTTGAATCACATCCGTGTGCTCAATGTCCCGGCCCAGACAAACCTCCTGCGCTTTGAACTACCCTGCGCGATAATTGGACAACAATGCGCCTACCTAGAGATGGAGATGTGTTGGTTATGCGATATACCTTGTCAAATATCACAGCAGCCCCCTGCAGGCTCACAAAGAAGCGAGTGTCTGAGTACGAAACTTGTGCATGCACTAATACGCGTCGTACGACGCGCGCGTGTTGTGTCGAAGTACTTTGCTGCGTGAACGGCGACCTCTGAAGCCTGTCCTTAATGTCCGCCCCTGGGCTGGCCTATGTAGTACTCGTTTTCGCCATTTCCGCCTTTCCCACTGTGTCGGGATTGCCCCGAATATGCATCGTTGCGGTATCTTTGGTCTCTGCCACCAGGGTAACCCCCGGAGTGACTGCTGCCATAGCCTCCCCCCGAAAAACTTCCCCGTCCGTAGCCCCTTCCCCCACGCCCTTCGCGGCCTCGACTCGGGGTCTGCTGCAACTGGGACGGACGTTCTGCTACCACTGGATTTTTCGCGCTTCTGGCCTTCTCTAATATGCGCTCGACATCTTGCAATGTGTACACAAGCGGCGTCTCAGTTGTAGAAAGACTGAAGCATTTGTCGTAACCCTCCCAGGATTGGGGCGCGGTGAAGTCTTTAGAGAACCGCGCGAGTACATCCAGGGCTTTCTCAGGTGTGTGTATTGTAGGGTGTCCGGTCCCTAATGCAGCAGTGGTCAATCGAGCATCAAGGAAAGACAGAAGCGATGCCCTAGCTCACTCTCACGTAAACGCGAAGCGCACACCTATAGAAGCTTTGGTTAGGTAGTAGCCCGTAAAACAATAGCAGACTTTGTCCACCTACGTCGTACGGTGTATCAAAAACAAGAACCCATATCAGCGTCCCAGGGAGCTCTTTCGCAATACCTACCCAGGTGCTTCTTTGTCTACAAAAGATCTTGCGTTAAAACCTAGGCGCTTCCGAGTAATGCCCGTCGTATTTACGATTCGTCGAAATTTGTGCGGTCGATAACCACAGACTTTCCCTGCGCGAGGCTCCTCCGCGCCAGAAACTCCACCTCTCTTCGATTTCCCAGGTCATCTTGGTTGCACCGGACGAATTCTGGTCTGAACGATTGGAGTGCTTCGGCAAACGTCGACTGGTTCAATGGTTACTGGAAGCGATATCATGATTCAGAGTATTCGGCAGACCTTTCCTGATCCTATCAGTCCTACCAGAATTAACATGACCTGCCCGTGTGTTGGAGACGCGCGGTCTCGACTTGGGTTACCGTTTTCCATAGTATGATCGTGGTCAATGATCAAGACGTGTTTTCACGTTGTTTGTCTTGTGACGCGATGGGCATCACGGGACGTCGATATCTCAATGGTCCAAAGACTCGAAAGCACTCAAAAATCATCCTGCTATGCGTGTGGACGGAGCCTCAGCAATATATCGCTTGCGTAGGTGAGTTTCCAAAACAAATACCATGACGTCACCCTACTAATGGGCCTCTGCATCGATTTCAGGACATTGTTGTGCTTCGGGAAACATATGAGCAGTATTTGGCCGGGCCAGAGATAGCTACCATGTAGTAATAAATGTTAGTATTGATATCACAATCATCGTAGAATCGACGGAGCCTCCTACCAAAAACTCATAGTATAAGTACTAAGTAATCGTCATAATTCTGACGGTTGTCACTGACTTGGCTAACTTGTGAGCTACGTCCTTGGGATTCTGCAGCAAATGACTTCCAGAACGCAGCGATGTAATGATATTCAATAATGCCGTGTGAGCCAGTTGATACCAGTAGTACTAGTAAACCTGCATCACTGTGAAAGTGAAGAGGACTAAGCCTTGTGGCCCCAGTGCCGTGCGTTAACGCGCTTGTTCGGCTTATACTTAGGTAGTGATGCAAGCGGGCAGTGCGGGTAATGGTTTGAAACAGACGGAGGCCTTCAGATTGGACTTGTATTTAAAACCAAGGTGCTCGATGGCAGATGCCCGTCGCGGTGGACTTTATGTATGTATGATGATTCTACTCATTGAACAGGATGGACTATGGGCCCTATCTTCTGAAATCTCAATTCAAAAGCATCGTTTACCAGAAACATGGTAATCACGGACAACCAGTGAGAATCGAACATGCGCAGAGGACTTAGGCTTCTATGGCGCAGTGTCATCTTGGTGACGTCAACTCATTCGTATTTGATCCTGTTTGAGGAACGTCGGTGCATCTTGGATTGGTTCGACGCGCAGCTGCCTTGCCTTCGTGTCGCCTGTCTCTAGCCTGTTTCCTTTTATCACGCAACGGGATCTCATCGCTCCGTGCAACTTCTAAATAATCATGGACGGCTTTGATGAGGAAAACCCATTCGACACGGAGCCTCGCGCGCCCTCTCCGTCGTCGTCCGTCTCCAAAGTCGATACATCTGCCCTAGCGACACCATTCGAATCATCCTCACCCCCCGAGGGCATGCCATCATTGCCGCAAAGTCCGCCAGCGCAGGCCTCATTCAAGAGCGACTATTGCTGCGCGCGCGACCGAGTCCTTCACTCTGATGATGGCGTCGAAATCCTTGTGCGTGGGTACGCTGCAAGGGACCTGCTTTTGTTAACCTTCAGCAGATTGCAGACGCCTTGAAGACATCTGTGAACGCGACCTCACCGTACATCACGTATGCCATACAAACCGGAGTGAGTGTCTAGCACTCTGCATCCTTACTTGGTTAATATTTTGTCAGAACGCAACGGCGCATCACAGATACTCGGAATTCGAAAGTCTGCGGACGTGCTTGTCGAAGCTCTATCCGACTCTAATCATACCACCCATACCGTCGAAGAATACGATAGGGGACTATGCCGTGAAGCAGTCAAGGGCAAAGGAGGATGCAGCGCTGATTGCGCGGCGCAAGCGCATGTTGCAGACATTCTTGAATCGACTAGCCCGTCATCCAATATTGTCCAATGAGCATGTCTTCCACAGGTTCCTCGATGGAGAGGTGTCTTGGGTGCGTTAACCCGATTTTGACCATCATACGCGCTCATTTTGCGCAGACTGAAGTCCTTAATTCGCCGCCAATATCTCTCTTGCCGAAGAACATCCTCAAGGCGCCTGCGCACAACCCTACAGATCAGAACGCGTCGCCCGCTTACAATGCCCTACCCAATCCATCTGCCGCACACCCACTTCGCAACCCAGACCAACGCTTCCATGACTCAGAGGTCTTCACCAACAAGTTTGCTCAGCATGTAGCAGGACCAATGGAAAAGGTCACGCGGCGTACTATCAAACGTTGGTCAGGTTAGTCGGTTTTTAGCATTGAATGTCAAGACAGCACTCATCGATCCAAATCGTAGACAATGCGCAGGATTATGCAGAACTTGGTGCAGCACTAAACGGATTCAGCTTGAACGAGACGGGGGAGTTGGCCACCGCAATCGAGAAGACAGGACAGGCAATTGATGCGACGTACCTATCTACGAACAAGTTGGTGCGTGCTATGTCGCCCGAAAAGGACGCTGCTTATGGGATGCACAGGCGCAGGACCTTGAACAGGAGTGGGCGGAGCCTCTGAATGAATATGCGCAATTCGCTGCCATCATCAAGAAGTTGCTGGCCTACCGACACCAAAAGCATGTCCAGTACGAAATGACACAGGATGCGCTTGAGTCAAGGCGAGAGTCAATCGAAGAGCTAGAGAAGAGTGAGCGGGAAGCACGGCGTTTGGAGGAGGCATTGGGACGTGGAAGAGGAGCCAGTATTTCTGCGGAGGCTCCAGCGGCCACTGGTGAAGCTGAAGCTGAGGGCACGTCATCATCCAGCGACCAAACTCCTTCCTCGTCGTATCTCCCGCCGCATCCTGGACCAAACCCCGCACGTCGGAAGACGCGCACACCAGGGATGGGCCTCATCAATGCGATCAGCTACACTCTCCATGGCATGATGGATGTGGATCCTGAGACCGCCCGTAGAAACAATATCTCGAAGACAAGGGAAAACATTTCGCAAGTACGTTCGCATTCATGCCCCAGGAGCTTCCCTGATCTAGTTTTTTAAGCTCGAAGATGCGCTACATTTGAGTGCCCAAGATTTGAAGTACGCGAGTTCTACGATACAGGCCGACTTGGATCGTTTCCAAAGGCAGAAGGTTGCGGACCTACGCGAGATGACGATTGCCATGGCGAAAAGCCATCGAGATTGGTGTAAAAAGGTGTGTGGAACGGACAGGCGGGGGGTCTTGTATGGGGCATTCTAACGATTTCGTCAGAATTTAGAGGCATGGGAGGAGGCCAAGAAGGATATTGATGCCATTCCGGAGCATCCGAACTCGGCCAATTTGGAGAGGCAGGGTGTTGTGAACGGGCATTAGCACTGCAGACACAACTGTGTAGTTGAATGCTTGTCGTCGGCGGAGGGCAGCTCTAATTTACATTCGGGGACAATGGTACTTGAATTCTGTCATCGACTTGGCGAAGGCGTACATGTCAAGTGGCGTTGTCAGTAGTTGCAAGTCGGGTTTACTAGTGCTTTATCGAGGGGATATCGTTTGAAGAGTGTCGCTCCTGTCAAGCCCTAGTGCCCTGACTGCAACAAACAGCTGCCTTGCTTGATCATATGTTGAGCTGCATTGTGTTTTCCAAAATGAGAAAGAAGCTTTGTCATCACTTGCGCATGTGTTCTCGAGGCCCAGAACTCGGAATGACTTGAATTTTCCAGTCCGCTGATATCAGATCCTTCAGTTCAAGCTTCGACGTTCAAGCTAAATTCACAAGCAACTACCATAATATTATACACTCGCATTATTTTTCCTTGACCACCTTACGCTTTCGCCTGCGCGCTGCTTGTCTCTTTTACACCTTGCTGCACGGCCTTGAGAACACGCTGGTGCCACTCCTTCCCGGTTGCAATAACACCAAAGTTCTCTCCAAGCGTACGCTCGAGACCAAAGTTGAGTGGTTCTCCTCGTCCATCGCATACAACACCGCCGGCTTCCTCGACGATTACCAAGCCTGGGGCATGATCCTAGCAAACATCAGAGCCGAATGGCTGGAGAAATAGGATTGGGTACGTACCCAGATTTTTTCAGAATAGCCAACACCTGTGGGCATGCGCATGTAGACTCCACCGTCTCCGCGGGCAAGAGAGCAATATTTTGCCTGGCTATCCATGCGGGTTGGCTCGCGAGTGATGCCAAGCAGCGATGCTATACGCCCTGCAGTCGAGTGCGAGGAGTGCTCTGCTTCTACAGATTCGAGGAAATTGAGTTCTCCTTCGGCAAATGAGGGTATGGTGATAACTTTGGGTTGTGAGCCTTCGAGGTTGAGCTGAAGACTGTCAGTTGGCTTGATGCGTGGATGGCTGGGTTTGGCGCACCTGCTCTGCGCCCTGCCCGCGTACGCCGACAAAGATACATCCTTTGAGGCCATCTGAGCTTGATGTATCGTAGGGTAGGTTGGGGCAGCCAATTACACCAACCTGAACCTGCGCGTCGACGATGAGAGATACACATACAGCGTATTGCTCTCCACGCAGGAA
Organism: Cylindrobasidium torrendii FP15055 ss-10; assembly: GCA_000934385.1. Lineage (NCBI taxonomy): Eukaryota > Fungi > Basidiomycota > Agaricomycetes > Agaricales > Physalacriaceae > Cylindrobasidium > Cylindrobasidium torrendii. The sequence goes on from KN880463.1 coordinate 76,206, forward strand.
TCCTTTTGTCCCGTCGATAGGATCAATGGTCCACATCCCTGTAATGAATCTTGGTATAAGGATTGAAACGAGAATGACCAAACGCACGGCCAGTGGGACCTCCAGAATGGTTTCCGAAGTCTATCGCATCGAGAAGCTGATCAGGAGTGAGCTCTTTTCCGGGCCCAATCCCCCATTGTTCGTTGTCTCCAACACCGAGTTCTTTAACGAGCGCGTCATTCGCGAGTTGGACGATGCGGTCGCGCATTTCCTTGCCGGATTCTCCGCGGAGAGCTTTGGAATCTTCTTCGCCGACAATGGGGTCGTCCGGAAAAGCTCTACGAATCATGGTCGCAATTACTGCTTGAGCAGCATAATCGCCGACTAGACTCATCAGTTACAGCAGACGCGCCAACCTGGGAAGAAACGCACCAGTGACCGGAGACTTGTCGCCCTTTGTATAGCTCTCAGATTTTACGAGCTTCCGGAACACAGAGTCTGTAAGAGATGAGGCGCGGCGGACGGCACTGATTGCCAATTGGCGCTCTGCAAGGAAGGCCAAGGACATGGTGGGCAATGATGGAAAGAGATTGAAAGTAATTGGAATGACATCAACGATCAGCCTCCGATCAATTTTTCTCTTCGACTATCATGGCGGCGCGTACGGTCAATTGCATGGACCGTACTGAGTCTGAGGCTGACACCATGCAGGATTATCCTTGGCCGAGCAGTTGGCCCAAATTGACTCCGCAGCTCCCGTTGGTGCGCATCAAGTTGAAATGAAGTCCATTCTTTCTCATTCCCTCTCAGAATTCGACCCAGAGAATGCCGAAACTGGAGCGGGCAACGAGGCTCTTGACTTAGATGCAGGAAGAGGGCACTATATCGATGTGGGGTGCGTGCCTATCCTACCCTGAGGATATTCCCTGACACATGAGCAGACCGAGCACACTTCGTAAAGCCGGGGATAGCATTCTGGATCCGAAATACTCTGGCGCCAAAGTATCACGCAAAGACCTCTTGGACCAAGAGGATGAATCAGATTCTGAAGGCGAGGAATCTGCGCTTGAGGACGACCCCATGAACGATGGGCCAGAGGAACAGGAAGACGAGGAGCAGGAAGAAGACGAAGAAGACGAGGAAGAGGGCCAATCAGTCGTGCCGCGGTCCCATTCTGCAAAGAGAAGGGAACCTTTAGAGGATGTACAACCACATTCCAATCACTCCGACAACTTGCAAGACACCTTAAAGCGAAACAGGGACCAAGACAGAAGGAAAGGTCAAGCTGTCGCACAACAATTGGTGAGTTATACATGTCCCAAGCATCGAGTCTTCTCACATCTCTCAGTCAATATGGGACTCTTTGGTGGATGCCAGAATACGACTTCAAAAAGCTGTGACCGCTGCGAACCGTGTGCCAGTGCGTTTGCTTTTGCGTAGGATGCTCTTTTGCTCAAAGGTCCTCCAGCCAAATTTCGACGTGACAGAGCAACCTGAGGGTGTGAAAGAGTCGCTCGCTCAAATGCTCCAAGAAGCCATGCTACTGTCCGAAGATTTGTTCGACCTACAAGAAGTACATATTTGCGTTATTGATGCTCTATCCTCTAACTTTCGTGCAGTCAATGTTTGATGGGCTCCCTCCCCGAAAGCGAAGGAGAATTGAAGACGATGACACTATCGACTCCTACGGAACCTACCTTCAAGAAGCTTCCACCCGAACTTCCCTCGTCGAACAACAACAACATCCTGAGCTTGTACAAACACTCAACAAATGGTCAGCCAAGATTCAAGCTGTTTCCCCTGCAGTTCTTCTTCCCTCCAACCGCAACACATTCTCTAAAAAATCCCAAAACCTCAAATCTGCCGTTCAGCTCATCGCGGACGGACTTCACGACCAGGACAAGCTCCTGAAGCGCACGCAGATCTGGCGCGGCAAGGGTGACCGACTCGGAGAACGCTCTTATGAAGGCGGCGGAGAGCACGATACGCACATTTTTGACGACACAGACTTTTACCAACAACTTCTACGTGACGTTATTGACTCCAAGTCCGGGTCTGGAGGCGCTGGGGAGGATTGGCTTTTGGCACAGAAGCAGCGCAAAGCCAAGAAGAAAGTAGACACCAAGGCTAGCAAGGGTCGCAAGATACGGTATGACGTCCACGAGAAGTTGCAGAACTTCATGGTTCCCATCACTATTCGCGGGGCGTGGCCGGAGCAACAAATCGACGAGCTCTTTGCTTCGCTGTTGGGTCTGGGCGCAGAGCCTGCGGGAGTTAGTGACGTGCAAATGAAGGAGGACGCTGTTGTTAAACAGTCGTTACAAGACGGGTTTAAGTTGTTTGGTTAGCATATCTATCTTCTGTTACAGTGTACAATAACATTTTTTGTGGTTGCACACCTCAAAAGAATGTAAATGCGTGGATACGCGGAGATGTTGAAGTAGTGACAGGATGGGTATCCTTTCACAAGCACGGTGAGTCCAGTTATTTTTTCTTCATGTCCTACTGTGACTTCGACATTTTGCCCGACCCCAAAGTACGCGGTCACATCTACAAAGTAGCTACTAAAGAAGACCTTGAGCAACCAATCCGGCCGACGTGTTCCCCAAGAAGCTGCGACCAAAAGTGAGCCGACGCATTTCGAACATGAAGAGAAGCGCTTTACCCAATGTTATCTGCGCCTGGGTCCAGAAACACACTGGGAGTTATTGTCAGCAATTTCGGATAGCAGTCCGTGAATTCTGAATACGACCCACATCAGTCCGCGGTCGTTCGACAGCCCCAAAGACTTGTTGAGGAACTCCGAAAATGCTTTGCTAAATTTCTGGGTGTTCGAGGGCGACAGATTATCCAGGGATGCCTAAAGAAGCATCCAGAGATGTTCAACACGAGGGGACAAGAAAGGATACTGACAACGAAGAGTTGAAAAGCGGGCTCTGCGGTGCCGTTGATAACCACAACTGGGACAGGGAGAACGCTGACTACAAGGGAGCTCTCATCCTTGCTCAAGATACGAGCGCTCTCCTAAATATGTGCTGTTGCTTGAGGAAACGTGCGGCGGTCATTCAAAAACACACCTTGGAGAACTCGAGTGCAAAGGCGGTGACGTCGGCGATCTGTTAACAGAGGCCTGGTTAGTTTATGGTCCTGGTGCAGCAAATCCAGTGCCGACGGTTGGCTCACCTTGGCGTTCGTATTCAACTGAAGGGATGGCATGCTTGGGTAGATTGAGGGATGAAGACAAGTGGCTATGAAGGCTGGAGCCTTATATAGGCAGGCGGTTCTTATTTCCCGGAAGCCTCCTGGGGTGGTTCAACAGGTCACTCCATGCTGACTGAAAAAGACGCACATCGCTGACTGAGTAGTGAAATAAGTCAGGTGCACAAAATGAATTCGAAGTTCCCGAAACTGTAAAACGTGAGAGGGTTTGCTCAAGATCGACGACGGGAACCCGAAAACGTTGAGATATGGGTATTATCACGGGAAGTAACTCGCAGGAACGATAAATAAAAGTGAAGTATCATGAAAGCGGAGTAGAATGCTCAGATGGGGGCCCACTTGTAGTCCGTTGACCGGCCGAAAGTTCACTCCTCAAATATGGTTTTTCCGTTGGACATTGTTTATGGCGTGAATGATGAGATGAGATGAAGAGCCCGATTTCGAAAACCAAGATTGAAAAGTTGTGCTTATAGACAATGGCTCGATCGGCTTCCCGGAATGGTATATGATCTGATGCGGTGTACGGGATAAAGGCTGAGACAGTGTCAACCAGTGTATATCGTACTACCAGCATCAGTGATCCTAGCAAGCGTGTGAAAGCAAAGTTGCACGTTCGTCATTTCAATCTACGCCCAAGCTCAAATTTGTATAATCGCAAACTGTTTGTCCACTGCTGACGAGGGATTCAAGATCTAATTGAGGCATTCGTCCTCACCAGGCTCTGGGAATATGTGTCAGGTTTGCTGCAGGGAAAGGACGGCCAAGAAGTTACTCGCCTGGGTTTTCCTGCACTGTGACACTTGCACTCTTCCCGACCTCTCCTTGCGCGTCGGTAACGGTCCAGTAAACATCGTAGTCTGCGGCAGCCCATGAATTAGCCTCTGTCAAGCGGGTGGAAACATGGCAAAACAGGAATGGCACTGGCAATGGAAGTGGCGAGGAGATAGAGATATGACTTACTAGCTTCCCAGGCAACGATGTGCGTGACATTTAGGTCGTTCGTAGGTCCAGGATTGAAGCGGTCGTTGAACGGCAGGGTATCAGTAGGATCCTCTGAATTGACTATTCTAAGAGACGATGGTTAGCGACGTGGAATGTGAACAGATATTTGTTCACTGACTCGACAATGTAGGGGGCTATCAACAGTCAAAATCAGGCGCCGCATGGAAAAGAAGGGGCAGTACATACCCACTCCACCCGACCAAGTGATGGTCACGTCTTTGCACATAACAGCGCTGTCTGGCCTGAAATCACGAAAGTCATGAGTGTTTCGCCCTTGAATGGCAATAGAGACCTCGCATACGTGTCTACAGTGACGCAGTAAACGCCTGCGGTAGCTACACAAACAAGGAAAACAAGGGAATTCGAAGACAACATGACAGGTAGTACGTCGTGGAGGCAGCCAGTGTACAGCGCGCAGTCCTTTATACTGTCAGATGCAGCGGTACAACAGCGCAGCTCTGTACGTTTGATGTTTTGATGATACAAGATGATACTTGAGGAAGAGGGTCACTTCCGAGCTTGAACGGGGCCATTCTCCACAGTTTCGAATTTGAACGTATGAACACTGTCCAAAAGAACCCAATTTGTTATCAGTGAAACAGATGGTTCAGAAGGATCTGGTCAACAGTTTGAAAAGGTAGCAATGTTCATTCTGTGCAGAGTACAGCGCCGATGACAAGCCCCAACCCTCCACGTAGTACACGTATCAAGAGAGCGCGCACCAGGCCATAAAACCTGACTGGTCACTGGTACAAACACAACAAATGGAGACTCTCAACAATGATCCACGATGCCTTGGCGATACCCACAAGCGGTCAATCGGATTGTCACTTTCGCCTGAGAATTCAGGATCAATTTACATACCAAGATGATCAGGCGAGAAACCTGCGAAGAATAATCTGAAAATGCGCCTCAGTCAACCGAACAACCGAGTATTTTGCCTGAATTCTCAGTTGCTTACCAACGTTGTTTACAGGGTTTCCTGAGCGATGTACAATCTCGGTTCTTCGGTTAGAACGATTGCGGTCTGTGCCAATTCTTTGCGAGGTTTTCCCAGCTGGTTTTCCAGCATCAGATCGTCCGACAAACTCACCAAAGTAGCGTCCGTTTTAACTCTACCACTCCTCGGATACTTCTCGTCGATCCAACCACTATCCAGAAAAGAATTGCTGATTTTACAACGACGAACATTGGTAAACACATAATATCAAACTAAAAACACATTATTAACCATGAATCAAGCATTTTTCTTCCACGACGACGAGGAGCTACTGGTCATTTCCGCCCATGCCCTCATACCACAACCGGCCCTCTGTCGTTGCCGAGATATAGCCCGCCCGGATCGTCCAGTCACCAAACCTCTCGCCTTGCTCCCGCTCGAGTGCATAGCGCTTTATCATGGGACCTAGAATGGCGAGGATTTCAGGTTCCGTCACGGATTCTACATTCGTGCATGAGTAAAGATTTCATAGAGTCAGGAGCATTTGGCATACCTCGGTAGATCTTGTTCAGCCTCTGTCCGTAGAAGCCTCCGCCGAGGAGCATGAGATACGTGCCAGGCGCCTTGCCCACGAACGCGATCTCCGCCAAATATGGTCGTGCACACCCATTGGGGCATCCGGTCATGCGCATCACAATCGAGTCATTACGCAGCCCTGCCGCTTCACAGATGGCTTCCACCTTGGTCACAAGCAAGGGAAGGTACTGCCGAGGGGATTAGAATACTTTGAACGGAAAGGAAAACGAAAAATACCGACACGTTCACTCTCTGCCATTGCGAGGCCGCACGTCGGGAAAGCGACACACGCGGAACTCGACGCCCTCAATGCGCTGACTTCTGCAGCAGCAACACCCTCCTGCTTCGTGCCCTTGCCATATGGGCCCTCAGCACCAGGCAACTTCCACTTCCTCATCACCGCTACGACCTCGTCTACCTTGTCCTCCGGAATACCAGACACAACGGGATGCTGGTTCGCCGTCAAGCGGAAGCTTGGTCCTGAGTCCGAGGGAGCGTGGCCGACACCGCCAAGCGAAGTCGGTCCGTCGCGTGCGATCCTCCCCTTCGCGTTCAACGATGCATCCGTCCAGCTTTCCATCACCCTGGCCAATTCTGCCAAGCCACTCTTCACCTGCATCCCGCTTCCCGGTTCGTCTTGGATACGACCATTCTCGACGAACATCACATAGTGCCACCTGCCGTCCTCGCCTTGATGCCAACCGTAATCATCTGTGTTGCGGTCGAATGTATATGGCGCCGCTGCAGCAAGTTTGTAGCCACCCTTGGAGCGATAGCTTGGAGGAAGGTTTGTAGAAAGGTAGGACTCGACCTCACTCTTGTAAACGTCGAGGCCAAGGCGGTCGATGGTGTATTTCAGACGCGCGTTCTTGCGGCTAGGAATGGATTCAATACCAGAACTAGTCAGGGAACGCAATGATGCACTTACTCGACACGGTTGCCGTTGTCCCTCTGGACGATCATGACCGCTTCAGCGATCTTGCAGCCCTCCCACCATGCACCGCCCTCCTCTGTTGCCGCCTTGCCCTCCTGGGCACCGGCGCCGATCGGCACAAAGCCAATGATGCTTCCTGCCCTAGGGTACGTCTTCTTGTTTCCGTGGGTGACACCCATCCCACCACCGATAGACACATTGAAGCCCGCCAGGCTTCCGTCGACGGGGTTCACGATAGCGATGAAGCCGAGGTCGTTGGCAAAGACATCGACATCGTTTGTCGGAGGGACGGCAACGGCAATCTTGAACTAACGAGGGGTCAGTAACATTTTTTGGACATGCAGGGTAGCATACCTTGCGTGGCAGGTAGAACTCGCCGTATAGAGGCTCGAAATCTTTGACGGCCTCTCCGGCAACAAGCTTCTTCTTGCCACCATCAATACCATCGAGCCAAATCTCGTGGTACGCAGTGGTACGGGGCACAAGGTGTTCGCTGAGTGCCACAGAGAACGCGAACACTTGCGCATGCAATTTTGAGAACGATGGGACGGAGGAACAAATCACATTGCTAGGATCTATGAATATCGGACAAGACAAACCGTGTGGGTAGGTGCTCACCGGTTAACATCACCACAAGCCGCAAGGGTGTCAAGTAGAGCACGGTTGATGCCGCCGATGGCTGGCTTGAGCTCTTTCTTGATTACGCCGTGGAATTGGAACGTCGCACGGGTCGTGATCTGGGGCCCAACTCAGCTAAGAACCTTATGACTGCGAACGATAGACTCACCTTGAAAGTTCCATTGCCCCTTTCATCCGCAATTCTGTCCATAGCATTCCACTGCCATGGCGTACAGACACCTCCGGGCATGCGCACACGAATCATGAAGCTGTACGCCGGCTCAGCTCCAGCTCCCTCGCGTTCTTCGCGGATATCTCTGTCGTCTTGTTGGTAGATACCATGGAATTTGGTGAGTTGACCGTCACTTGGTGCCAGTGCACCGGTCGTCGAATCCTCGAGACCTTCAGCGATGGTGCCGCGAAGATATCCGGAGGCCGCCTTGATATGCTCGTTGGTAATCGGCTCTGGCTCTACCTCGGTAACCTCAACACCATCGACACCGAGCGCCTTCCAAAGTAACGCCTCCCACGGCTTCAAACCAGTCTCCGCTCCGTCGGCATCTTGGTCATCTCCAAGACCTAGCGCAACCACACGTTCGCCGCCCAGCTTTTCGAGGCGCGCATCGAGATCCTTTGAAGGCTTGTTGTAGTAATGTGCATCCTCTTTTCTCGGCCAGTAGTGCGAGTCACCCATACCGAAGACGCCATACTTGAGCTGAGGAAGAATTTTCTCGTCCGAAGCAGCCGCGGCGTTCAGCGCCTTGAAGAATGAGCGCGCATTCTGCGGAGGCTCACCCTGCCCAGCAGTGGAAGTCACGAAAATCACGAGGGCATCCTGCTCCTTGAGCCCGTCGAGTGTGACAGTGTCGAGCGCAGCCACCACCTGGACCTGGACCCCCCGTGCCTTCGCCCTACCGACCAATCGCTTCGCCTTCTTTTCAGCATTGCCGCCGTCACTGGCAAAGAGGACTACAAGTGATGGCGCGTCCAGGCCGCCGAGAAGGTCCTCATATGCCTGTTCCGCCTTCTTCCTGCGCGCCTCGCGGACGCTGGCGCCAAGGGATCCAACCAGCTCCGCAGCAAGCTGAGGTTGCTTACGCACCAGCTGCGAGATATGATTTTGACGATCCAAAAAGGCCTTGAGGTCATTTTTGACGGCATCGCCATCAAGAGTAAAAGGCTCTTCCTTGGATGGGTTCCAGCGGTAAAGTGGCCACCAGCCTGCATCGACAGCCATCTTCGTCTCCTTGAGAACTTCGAGAGCCGGTGTAGTATCACCCGAATGAGGGAGATATGCCAAGACGACGGAGGGCCCGCGGAATGCATCAGCTTCGGTGCATGCTTGAAGAACGGCGGCATATCCAGCGTAGACAGCGACAGATGCAACATAGACATCCCCGTGATTCATCGCGTACAGACCAATATCCCGCTTCCCGCCCTGAATGCTGGTGCGCTTGGTGTATGGAGTGGAATCGATGATGAGAATGTTGACATCGAGTGCAGATGCGATAAGATGATGCAGACCGGACGAACCAATGTCGTACGCCCAAGCATCAGATCCGATGATCCAGCGCGAACGAGAAGGTAAATGTTGAGTGAGGCCAGAGAGTTGGGGGTAAGCCGCGAGAGTCGATTCGTCAACCTTCTTGCGCCCATCAAGTAGCCATGCGCTCAGTTGAGCGTGGTCTGCCGGTGTAAGCTTTGCAGACGCTAGGAGCTCCTCGATGGCGGCGACAAGCTTTTCGCGTTCCTCCAGCTGGGCACGAACGCGTCCCAGGGCAAACTCGGGGGTAGTCGCCAGTTCGCCCTTGCTCTTCACCAGCTCAGGAGAATTGGCCACCTCCAATCGATCGCCGAACAGGTGTTGGAGCACTTTAGTATAGGATCCCTCGTGCTTGGGAATGTGGATTCCCGGAGCGTCTTCGACAACGGTGCTTCCATTGGCAGCAACGGCAGAGTACGAAGGAGAAGACAGCAAAATTGGCCCAGATGATCCAACGAGTTTGAGTATGTCGTTGGCTTCGATGCCTGTAGTATCCCCAAGTAGGCCGCTTCGCACGGTTGGACGAGGTTCTCTCGCTTGAAGAGCAGTGATGATATCGAGATACAGCGGTGTCCACTTCATCGACCATCTAGCAGCATCCTCGATGACAAAGACACTCGACGCGCTGGTCGGAATCAAAGCCAGAAGACGGGCGGAGGGCAGGGGAGATGCGAGAGAGATGGAATGGATGAGGACGCCATCGACTTCTACGGCGGGTAGAGCTCGCCCGAGGGTAAAGATGACAGTATGAGAGCTATCCGCAGAGCCAGATGTCGCGAAAGGGCGCACGGCACGACGAACGAGCTTGAGGGTCTCAAGTGCCACGGTTTCGTAATTCTTGAAGGAAGCGTCGGATGAGTCGGCCACTTCTGTCCCGTTCGGATGCCCGTTAGCATGTCCATTTGAATGGTCATTCGCGTGTCCATTTGCGTGTCCGTTGGTGAGCCCGTTGGCATGGCCATTGGTGTATCCGTTGGCGCTGCCGTTGACTTTGGGAGGGTCGGCTTTGGCGTAAAGGAACTGCATGATAGCATCCTCGGAGGTTTCTTCGACCTGTCCTGCAATCTGGTAGAAGACATGCACGACTGGAGTGCGCTGGGTGCGTGCGAGACGGGACGCCAAAAGTGCATGGTCATGAGCCTGTTGCGCGGTATTCGAAAGCAGGAAGAAGGACACCGAGTTGCGGAGGAGCAATACATCGGAGAGGTCGCCTAAATAGCATGAGTGGATTCCGAAGGGCTTGGTAAGCTACACAACATACCTTGCGCGTCCACGCCAAAGTGGAACACTACGGGAACTGCTGCAAGCTCATCGAGCCGCAGGACAGTGTTTAAAATTGTTTTCACCGATGCCGAGGAGAGAATAGATGTCAAGGCTGGTGATGTCTGGCCTGATGAAGGGGACAATACTGCAGAAATGGCGTCACCGCCGACAGGGATGGTGATAGCCGAAGTTGGTGATGGGAGAGAGGAAATTGCTGGTCCGATATTGACGAGAGCGTCAGACGCCAGAGACGCGATGCGTGAGACGGCTTCTGCTGCCATTATCTGCAAGATATGTGTTTAGACTAGGTTTGACACATGACTGGGGCCAATGAGATGCTCTTGGTTACAGAGGCGACAGGAGTGGACATAGTTTGAAAAGAATTCACGATTGATACGCACAGTGTATACCCGAAATGTGTTTGTCCTCCCGATAGTTTGTAGACTCTGTCAATGTCGTTCCTCGCCCGTATGATATGCGGCAAGGTGGCAAACAAGGCGATGCGGCGAGCACAATCACCGTTATGGTGGTCGTAAACAGAGACGTCTGCGGCTGCTGACGGGCAGAAAGTGTGAATGTCTTTTTTGCCGCTCATGATCTCGCACAAAGCACATCATCCCTTTGGCCATGTTTTGATTGGTCCGATCGTTCCGTCGATCGCGCAATTATGCGAAATCAATTGATCTCGCCCTTGAACAGACGCGGTGACCTTCAAGTGACTTATTCGTCAAGGCAGGCATCTGCAATCCCCCGGAAATACCCTCTGTTTGGTCTGCTCGGAATTAACTTGACGCATCCCATACACCTTCCCACAAGACCAAGCGCAATAGCCTTGACCCATTCTTCGATCCAACTCCGCGCAAGGCCAGACTGCACATAGGCGACCTATTACACGCAGACTACGCGTTATAGTATTGCACGGATCTCCTCGGACGCCGTTAGAAGAAGCATCTATCATAACGTGACTCCGACGCGTTCGACATGCAACGCAATCGTGGAAAGAACACTCGAGGACGCGGAGGCAAGGGAGGCTGGCACAATAACAAACAAATATATTCTACGCCTCTACCCCCCCTCATCCAACCAATTCTCCCCCCGATATTGCACACAGCAACTCTGGGACTTGCCCTTCAAATAGCGACTCCCGTTTGTACAGCTTATTACTCTTCCACCACTACTCCGAATGCCGTCTGGATAGTCAACACCAGTGATATCAATATTCTTTGGAGGAGGGGTTTCTTCGGAAAGGGGGATCTGTCAAGAAGCGAACCAAGTTGGGTCAAAAGGGTACGTGCAGAAAGAGAAGGACGTGACGGCAGTGAGTACTACCCCACTCCCAGATTTGGCGCTCATTTCTACAGAGCCGACTCCTGAGGCATTACGCGCTCTACGACGGGCTGAACGTCGACAGTTCAAATTGGATCGCGCACAAGCCATCGCCTCCGTCGCAGCTGAGGCCGAAGCCATCTTCGCATCAGGAGGGGACGCAATTAATCCAGCACTAAGCGGGCCAAATATCCCGAGCGCTGCTACATGGCGACCTCAAGCCAAGACTGATATTAACACAACACAGGCCGGGCCGTCGTCGATGACCCAAGTGCCAGATTTAGCAGCAGACCTAGAAGGAGATGAGAAAGAAGAAGCCGGAGACGAGCCAGATGTTGTGAACATGGAACATCTCCAGCTCACTATGCACGAGGCTTGGTTTCTCCTCTGGAATTTAGGCTGCTTGGTTGTACGGGACGCAGACTCTGTAAGTGTCACGCTATCTGACTAGCACCAACATTCTCGCTCATATGAAATAGGATAACATTATTCCTCTCGAAAGCTTCTGGCTCCTCTGCCAACGAGCTCACACTCCAATATCTCCATCATTTCCAGCACCTCTTGCATTCGACAATCCATTCCTTGTGCATTATGCTGTATATCATCACTACCGCGCTCTTGGCTGGGTCGTCCGCGGAGGGCTCAAATTCTGCGTGGACTGGCTTCTTTACAAGAAGGGCCCGGTCTTTTCACACGCTGAGTGTGTACCTATTCTTCCGCCAATTTATGTATTAACATGATTGCGCAGGTTCGCGCTGACCGTTTGCCCAGTATACGAGGACCCAGCGGACGACGTAGGAAATTTGCAGAATGCAAAACCTTTCTCCTGGACATGGCTGAGTACGATCAATCGTGTGAATACACAGGTCCAAAAAGTGCGTTGGCTCATCCTGCCTTTCTCTTTCCCGTACTAAATGGTATGGCCAGACCCTCATCCTTGTCTATGTTACAATACCGGCCAAGGCTCGAGTGTCACCTGAAGTCTTGAATACTCCGGCAGGTTTGGCCCACTATTCGGTTCATGAGGTAGTAGTGAGAAGGTTCATTCCAGCACGGATGCGCGACTAGCGTTGGGATGGCTTGAACATTTATGTAGCTGTAGCAGAATTCGATGATCAATGAAGACTACCGAAAGAGAAAAAAATCAGAATATCGGTTTACGCCAGGTTTACGAGTCTAGATGCACGCACTGGTATATGTGTTGGAGACACTGGCAGCGCGCGACGAAGAAACTGCTATTGAAGCCTCCGTAGTTGCTCGTAGATTCTTGGCTCCTGGCTCTTGGATCTCCGCGTCCCGTTAAAGGATTAGATACGCGACAGGTCCATGGTATGAAGAGTTATTAGTGGGTCCGGGAAAAATGTGAATGAGGCGATCGAGAGAGGGCACACCGTCACCTGACTCCCTTGTCTGTGTCACGCCTCCGCGCTACTTCATCAGGCATCTGATAAAATGGATTGGATTGGGCGCTTTTTCATGAAGTGAAGTTTCATTCAAATCCTATCCTGGATCCGTGCAATTGTCAGGGAGTTCACGAGACATGTTATTTACTTCATGTACACTGTACAGCGATACAACAACCTGGAAAGACAATCATAATAACGCTGGAGAAAACTCGATAATCGCATGTGGGCCCTTGACAGCATACTCTCCCTTTGATACATAGTTTCTTGATGTATTGTCGTTGAAAATGATCTATAACATATAAGTGCTGGGTCTTGTAAACGCCGGATGAAGCACACCTTTGCTGTTATGCTCGTCCCCAAGAACGCAGCAAATCCATCTCCTGTCTCGCGATATTCGGGGTAGTACTCGGGTCGATGTAACACGCGCACTGTCTTTGCTTGCACCTCCGTCTGCGTCTCTGGGTGAATCATATAGTTTACAAGCCTTGATTGTAACGCGTCTCCCAGACCAAGTACAAACTGTGTGACTTCACCCGTGACGAATAGCCCGCCCCAGATGCCTTGGCGTTGGTCGATGTCTGCCATGTTCACTGCATAACCAACCGAGTCTTGCAGCGCCCATACGTCCGGGGCGCCGGTAGGGAGGACACTGAGCAGGGAGGGATCGAAGAGAGGATGGTAGAAACGATGGCGCTCTTTTCCAATCGTAATCGACTTTCCAGCAAACTCGAACACTTTGAGGTCGAGTTGTTCGATTTCTCGCGCGCGCGCCAGTTCCGCTGCCGAGGCTTTTGCGTTTGCCTTCTTCTTGAGACCGCTCTCAATAACGTCCTTTGCCTTGCCTGCAACGACCGTGGCAGCAATGTCGATGACCCCTTCGTCGTCCTCTGCCACAGAGGTCTCGCCCGTAGACGGAACCTTGACTTCCCCGCTTCGCCAAATAAGGCGCGCCAGATCCAACAATGTTTTCTGAAGCACAGATTCCGGGAGAGGCGCGTCTGGTGGCGATAGACTGGCCATTACGGCTTGGTTTGTGCGTAAAAGGTGGGCAAGGTATGCTTCGCAGTGAGATACACCAAGCGGAGTGCTAGTGCGCGCGCTGCGGACGATAGTTCCGTCGGAGATGGGTGTGATATCTGTATGGTCGGTGCCGATATCGACCACGACGCCGTTGAGAGAGTTTGCTGCGTATATCTGTGCTATGGGTCGTTCAACAACGCCAAGGCCGGCGACATTGAGCCTTTCGAAAAAGATTTGGCAAATGCGTTCATATGTCGTTCTTGACTGGCCCGGATGGATGGAAAGTAGGACGGGGGACTCGTTTTGGGCACGCCGAAGTCTGAGCAAGTTGAACAGAATGTATTTCCTGGGTAAGGTTAGAGAGATATTGCGCATTCGCTGTGACGCACCATAAGGCCTCTGCCTGAGCCCATTCTGTGATATTTCCCTCCCTGAACGGCCAGTATACGGTGATGTCCTGTCCAGCTGCAAGGGCATCATCCAAGTGGGATCCAACCAGGTAGTCGCCAGGACCTGCGGATGGCGGCGCTTGCGACGCAGCGCGACTTCCTGACGGTGCCAAAGATGTGCGCGCGCCGTTTGCAATTGACTCCCGCAATCCGACGCGAGCTTGGATTTGCTGGGAATAAATTACTGGAAATCGTTCTTTGGCCGGTGCGAAGACTTACAAAGGCCGGGGTCTTCAGTAATTCGTGGAGGCCTAGTCCGGCACGAATAATATCTCTGCCAGTTTCGATGATGACAACAGTCGAGTCGCGGAATGCCATGACTGACGGTGAACGCGAAGTTCAAGTTCGAAGTTGAACAAGTGATCGTGATCACCTTGGCCTCCTACTTAGTATCAACCATGCAGAGCGCCATTCGTTTTCACCCCCCATCCTACGACATTCGAGTTGAAACGATTCCAACACCAAGGTTAGTGTATTTTGCATATACTCTGCACATTTCTCTGGATCTCAGCTACAGAATATCTGACCCAGACGATGCGATTGTGAAAGTCAAGGTATGCAAACATCGATATACATCACCTACTGTCTCATCTCAAAGCCTAGTATGCTGGGCTGTGTGGTAAGTGTTTATTTTCCCCATGTTGATATAGCCAATGCGATCCATATTAGGTAGCGACCTTCATGCCTATCGAGGCCATGAAATAGTTGATCAAGTGTGAAGAACATTTGTGTTGCCATCAAAGTCATCCGCTTGAATTCATGTAGGCACACCTGTGGTCATGAATTCATTGGCGAGATTGTCGAACTGGGTTCTGCCTTCGGCAAAGCCATCGATGGTCGTGCACCCCTCTATTCCACCCTCAAGGTCGGTGACAAGGTCGTGTCACCATTCACCACCAACTGCGGGGAATGCGCGTGAGTTCTCGGATACCCGTTAATATTTCGCCTATTCAAATCCCTAATCCAGCTTTTGTCGTGCCGGGGTGACATGTCGCTGCATTCATAGCAAGCTCTTCGGTTGCCCTGCTCTCGAAGGCGCGCAAGCCCAATACGTCCGTGTTCCCAAAGCAGGAGGGACCCTTTACAGCCTCTCTGACCCAGCACTCTCACAAAAATACAGTTCCTGGGCTAATATATCAGACTCCTCTCTGTTGTTCCTTGGTGATATCCTTCCCACAGGCCTCTTCGCTGCTTTGCAGGCAATCCACCACCCGAAGCTGCAGGCAACACTGTCTGGGATACCCTGGCCTTTGCACATGGACACTTCGCCCTCCGTAAGGACCGAATCGCCAAAGGACATAACCTTGACATTCGCCATCGTCGGATTGGGTCCAGTTGGTCTCTGTGCAATGATTGCTCTTGCAGATCAAGCATCGCTCAAGGGCTTTAAACTTCGCATTGTCGGGGTTGATCTCAACGAAGCGAGGCGCCAAAAGGCTGAACGCGTCTATGCTACTGTCTGTCAAACGGAGGGTTACACTGATGCCGGAATTTCGTTTGTCACATACGATGGAGAAGCAGCGAAGAGCGCAGTGTCTGAATATACGGAGGGTGCAGGGTGTGATGCTGTTCTCGAGGCATGCCGATACCAACCACCATTATCAGAGCGCTTACAACGCTGTAGATCGTCGGCCATGATTCAGCATTGAACCTTGCATATGACCTAGTCCGGCCGTTTGGTGTTATATCCAGTGTAGGCGTACATAGCGAACGACCATTCCCCCTCTCCGGTGGGAATCTCTACGACAAGAACGTATCGATGGATTTTGGGCGGTGCCCCGCACGTGCGATGCTACCTATAGCCTTGGATCTTCTTGGTGTGTAAGAAAAAACACCGATGGTCGGACGCTGATTTTGAATTAGTCAAGCGTCAAGACGTTTTCGCAGGAGTGGGAACAGACGCAAGCTTGGTTGACCGTATCGTAGGCATGGGCGATGCCGTGGAAATGTACAAACTCTTTGACAAGGGTGACATTGGCAAGGTCTTGTTCCAACCCTGGGAATAGTTTTCTCATGAGGTAGTCTAAAAGTGTCTGATTACGCTTATGTCGATTATTCGTTACAATCGCTACCCTCCACATACGACTGTACGCGCTTACCTGTATGCATTCCTATCATATTCATGAAACGCTTATCGTTATGTACTTCTTCAACACACGCTGAATGTACGCCAACTTGAGGCTTGCTAGCTTGAGCGCTTGAGCTTGGACGTTTGAACCTCGAGCCGGATCACCATTCTGCCGTGATGCCGATCGTGAATCATCATTGCCGAACCTGGCACTAGCGACTCATTGTGATTCCAAACTCATCCATCTAACTCATCCGGGACTCATAATTCTTTCATTATTTAAGGAGAAAGACAATCCATCTTCATTGAACCCAATTATATTACCCCAGTCATGTCATCCCTTCAGCTTTCAGCGAAAGATTACCCTGTGAAGTCTGTCACAATCTACAAGTCTTCCAGGGCTGAAGTTGTTCGTTCTTTCCCGGTGGAGCTCAAGGTATGCTGTTAATCAAGGGCATATTTCTAAACCTTGACATCCTCCCAGACCGGTCAGAATACCATCGAAATCGGTGCCCTGGCCAGCACCATAGACCAGAAATCTGTGCGGGTCAGTGGCCTCGGTGAAGCTCGCCTCTTCGATGTGGTTTGCAAGCTCGGTACAAGTAATGCGGCCCGATACGCCTCGACTGAAGTTCTCCGCCAGCTTCACGCAAGGAAGGTCTTACTCGAGAGGAATAAACGAGTTCAGGATCACGAAGCAGATGTTCTCTTGCAGTATGCGAAGTCTCTTTCAGGAGAACATGTTTCCCCGCCGCAGGTGGAGACTTTCCTTCAAACCTTCGTGAAAACCGCGAATCGAAACAACGAACAGATGGCGGCTATCGATGAAGAGCTTGTGCAGATCGAGCGGGAGATTGAAGCGGAAACCACAAAAATCGGTATGAAGAAGGGCAGTTGTAATGGCGAAATTACGGCTGTCATAAGAGCATCCGAACCTGCTGCGATAGAGATGCTGGTCACGTACAGTACGAGTTTCTCATTTCCTTTCGACTGATATCCTGACGACCTTTGTTCTCAGTCGTCACCGAAACTTCATGGTCACCCACATACGAACTTCATGCCACAACCGACAATGGAAAACCCTCAAGTAAAGTTCACCTACACTATCACGCGCGCATCCGACAGGCCACAGGCGAAGACTGGAGTGACGCCCGACTCACATTGAACACCTCCCAAAACGGGGCCATGGACACCACAATCCCGAACTTGTACCCAATCAAGTTGCGCGCAGCCCGCTCGAATTGGAACAAGGGCGGCGCCCAGGCTCCCACCATGTTCAAACCGACCGGGAGTGGTCTTTTTGCCTCAAACAACAACAACCAAGTTGTTAGCGGTGGTCTCTTTGGACAACCGGCCAATCCTCCTAGCACAGCCCAAGCGGGTAGCTTTTCTTCCTTTGGTACATTTGGTGCGCACCCGCAGCAGCAGCAGCAACACTCTTCATCCTCAGGATTCGGGGGCGGTAGTTCTCTGTTTGGAAGTATCGGGACGAACAGTGCATTTGGTGCTCGCCCGCAGCAGCAGCAACCTCTAGACTCGAGTCCATCCTCTGGATTTGGTGGTGGCGGTGGTTCTCTGTTTGGAGGTTTCGGGGCCAACGCTGCAACTCAGCAGACTAACGCGCCTCCCGATGGGACCTCGTCTGTCTTTGGAGCAGCTACTACCCTGGCCGCACAGACCCCTTCTGAGGCTGGTGGCGATGACTTCGAGGAGATCCTGCTTCCAGATGCGCCCGTCAAAGAGACGCCGCTGGCTATGAGCTTCAATGTCGAAGGAAAGTCAAGCATACCCAGTGATGACGTTGAACACAAAGTTTTCCTCAATGTCTTCCAGTTCGACACAGCGTTATCGTATATAATAGTCCCTAGGATAGACCGCCGGGTGTTTCTGCAGGTAAGCCGCCATCAGATTTCACCGTTGAATAGTGTACTGACTCGCCCAATAGTGCAAGGTCAGAAACACCAGCGAGTATCGCCTCCTCCCAGGCTTTGTTCGTGTCATCATGGACAACTCATTCGTCTCATACACCCGGATCGCAGATGTTGCTACGGGCGATACCTTCGACTGTACTCTTGGAGACGACCCCACAACCAAAGTGACATACTCTCGAAAGTCAGACACCACGACTTCCGAGGGAGGCGCGTTCTCAGAATCGTTCAAACGGACAACGTTCACGACAGTGATCAGCGTTCAGAACAAACATCCGTTCGCAATCGAGAACTTGATTGTGAGGGATGCACTTCCAACAGTGGACGACGCACGGATGAAGGTCATCCTCCAAAAGCCTGAAGCTCTGTCGAATGCAAAGGAAGGAGAGAAGGTCAAGGTCAAGGTAGATTCTGTTGACAAGAACGACGTGAAGACGAAATCCGAGGCAGTCGTATGTTGGAGCGAGCTCGTCGATGACAAGGGTGGCGAAAAGGAGGGCAAATTCCAGTGGAAGTTACGCATCGATCCTACTTCGAGGGTAACGCTTGAAACACAGTGGGTCGTCAAATTCCCTTCCGACCTCATCCTGAGCGAAACATCATTCGGTGGAATGCAGAAGTCAGCATGAAATAAATAGTTACTATGTATGTGTACCAAACCGCTAAATATTTTGGTCGGACGACATTAAGGCGTGGTTCAAAGAACATTGCCCACATCATTGCTTCTGTGCCAAACCATAGATATTGAGTAAATGCTGATATGATCAGCGAGCATGTCCAGGTCTCGGAGTCACAGACATACACAATGTTCGACTATGAGAAACTAATCGAGTGACACTCAGCGCCGCCGGCGCAACCCAATACCGTGCCATCGGTTAGCGCAAACAGGCCAGGCCATGCCCCATTCATCACTGTAGCTTTGTTTCCCCAGGTTCCAGTAACAGCGGGAGGGCTTGTGAGAATTTTGAACACCTCAGTCTCCGTGCCATCGTCCTCATTGGTCATGATAGATACAACAAGAGCACCATCGGTAGTAGTGACAACCTGAGGAGCGCTAGCTACGTGGGATTAATACCTGAAGACAAAGAAATAATGTCAAGTCGACTTACCATGTGTACCCTCAGCAGACCAATAAACTGGGCTTCGAGAGCCCCAGTTCTTTCCATCGTCAGTTGAGACAACACTCTTCACGTTCATGCGCCCCAAGCCCTCAGTAGTTTCGAAAACACACATTAACTTTGTGCCGGTGCCATCGTCGAAATCTGTAGTCCAAGTGTCCAGTTCTCCGAGCACTACTATTTCGAGAAATCGAGCATACCAGTGCATCCGGGCATACCATCGCGCCCATCCGTGAGTTCACCAGCTACAGTAGATGCATCAGACCAAGACAGACCATCGTCAGTCGAAGTTTTCATCAGTATGTCCTGGTCGTCCTGGGAGTTCTCTGCAGCGTAGTATACCTGCAGGCTTCCATCATGTGCTAGGCGGAAGAAGGGTTCCTATGATATTGATCTCAGTACATCGTGTTCAATGGCAATCGACAGTGCTCAGCAGTAAACATACCCAGAGGCCGTTCAATGGCTCGCCTTCTGCTGCCTTCTCTCTGACGTCTATATCGGAAAGCCATGCCCAGTCCTGACCTTGGTTGGTGGATAGATAGGCCGTAATACGCCAATAGGTGTCGTCGTGGTTGCGCGCCGACGCAATAACATGGCCATTTGCAAGTTGCAGAAGGAATGCGTTGTCAAGATCGCCAGGCTGGGTAGCGATGGAGCCGAGCTGCGAGAATGACTTTCCGCCATCTGTGGACTTTGTTACGACAAGTTGGTGGTCACCGTTGCTGACAGTGGTCGTGTAGCTGCCGAGGAGAGAGCCATCGGCGAGGTAGGCGAGGCGGGGATACGCGCCGCCTTGTCCCGACGTCCCAGAGAGAGGAATGGAAGCGGCGTCTACGTTGGGCACAAGATTTGCCCTGCGCTCGATAGATGATGATGGGGTAGCCATAGCAAGCCCAGCGAAAGCTGAAAGAATGGCGGCAGAAAACATGGTGGTTGATTTTGAGAGAGAAACACTTCGCCTCTTTTATATATGGCGACCATGGGTTTCATAAGTGCGGATTACCTTTGTTGTAATCCCAGAGCGCTTGCCGTCTAATACTCTGTTTCCAAGTTTGGGAACGTTTGCGGGTAATCCGCCAAAAACACCGAGCCCACCGGGCAGAAGTACCCTCCCAAACCACGCTCGACTGCCACTTACCATGCGCTCCTATAGAGAGACATTCCTCGAAATTCAGTGGAATAGACCTGGTGGTTCGAAGAATCGGATTGTAGCTTGTGCTTAGTTTAGTTTTAGCAAGATTGAAGCTCTTTGCATGACATTCTGCCCGAATTTCACCCCGGAATTCCGTTTCCAGATGGCTGGCAGCTGTCCATTTACAAAGGAAATGCAGGAGAAGTCTCGGAGAAAGATGACACTGCTTCAAGTAGTTGCACTCATGGATCGCACATTGCGTTGTTCCATCCCAACTTGCTTGACTTGACGAAATACCTAGGCTTCATTCTCTTAATGAGTTTTTGAAAGATTTAGCAGTACGTTTGTCCTGTTTGATGAGCACTATAGCACATTCAAGAGACGATGGCAGACAATGCTCAGCTTTCAAGGCATTATGAATGAATGAGCACACGTGCCCCGATCACCTCTCTGCTTTTCCCTTCATCGCTTCGATCTCCGCCATTGCTGACCATGGCACCCACGAAAAATGGCAGCTCTTCGGCCTCTAAGACCCGGTCATCGAGCTCTACTTCGAAAGTATCGTTGGCCCGGGTGAAAGGCGAAAACTTCTACCGAGATGCGAAGAAGGTCAACAGGCTAAAAATGCTGAATGGTGGCAAGGCTGTTCGAGACAAGGACGGGAAGATCACTCAGGCGGCGATATACCAGAAGGGAGAGGATGAGACAAAGCCCGGGAGAGTACAGCCTGACCGGCGCTGGTTCGGTGCGTGCAACTAACTCATCCACGAATTCCAAGTTGATATTTTGACCTAGGTAACACGAGGGTTATCTCCCAGACTGCATTGGATCAGTTCCGGACAAGTTTGGAGGGAAAGAAGGATGACCCATACTCTGTACTTCTTCGTCGCAACAAGCTTCCCATGGCTCTCCTTGACGAGGCCCAAAACCCCAATACGCGCAAGGTGCGTGAATAGACACTGTCCTGTTCTTCATCTTGACGATGCTCCAGCGCACGCACATTGTCGAAACAGAGCCATTCAATGTGACCTTTGGCCCGAAAGCCCAACGTAAGCGTCCCAGGATCGATGCAGGAAATTTTGAGGAGCTCGGCAAGCTTGGAGCTGCTGCAGCGACCCAGGCCGAGCAAGCGCACGATACTCTTGGTATGGATGAAATGGCCGCCCACGAAACCGACATTGACCGCTCCTCCCAGGCGCTTCCATTGTGGCCGATGCCCCCACTCATGCCGACTACAACGAACCTATCTTCGCTAAAGGCACATCCCGTCGTATTTACGGTGAGTTGTACAAGGTCATCGACTCCTCCGATGTCATTCTTCACATCCTCGATGCCCGCGACCCCATGGGCACCCTCTGCGAATCCGTTCTCGAATATATAAAAAAGGAAAAGTCACACAAGCAAGTTGTCCTGGTCATCAACAAGTGTGATCTTGTTCCCAACTGGGTGACGGTATGTCGTTTATGGTGTTTCAGAAATCAAATCTGATTTTGGACAGGCCCGTTACATTCAGCACTTGACGCCCCGCTACCCGACCATCGCGTTCCACGCATCACCAAACCACTCATTCGGCAAAGGCTCTCTCATCCAACTTCTCCGCCAATTCTCCCAGCTGCATTCGGACAAGAAGCAGATCTCCGTTGGAATGGTGGGCTATCCCAATGTTGGCAAGAGCAGCGTCATCAACACCATCAAAAGCAGCAAGGTCTGCACGGTTGCGCCTGTCCCCGGCGAGACCAAAGTATGGCAGTATATCACCCTTACACGCCGGATCTACCTTATCGACTGTCCTGGAATTGTGCCCACCTCCGCGCATGACTCGCAGACATCGACAGTGCTCAAAGGTGTTGTCCGTGTCGAGGCACTCCCGACGCCGTCAGATCACATTCCCGCCCTGATGGAGCGCGTCAAGCCCGTGTATCTCTCGCGTACATACGGTGTTGCCCTACCCAATCCCGAAGATCCTTCGCAAGCGTGGGTGCCGGAGGATTTCTTGGACAAGCTTGCGCGGATGAAAGGCCGATTGTTGAAGGGCGGTGAGCCGGATTTGGATGGCGTTGCGAAGATTGTGCTTAGCGACTGGGTGCGCGGTCGGATACCGTTCTTCGTGCCACCACCTGAGCGGTCGGAAGAGCTCAATGCGCAAGAGGCAAAGGAGAAGAAACGCAAGGGCAAGGCGGCAGAGGCAGAGGTCCCGGGCGTGAAGCAGAACTTGGGCTCCATCATGCAAAAGAATGCCTTTGTTCCAGAGGATATACAGGTGCTTGAGGTCGAGGAAGACGTTGTAGAGGATGATGCCGAGCTCGAAGACGAGGAAGAAGAAGAGATAGAGGACAAGGAAGAGGAAGAACAACTGACTTGGAATGATGTCTTTGAGGGCACCAAAGACATTGAGGAGACAGAGGAGACAGAGGCTGCACAAATAGAGGAAGACGATGAGGACAATGTCCCGAAGAAGGAACCGCGCATGAAAACCAACAAGGTGCGTTTCTCCTAGTCATGTTCATGTTTTACTAACAATTCCTGTAGCGCAAGGCTTCGAATTACTACTCAGGCGCGAACATCAAGGGAAAGAACCGCGAGAAGGCGGCTCTGATGAGATCCCTGCCTGCTGGAAAGAAGGGAGGACGGAAGAAATAGGGTGTACCGTAGGTTTGCATTGCTATCTGTCCATAATGTACAGCACGGTTGTCTTTTTCAATCCACTTTATTGTATCTGCATAGTACCTTGCCTCGGTTGGTTCTTGTTTATCACGGTACTAGTAGCTGTTCAGACTCAAAACCAATCTTGTGCGCTGTTTGGTGCAATGAACGATGTTTGATCACGTTTGAAGGACGAGTTCAATGCACTTGCGGGCGATGAAGAACTTCTCACATAGCACAACGTGGAGTACAAATAACAAGATCAACGACCCCTTTGGCAGGGTCTGATACGTAGCGTAATTCTACTCAGCAGCAACCCTAGCCCTCTCCTTCAATTCGTGAAGATAATGATGCGCCTTGCCCAGCATCCAAATCGGGAATGAAAACTTGAAGTTCGGGTATGCGATTGCACACGTCTTGTTGAAGATACCCTCGATGGCTTCTTGTGGCCACGAGCCGTCCTGCATTTCGTTTAATAGTTGACCTAAAACTTATCCGATACCACTCACAGGGAGTTGTCGCGCCATGACCAACCGAACACCTTGATCAATCGGGTCGGCATAAGGGTATTGCGCATACATCAGGGACATGACTGCCCAGCACGTCTGCACATGCTGCGTCTCTTTGTGTTCAATCCAACGACTCTGTTCACAAGACTAAAGCAGTGTATATGTTAGCATCACAGGGTTGCGTAGGCGTCGAGATATACTTACCTCCCAACTTTCCCCCCACCCACCATCACTACGCTGTTTCCCCACTAGATAATCGCAGGCTTTCCGCACACGCGCGCTGTTGGAATACGTCTCTCCGTTCAAGGACAGACTCTCTAGTGCGAACTGCGTCGCATAGGTGAAGCAGATCCCCCATGAACCAAGCCAAACACCTTCTGGTCGTTGAGTGGCGTGTAAGTACCCTATCGCACGCTTGATTGTCTGCCTGCACAAAGCACCATCAGCTTCCTGGTAGCGAGGTCTGGGAATACGACGCACTGTATTTCCCGATTTCGGTAATGGGGGTACCGATTCCTGAAGTGTGAAAGCGCGGTGACCACAGAAGTTGTGCATTCCGGATAGTTGTACTCGATCATGATGTCGCCTGGGTCCTATTAGCGACAATATAAGCAGAAAAGGCATGCACATACCGAAAACCTCAGCAGGGTTTAGCCATTCCAACCATGATGGACCACGGATGGGCTCGTAGCTGGCATACCCGCCATTCGAATTTTGCATCGTCAACAGCAAGTCAACTGTATCCCTCAGTCGCTCCTCCGACACGAGCTTCGGTGCATACGATAGATCTTGCAAGTACAAAACTGCTTTCATGCCTTCGGCAGCACAGTCGGACACTGTGTATCCTTGCTCCTTCGTGCTAAAGTGATAGATCAGCATACGTTCACATGAGGAAAGAAGAATGAGTCCAACCTAAAGCCCCAAGCTCCCTTCGTTCCATGCCTGTACGATGTCTCGTAATGCAACGGGTGTTCCGTCATTTGGGCCTTGTCAAGCCAGTCCAACGCCTCAAGAAGCGATTCCTTGTTTTCTTCAGCATCTGCGAGACCGCTTTCTACAATGGCCTGCGTGATGAATCCGATATCCCACAATTGGCTGCCATTCGTCCCACACATCATCATGCCTTCTGCACCGAGCCACATGAAGTCGTATCGTTTCTCCATGTGCAATTTGTACGCATCAGAGTCGGTACCTTCACGGTGGAAGCGGGCGACGAGGTTCATCATCTTCGATACTGGCCCAAGCGTCTGGTAACCGGTGTTCTCATCTTCGAGTACAATGAGTTTATAAGCGCGGTCGTTGGCGGCGCGGCGCAGTGGCGGGAACGTGCACTGCTCGTACGAAGACAATATGGGGTTGATGGAGTCGTACAAGAGCGAATGTGGGGCGTACAAGTCTCGTTTGCAGACGTTGTTGCGCTGGGCTGGCCAGTAGATCTTGTAGTAATTCTCTGCGTATAACTCTTCGCGCAGAGAGAGAATGAGATCGTTCTCTGGGTGTTGGAATTTGACGCCGTAAAGGTAGCTCATGGGAACATACACAGTGCGCGTGTGGATCCACCAACGGTGTGGATGGAAGGGGAGGGCATCTGGGAGGAGCCTAGGACACGATGAGTTTACTTCCAACTGGTACGTGGATTTCTGCACCATAATTCAGGCGGAATGGGATTCATGCCTTCCCACTCGTACACATTCAGGATGGCCAGCCAGAACTTGGCCCAGGCAGGCGACGCGGTGGCACCGCCTGTAAAAATGGTATGAGACGCGTCAAACTCAAGTACGACGTGACGTACCAAGTTCGTGCATAATCCCACGTGCCCGTACACAGACTGGATGGTCCTTGTCCACCCCAAGGATCCTAAGCGCCGCATAGTTCATTGCTGTTCCGAACATTGTGGACGGACCCTCTACATGGCTGTTTTGTCTCGGGTCAATACCGTGAATCTCAGCTGGGTCGAGGAAACGCACATTCCCCAGCCACCATCGTCGGGATGCGCGCGATTGAAGAGGTACCGAATCATCTCCAGTCGTTCCTCCGTCGTAAATCCCATTCCGCTGACGTATGATCCTATGACAAGGCCAGGGAGGAGAAACATTGGGCCACCGTACTCCCCAGGCCAGTGCCCATCGTGTGCTTGCAGGTGTTTGTAAAATGTATAGCCATTTTGTGCTGCTGCCAGTGGGCTATCGGCTTGGGGAAGCTCAGGGAGATTCTACAGGCCGCAAAGGGTTAGCATCATCAAGATAATATACGCGTTATTCATGGATGAGGCAAGGGCTGGCCGTAATGGAAGGCAACGTTCGGAAGAGAGGCATAGAAGGGCTAACGCACCGTGGGTAATCCTAACCAGAATTTGTCCAGCGCAGTCTGCGGCCAATTCGCGCGTTCCTCCTCCGTGTGCAGATATTTCCAAGTGTGTCGTCCGCCAGCGCCGACGACGAGTCTCCAGCTTGCCGAGTCTGTGAATGCTACGCTTGTATCCTTCGGTACGGATAGCGGCGCGTAGGACATAGTGGAAGTAGAATAATACGATGCCGAAATCTGATTACTGGTTACAAAACAAGGGGGTGGGTGGGAAACTGAGGTACAGAATGCGGGGTCAGACCACAATAATTATCAGGCGATCGAGTAATCCCAAGCTCGGAGGGATGTGGGTCACTGCTTCAATGGTTGCCAAAAGCTCAGTTTCAAGTTGTGTCAAAGTCTGAGTAAAGTCGTACCATTTCAGGCATTAACTCGAGTACTAGTATAGTAGTTAGCGCTAGCATTAAATCATCCCAGTCTCGCCTCTGCGAGAGTTCTCCTTCTCTAGCTTATCCCATCGGTTTTGTATCACTCTGTCACTCTCAGATGAAATCCATCGTCCCTCGAGCACGCTCCATGTCTCTACACCCTTCTTCGTCCGTCTAGTATCTCCGTCTTTGCGCTTGAGGTTGAAGCCCATATTCTGCTTGACCATGCCCAGATAGCCCACTTCGCTAATCCCGCGGCGCACATACTTGTCACGCTCGATATTGCTCTTTCCCAGAGTTGCAAGTTGATGAGGCGGCGGCCCTTGCCTTCGCCTCCTCAGAGTCGACTTCAAGACCTCTCCTTTGCGCTCCCGTTCCCGTTCTCTCGTCTTGTTCTCCACCCTCGTTCTTCGTGCAATAAAAACCTGCTTGAATAGCGGCAGTGGTATCGGCGTATCCTTCCGCACACGCGTTGCAGTGTACCATTTCTTGATGTGGTTCTCCTGCTTTTTCAAAGGGCTCACTACGAACAATGAGAATAGAGATGCATGCCAAGAGGAGGGAAACCCACGCCAGCTTTCTGAAGCAGACGCGTAGAACTGAGTCTCCTTATTTGGATTGAGAATTCGCTCGCCCTCCATCTCCGCCTGAAGGTCTTTCATAGTGGCCTGAATCTCCGCTTGCTTGTCCTGTCTGTATAACAACGCAGTCAGCAAACGAATCCAGACCATATGAATGACACGGACAAACGAAGATATTTCTTGATGCGATAGTTAATCATGCCTGTGACATGCAGAGGCTGTGGTTTCATGCGAGGGAGTGGTGGGTGGTACAATGAGCCCGTCATGAAGCCACCAGTGAGAATGGGTCGGTTGCGCATCTTGTCTATCCAATTCTATGCTCACTGTTATTGCAGAATATTTGAGACGAAGGATATGTACATACCAAGGCATCCTGCTCCTGCAGACGATGGTCCGCGCGCGTACGCTTCGCACCGATGAGACGGTCATACCGGTCTACCAACTTGGCTGAATCACCATTTTGAAGCACTTCTAGCAGCTGGAGCTCGGTCATTATCGTGCATATTGTTGCAACACACTGCAGACACACCTTATGCCCAAACGCCAATACCTCCCTCGTCCGTTTCGTTCCCGTCAAGTGCTGGTTCTCATGGAATAGCAGCTTCACTCTGAACCGAATCTACTTGTCACTAAGCACTGAGTATGCCTGCTTGCAGCCCTCTAACACGGGCTCTTACGTTTTCCGTACGAGCCTCTCGAAGTAACGCACGGTACAAGTGCAGTGTCGGGACGCGATGGACAGGCAGCTTCCAGAATGGCTGTCCAAATTTCACGGGTCGGAGGGCGCTATTTGCAGCAGCAAGCGATGCGCGAAAGGCTGCCGATCCTATAACATGAGGGGGTGGAACAGATAGCGGCAGCGACATGGAAGAGCGGAGGCAGGCCGCGGAACGCTTGGAATGCCATCAGAAGCGATCGACGGACGACTGGATCATTTGTGCCACTCATTGCTTTCAAGTAGCGGCCAGCGGCCAGTGGCCAGCCACTTTGTGAGTCCCTAAATGAAAGCACCCATTTGCATCGATACAAAAGAGCTACTACTATTACAATGAACAAAGAGAAGGGTGTACGATAGGATGTAAACAAGACGATGAAATGGTATGTACTGTACGCTATTTAAATACACTGTCCGTTGGTGACTGCGCGCGCAAACTATGCTGCGGGTACCGCATTCGGATCCCGATACACCTGGAAGCCACTGTCAGTGGATGGTAGAAGGAAGAGTACTAACGCACCTTGACGTCCTTCAAGTTCTTCACCGAATCTTCTCCCGGGTCCTCGTCCTCGGCTAACTGGACACCATTGTCCAACCTCAAGCCCTGCTCGTTTGCAAGATGCAGCAAACAGATGAACACGTAACTCGTGCTAATATCATCTATACTTTCTTGCGCATACGAGTCCTGCAGGTTCACGATCACGTCCTTGAACTCGCGAGCGACAGTGGGGTCAGTCGCATCACCCTCGTCGACGTCCTGGGAGGAGTATGTCAGACATGAAACACATTGACGAAGAACAAGAAGGTAGACAAACCATGCCATCTTCTGTCTTCTGGTGACTTGTTATAATCTCCAGACCCTTCCAAATATTGTCCTTGAGCCTCCTGACATCCACCCGCTTTACACGACGCGCATAGTTGACGACCGGAGGGCGCACCCGGGGCGCCTGGCTTGATGTGAATGGCATATCCTCCACGTCTGCCGGTCCTATAGAGGGTCCTGCAATCTCGCCGAGATAATCGCCTACAGCGTCGCCATCGTCGTCGTCAAAGTGACCACCAGCAGGGTCGTCATATGCAGGACCTGAAATGATAAGATGTCTGCGATGAGGGAGATATGGCAAGCGCACCATCGTTGTCACCAGCTTCCTGGTCCGTCTCTTGGTTGGCAAACCAATTTTGGTCGACCTCGCCATCTGTAGGCTCACTGCGTCCCTTCATCATGATCTACACGGATGTCAGCTGGGAACCTAACATGACATGGACCGCTACATACTGTGTACTTCGGCTTAGTGAACAGAGAAATAAGCTGATGACTAGAAAAGTGCATGTCGTCGGGTAGACGATTCCCTGCGCTCTTCTCTGGCTGCCTTTTCTTTGGCAGCATATGTGACTTCGCATTCTTCGGTGCCTCATGAATCTTCTTGATAATGGCGTCGAGGTCATCAATTTCTGGCTCAGCAAACTGAATCATTACTGGCTCCTTCTTCACACCCTTCTTCTTGGGCTTCGCTTT
The DNA here is from genome assembly GCA_000934385.1 of Cylindrobasidium torrendii FP15055 ss-10. NCBI lineage: Eukaryota > Fungi > Basidiomycota > Agaricomycetes > Agaricales > Physalacriaceae > Cylindrobasidium > Cylindrobasidium torrendii. The sequence goes on from KN880463.1 coordinate 105,423, forward strand.
CTCCAGACGCTCCTTGTCTATAACCTTGGTCAGATGTGTGACAGCTAGCAAAAGAGCCACTGACCTCGCTGTGCAGCACGGCCAAGCTTGAAATATTGTGGGCCGGCCCAATTTCTTGAGTCTTCGTCGAAGCCAGCCAGTACATTCTCGCCACCAGGACCAACATGCAATGTCCCTGCACTTGCCTTAGAGGCATCGAATGGAGCTGTCCCATCACCCGACCCAGATGGGCCGTTAAAGCCATTGGCACCTCCCTGCTCACCATCGTCGTCGCCATGCCGCGAAGAATCATCGAAATGGTCATCATTGAACCCAAAGCCTTCGTCGTCGTTGTCATCGTTCATGTTTGCGTAAAAGTCTGTTTCCGGTGCGTTGTCCATACCAGTGGCTGAAGGAATCTCGTGGTCAATGTCGAATGGTGCCGGACTTTCAGCATTGTCATCGTCGATGTCAGGATACTCTTCCTGCGTCATTGGCACGCTGAAACCCTCCTCCCCATCGCGCTGGAAACTAAACTTGGAGAGGTCTGGACATATTTCCAAGCTCTCGAAATCAGGGAGACAACCTGAGAGATATTGAGAAGAGATGGGAGTAAGAAAGGATAGCACATACGGCGCAGAGCTGCGAGATTCACGAAAGACGGAGGTTGCTCTTTGTCTACCTCATGGTCATCCTTGAACTGCGAGTCGCTTGCATCGAATACAACGCGGAGAGCACCATCTTGACCGACACCAGCATTGAGATGGTTCATGAGAAGACCCTGTGCGCCGCCCTCGTCAAAATCGGCAGAGGTCTTCTTGAATAATGGGTCGACTGCGAAGTCTGCTTCAATCTTCTTATTGCGCAGGGTTGCAGCATCCTTGAGTGTCGCAGTGGGCCGGTAGTTGCGTTTCTTCTTTGGCAGAGTTTGATCACCGTCAACCCCCTCCTCGTCCGATTCGCCTTCAAAATCCTGGCGGCCTGACGCCAAGTTGTTTGCGAGCTTGGTGGTGTCCGTACCGACACTATCCACCCGGCTAGTCCAGATCTTCACACAGCCATCTAGAGTGTACGATGCACGCTGGAAGTTGACAGAGCCGTCCTGGTTATTGCGCAAGACCGTGCCGTCGTGGAAGTAGTCGATGAGATAGAGGCTCCAAGAGTTAGCCGCAGTGATTTTCTGGGCGAATTCAGCGTTTCAAACATATCTATGTGCGAGCCACGCACTCCATCCGTGTGCATCTTTAGCCAGGATTCAAAATTGGTGTTCATCAACTCCTTGTTAGACACATCTATCTTGGGCATGGATGGTGCGAGCGTTACGCGCTTCTTGGGTCGTGAAGGGCCTGCTTCGTCAGGCGGGGCAGCCCCAGCTGGTGCTTTTGTGCTTTGTCGACGTTTTCTGATCTCTTCTCTGTCATCCTTGAGGTTAAAGTCATGTACAGTAGCGTCGTTGCCGATACTCTTGCGTGAGCCGGTGCGTTTGGGTTTAGGCATAGCTTCCTCAACGTCCGTTTCATTCTCGTACATGTCTTCATCCTCACTCGCATCGTCTTCGAAACGCGCCCGGGGCATTGTGAAGGAGGATGAGAGGTGGTGGGGGAGAGCAATCAACTAGCCGCATCACGTGCGTCGCGATGCGCGATCGCGGCCAAAGTGGCGCACATCAAATTCGGCCCGCCGGTGATGGCCGCACGGAGATTGAATTGGATGTACAGTTTTGATACCTGGACAGAAAATATTCTACAGTACGCTGTTGAAATCCGCGCGATCAAGACTACCCCGCCGCCCCACCCACCGCCGACGACGCAATGGCCCCCAAATCTAAGTCCACCAAGACCACCGAGTCCATCGCGTCTCGCCTTGCGCTCGTCGTAAAATCCGGAAAATACTCCCTGGGCTACAAGTCTGCCCTCAAGCAGATGCGTAATGGCAAAGGTGCGTTCTTTCTCTGCCCAAACCTCGTCGGGGACTGGAGCGTGAGGCTGAGAAGGTCCCTTGGGCTAACCATTAATTGTAGCCAAGCTCGTTTTGATCGCTGGTAACTGCCCCCCGCTCCGCAAGTCCGAGCTCGAGTACTACGCTATGCTTTCCAAGACGACCGTCCACCACTTCTCTGGCACCAACGTTGCTCTTGGTACCGCTGCTGGAAAGCTTTTCCGCGTCGGGTGCGTCTTATCTATTCACTTTTTCCTGCCTAGGCTAAAGGATTTGGTTGCAGTGTGATGACCGTCACCGACCCTGGTGACTCTGATCTCCTGACCTTTGCTGAGGCCTCTGCATGAACATCATTTGCTTTTCAAACTGTATATGTAGGATCTATGCCGTATTTTCAATGCCATGACCTTTTGGTGCCCTTCTATCGCGTGGAGTGTCAAGTTATCCCAATGCCCATCAGAGTCTTTGAGCTTTGCCGACGCTCTCATGCCACGATGCAACGTCTGAAGCTCCAGAAAGCTTTACGAGAAGACTGAACCATTGGTTCCCAGCCATACAAGTGGCAGGTGGAGTATGACAACCTCGAGTTCAGCTTGTAGCCGGGCGGGGTGGGTGCGCATTTCTTGGGTGTAAACAACTTCATCAAGCTTCTAACTGTCGCTACAAGTCAATTTCACGTTTGAGAGATAATTCTCGTACCTCATCGACCTGGTGTGTACAGTTCATGGTGTCCAGTGTCCCATATCGATGTCTAGTACTTACACGCTCATTGGCGTCCCGGAGACGGCAGCCGGGAAAAAGTCCCCACAGGCACCAAGCAAGGCTCTTTCAATCTGGTAGCCTGCTGGTAGCCAACTACATACTATACGTTGGTCTACCATATACAGCTGTTACTGAAGTATCAGACCTTTACCAAGTTGGAATCACCCGTTGGATGGGTTTGAAATCAGACGCGTCGGCCACTTGCCTCTTGCGTCAACTTGCCTTTCGCGCCAACTTGTCCTGGATAGGCTTTCCGTCGCTCAACGTTCAACTGCCGTGTCTCGTCCCGTCAACAACACTCTGGAATATGCCGTGCTCTGCCACGAAGGCTTCATTCCGGAAAGCAAATGTGGAGGGCATGGCGGAGGTCATGAGGAATGCGGAGCTGGGGAACCCTGATGGCAGTGGACGTTATCTCCATTGCAGCTCGATACGACGCCATAAAGTATATAAAGGTCAAGGGGCAAAAGTGCTCCCATCTCCCTTCCTTCGTTTCGCGCACCCGTCATGTCAGTGTCCGTGATCATTGCAAGGTTGTTCCATTTCCAATCTGGTGTGTTTGCAAGTGGTACTCAACAGGACGGTGGTTTATTTTCTTTTGTGCAGGACACTCCAGGGTGCCTACCCTCCCGCAGGAGCTCCTGGACCTCATCATCGACCACTTGGCTAGCACTACCGATAAAAAGACATTGATGGCATGTGCACTGACAAACAAGGCATTCCTCGACCGCGCGCGCACACATCTTTTCGGCGATGTCGTACTCACCCCACAATCTGCTGCGAAGTTCACAACAGCATCGCATCCCCCGTTCTCCCACGTCCGGCATCTCAGACTCATTGGACTTGGACAAACGGCACTGAAGTGGGAACAGTTGGATTTCTCCGCGACACACATCCGCCAACTTTCCCTCATCAATGTCGATGCCGGCCTTCTGTTACAGATGAAATGGACGCCGACAATCGAGAGTCTATATCTCAACTTCATCCGTGTAGAGAGTCTCGACAAGTTCTACCAGCTCATGCGGAATTTCCCGCAGCTACGCCACTTGACACTGTACCAGTTCTACTGCTGTGGGGAGGGTGAGCATACTGAGGCGTCGGAACATCAACATCAAGTGAGAATCCCACTGAGGACGCTCGAGCTATCATTCAGATACTCGCGATCCGATGTTGTCGACATGCTCACAAGCCCACGCTCTCCATTCGTGCTCGACGACCTCGAAGAGCTGACCATCAAGCCCAACGCGATGGACACAGACGGTCTTCTGCGCATTAGCGACGCACTCCAGGTTGGCGGAGACTCGCTCGCGACGCTGAATGTGGGGCCATTCCGGATGCACGGACTTGCAGGTGGGTGTTTGTCCATTGAACCTTCTTTGTTGAAAAGTGGTTTATGGGTCGTTGGCAGACGACATCCCGATTCCACGTCTCACATCGTTCCGCGTCCTACGGGTATCCGTTTCGGACAGAGCCATTCACCAGAATCTCATCGACTGGTGGACAACGCTTTTCTCGACCTCCTCAACGTCCTGGGACCTCCAACATCTCACTGTCAATGCTGCCGTCCATTTACTCGACTGGGACTCGCTTTCCGGCGGCGGTCGGTTTCATTGTTTTGCAGAGAAGGAGAAGTGGGAGAGACTGGCGAGTGCGTTGGTGGGGAAACAGATGTCTGCGCTAAGGACAGTGACCATCCGCCTCGAACTGAAGGAAGGCCCGCTCCAATACTTGAAGGACATCAAGGCGGTTATCGAAAGGGCATTAGAGCGTACCAGTGCCAACTTTAAGACGGTCGTTGATCTCTGTCCATAATGCTAGCTGGGTATGTATACTTGCCTCGCCTCTATAGCAGTGTCACAATGTAACTGTTTAGCACGGGACATTCGCGTCGAGGAACAATTACGCGTGTTATACATTACTGTGTGCTGCAGGTCCATATGCAAAATACTACCACTACCACGCATCCCTATCAAATCTCTCCAAAACCGCCGTCGAATCCTCTACGTCTTTCTGCGCCTTTTTCCGCATATAAAAAATTGGGCAATCCTTGCTCGAGCAGATGACTTCTTGATGCAACGATCCTTGACACCGCTGGCACTGTGTCCACAACCGCGAGTACCGCACCTGCATATTCGATGTCGTCGCCACTTGCCTTTGATACAGCTCTCCGATCCTTGGGCGACAATTCTTACATACCGCACCGTCTGCGCACGCTTGTGAGAATTCGACGAGCCTGAAATGGAGACGGAACGCACTCTTATTTGCGCCTTTCATCTCGGTTTTGCACCCCAAGCACGTAATCGTCTTCACCGCAAAACGCATAAGCCCGCCCACAGTCGGCGTCGCAATCTGTATCGTTCGCGTATGATCACCAGACACTGTCATCCAAATAAGCATAAAACCCCAAGCCTCTCGACAAGGACACGCACACAACGAATTTGCAGTACTCCCCATAATCGGCTCGAAAATCCTCATCAACGGTTTGGACAGCTGATTTTCCAGGTAATATCGTGTGTCGATGGGAATGTTGTTCTCCAAGACATACAATGGGTCTTCCGACTTTTCGTATGCCGCCGCGCCCTTGATGCCCTTGATAATGACATACGCAACACGGTCGCCCAGTGCAGGCGCCGAGCCTGCATCCCGCTGCTTCATCCGCTTGGCCAACTCGACATGCGCCTGCTTTCCTTCGTAGTCCACCTTAGAGAGTGCCTTGGTGATTACCAGTTGGGACATATCCACTTTGTTTTGTAAGAGATCTGAAATCATTCCCTTGGTATACCTAGAGGCGTCATAGTCAGTGTGATCCAAAGAGGGCAAGTCGAAGTCGTACTCCTCTGCACCGCGAACGTCCCGGTCAATAAGCATCTTGTGCAAGCATGTCTCAATCACCGTCGACACCAAGCGACAATTATCTCGCCGAACGGTCTGCATCGACACCATAAGTTGCGTCCCATCGTCATGAGAGGAATGGCAACACACCTCAATCCCCTTCGAATCCATCTTGTCGTACTTCTCCGTCTTTGTCCAATACAGCCCAGCATACCGCTTCTTGCTGATGAGCAGATACGGGAAATACACCTTCTCGAACTCGAGCTTGATGGGCTTCACAAACTTTGCTGTCACAATATCCGCCGCCTCCGCCCCAAGCTCCATCACCTTCGCCAAGTCATTTGGCCCGAATTTCACCATGACTGAATCGGTATCTCCATAGATGACCTGCGCGTCGTGCTCGTATCCGTTCCCTGTCGAGTAGTATGCCTCCACTTCCTATTCTCAAATGAGAAATCGGTGATGAAATTGTGACCGATGAACCCACCGACTTGGTCTTTTCAATCATTTGGCGACCATACGACGTGACACTCGACGAGATAGCCAAACAAGGTAGCTTCCCAATCGTCGCACCCGTGAAGCCATACACAGAGTTCGCGCTGATCTAGAACGCAGTGTAAGCTTTGGAAATAGATCAGGAAATCCAAACCCATACCTTGAGCGCCAACTGCCGACCATCCAACACCGCACGTTTGAAAGGGTCTGTCTCCTTCTTCAAATCCGCCTTGGCTCTCTTCCGGGCAGAAATCAAATCCTCCAGGACAGCAGGCAAAAGCCCTTTGCGGTGCTTCGCGGAAACGAAGAAATCTACACACTCGCTCAACATCTGGTTCAATGCCACAAAACGGCGCACACACCATTGTTTGGGGTCTGTATGTAATCTTCGTCCTTCACCCAAGATCTGCAAGGGGACTTATTATCCTCCTCCTGCCTCAGCACCTTGGGATCCAAAAGCGTTGTATAGCAAAGGTTGTGCGCCATCATGATTGAGGGGTATAGCGAACTGAAATCGAGTGTCGCGATGGGCACGTCGTAGTACCCCTTCTCCGGTTCAATGACGGTCGCTCCCTCGTACTGGTCGTCCGAACCTGATAGAATATGTCAGTGACCAAGATAAGAACAATGTAACATGTCCGTACCTTCTCCCTTCAGCGCGGGAATGAGATAGTTTTCGTGGTTTGCCCGCCTATACAGCTGCGACAAGACCTTGATAGACTGTCCACGTGAAAGAAGGTAGTTGAATGGAACGCCTGTGACACGGGACATCTCAATGTAGTTAACAAAGCACATTAGTTTGTCAAGTAGTCGTTGCGGAAGGTAGGCATCCTGGTCAACCTAATCAGTACAATGGCATCAACTTTGGACCAACTGCGTACCTTCAAACAGTACACGGCTAGACGTCTACGTGACTCTGGCGAGCCATTCTGGAGCTCAGTGATAACCGAATGATGGACATCCTCTTTTTGCTCGCCAAGAAATTGGGCGCAGACGGCGTTGAGACTGTAACTGCGCAGCTTGTGTTCTCGTTGCATGTACTGGAGCAAATCGAGCTGAAGGCGACCGTCAAGCGGCGTTTCTTTCGAGTCTCGCTGACCATACGCTTTCGACGAGAAGTGGGTATCTTTCACTCTTGTCTCCGTGTCTACACGACTTTGTCAGCCTTCAATGTGGTGCAACTGACTGGTTACAAACTCCGTAGGCGGCCGAGGAAGGGGAAGGTTTTCAAGCCAAGAGCTTTGGCACGGTCCAGGAGATATGGGAAATCGAAGCCGGCGATGTTGTATCCTATCACTACGTCGGGGTCAACCTCCTCAACGAAATCTCGCCACTTTTGAAGCAAGACCTTCTCGTCCTTAGATGAGATAACTTGACTGCCAACAATGTGCGAACAGTCTTGAAGAGTGAAGACGTTGCGTACGAAAGGTTGGGACTCGCCTACAGAGGTCAATGTCTAATTGGAAGGGGCCTGCAGGATACATACCTTGGCGAGTGACCATGTTCGCGATTTGGATGACTGGATCCTTGTCTGCTTCTGGGAAAATACCCTTGCGCCCCGCACACTCGATATCGAAGCTGAGGATACGTAACGGAGCAACCTTGGACCATTCTCCGTCTGGGGGTAAAGATTCAAATGCCTTCCAGCTGTGCATCATGAGTTATGTTTCAAGCGTTTACAGCAGAAACGTACTCCATTCGAAGTTCTATTTGACAATGGGATACCTTCTCTTTGCCAGTGAGGATCGTGTACTTTCCCTTCAAACATTTGATCCAGTTCATGCCCAAGACGCCAGTGTCAATCATGAAGCGGAGTGGAAAGACAATGTTGCTCTCGTATGTTTGGTAACCAGTGCCCTCCTGATTGACGAAAAGACCTTGAAAATCGCATTGATTCTTTTCAAAGAGACGTGGATATCAAATTATGGTTAGACTGGAACATACGTAGAAGCAAATTCACGTATCTCGAACTTTAGGCAGGTTTCTTGGTGTATTGATGGTGATTTTGAGGAAATGCGCGCGCTGGGCAACAGTATATCCCCAGAGACTGTGCTTCTTGACGGCCTCCACTTTCACGACAACTCCGGATTCTACATGATCCTACACGGCGTGTCAGAGCACTTGCGAGGGGAATGGTAGTGTATACGGACGTTGAGGAATTCGCAAAACTCGTCGAGTTGCCCGACGGGATCGTGCTTTGTTGGGTTCCCTGGCTCGATATGCGGCAGTCTAAAGCCTCTTGGGCATGCAACATAGAAGTATGGCAGGAAGTTGTTGACATGGGCAAGAACACTGTTCCCATTCTATTGAGAAGATGAACATTTGACTGCATGAATTGGGGCCATAGCGCACCTCTGTGACTCCATATAATCTAAGCGTGGGTACTCCACTCATCCCATACGCGTCCTCAACGTCTATCTGCTGGAAAACTTGCGAATCATAAGCGCCTTGTCCACTTAAGAGAACTGCCACGCACAGAAGTCTTCTTCCTTTGGGTCGAATTTTGGTACTGGCGGTCGCGGCCACTGATCAGAGCCTCCTTCAGCGTCTATGGACGTGTAAGCAACAACACCTCAAGGGCATTTCGTAGACCATGCACCTGTCTTCTCGCCTACTTCGTCCTTCAATCGCGCCAGTACGTCCGCAAATGAAGGTCCCTGAGATGGCTGTGACCCTTGTGAGGGGGCATTTCCTGTTCTACGCTTCTTTGCCTCGCGTCCGTCGTCCATGTCCGCCGCGTCTCTGCAGTGAACATCATCAGGCGACGGGTCTCCAATTTGAAACGGTCACACACCGTGTGCGGACCAATGACACGTCCTCCTTCTTTATCGCCATGATGATTGTAAACGGAAGAGTTGCAGTACACAAGTTAGCGTGACAGTGGGAGGAGGCGCGCCGGATCCACTGACACGGTTTTGTCATCAACCGATCGTGACAGAGTCGCGATCAGGCGTCAGGCAGTGGCACCGTGGTGACCAGCCAGTGGTGTGCAGGGCATTGTTTCGATAATGATTACGAACGAGTATATGGGATGTAGCGCAAGTATGTATAGGTATACATCACCTCTTCACTGGTGCCATCCTGGCCTCTGCTGCTCTCGCACGTCTCTCGCGCTCAATCCTGGCCCTCATCTCAGGTGTGAGCCCCATCACAGCTTCAGCCGCACCAGACCCACCGCCCAGCTTCTGTGGCCCACTTGTGGCAGCCTTTGGTGTCCGCACTGGTGTTGACTCTGGCTCGGCTATCGTCACCGTCTTCTTCTCCTTCTCCCTCTCCTTGAGCTTGTCCTTGAGGCCTTTGCGCCTGGTCTTCTTCTTTTCCTCTCTCTCTTCCTCCATCTCTTTGCTCAATGCACTAGGTATCTTTCCAGCACCAAACCAGTCCCACCAGTCTGTATGCTCTCCAGCGACACGCCTGAAGGTATCACGGATATTCCGACTTGCAGAGAGGTCGTATGCTGTGCGCCGTATTGATGGCTCCGCTGTACCATCCTGTTGTGAAGTAACCTCGAGCGTAGGGTTTGCGCGCGCCTCTTCCAGCAACCACCGGACAATGTCTTCTTGATCAGCCGCTGCTGCAACTTGCAGAAGGGTGCCGTATCGTTCTCCTGCCCAGTCTGGTATCGTCGTATCCACTCCACCTAAGCCCTGGCCATATTTCTCCCAGAAACTCCTTATCGCATCTACTTTTCCTTTGTGCAACATCTCCAGAAGCCGTTCCCAGCGATCGCGTAGTAGCTCTTCTTCTTTCGAGAGGACAGGTGCCTTGTCTTTTTCTTTTACAACGGGTGCCGGGGCCGGTGTTGGGATGGCCTTGGGTTTGGGCAGGGACGCAAGGTATGCCTCGTCTTGCTCTCGCAAAGCGTCTTCTGTCAGATGTGAGACCTTGACGCGGACAAGTTCGTTCAAACAGCGAGTGAGCTCTGCTTGCGTCTAGGCGAAGTGAGCAAGTGAATGCATCATAAAGCTCTACAACTCACGGGTCTGCGAGTGGGGAAAGGGAATGTCCTAAGGCGACTGTCTGTTTTGGATATTGCAGAACCCTCGTAGTCCATGAAGATCTTGCGATTGGGAACACTGGCTCGAATCCATATCCGTTCGACATCTCCAATATCGTCTTTCCATTCCTCTATAAGGCCACGGATATCCTACACCAGGTCAGAATACACAACAAGCAGGTGAACAATCACGCACATCTCTCAGGGCCATTTCACCATACCGACGAAGCATAGCACCAGCACTGACTGCTTTCGTTTTCGCATTGTCGTTCGTTCCCTGCGAACCACCTTGCTTTCGACGCGCTACGCAAGGTCAGAATGGAGGATATCTGTGCTATGATGCACGCACTGGTGTAGCGGTGAAATGTCTTGTGTCGCAATACTTCGATCTCTGGCTTCGGGCCCTTCTGCGACTTCTTCCCAGTCAACGTACTGGATGCAACCTTTTCATCATCCGCTATAGCCACACGGACAATAGCACCAGCAAAATGGCCTCCAGCTGTCATGAACAATGCCCATGTCCGTTCTGTAGGGGAAGATTGCATCGCCTTGAGTTCACGGAGATAGTCCGTCTGGCCAGCTGGAAAGACCATACGGTATATGCCAATCTGAGTGGAAGGAGGGGAGTGAAACCATGTCAAAGCAGTCACAGGCGCAGCCCTAGCTTCTTCTTCTGGTGAATTGGGACGCGCGGCACGCTTGTTCTTGCTGACAAGGGCATTGACTGCATCGGAGTCATCACTTTCGTCGGAAGAGGATTCTGAGCCGGAGAGGGAATCATCTAGGGCTGAGTAGCGATGTTTAGCATAGTGTAGATATTAAAGATAATGGGGGACGAACTGTCTACAAGTTTCGCGAAGTCTGCCTCAGATACGGCGGCATGGCCATTAAGGCGAGTCTTGACATTGTAGCGGTGCCAGTCTGACCGGTAATGGCTTCGTTGTTCTTCAGTATCTTGAAATACCGCGCCGTTGCATATATTACATGCTCTTGATCCAAGACCGTTGGTGGTGGGGCCAAGTTTAGTAGCAATAGGCTTGGGCGATGGGGATCTAGGTCTTGATGGTTCGTTGACCAAGTGCCTTGGCGTGAGAGTTTCCAGCAGCTCGGAAGGAAGCGAGAAAATATGATAGCTCTGCATTACCGGCAGGTTTTTTGGGTGCCCGTGGTGGAATATAGACAAGATGAGCACGGCGGACTCAACACCGCGGCACCGATAGAAAGATCGGGCCGATGCTCCGTAAATGCACAGTGCTTGATGGTGCGAAGATCGCGTCGTCAAACCACCACCATGGCCTATACCGATTTCTCTTCGCGTCCGTCCAAGAAGCTCGTGCTGTTCGATGTTGACGGCACGCTGACGCCGGCTCGTCAGGTCTGCCCTCGCCTCCCCGCTTTACGTCCATCGCGTTCTGAGCTCTGCAGGACGTGACGCTGGAAGTCATCGAAACACTGGCCGCGCTGCGCAAGAAGGTCGTCATTGGATTTGTCGGGGGATCTGATTTCGTCAAAATCTCTGAGCAACTTACTTGGAAGGGTAGCGATGGTATGTCTTCCAGCTACCTGCCTTATGCTCCATCCACACTGACTTTCTCAGTCAGGGATGATTTCGACTACGCATTTGCAGAGAACGGCCTGACTGCGTACAAGCTTGGAAAAGAGCTCCAGTCTCAATCCTTTATCAAATTCATTGGCGAAGAGAAGTACAAAAAGATGGTCAACTTTATTCTGCACTACCTCGCCGATTTGGATGTGCCCATCAAGCGGTACGGGCACCTTCCATTTTCCCTCCTGTGCTTATCATCGACATTCGCAGAGGGACCTTCATCGAGTTCCGCAATGGCATGATCAACGTCAGCCCAATCGGCCGTAATGCAACGTTCGTCCTTACACTTCAACGACATTTCCCCCATCCTAATTTCTCTCACAGACAGAAAGAACGCGACGAGTTCGCTGAATATGACAAGGTTGATTCAGTTCAACCCGTTCGAGCAAGTATTGAGCCCGACCTGTAGACTGCGCGTGTCCGCGAAACGTTTGTTAAGGTCATGCGAGAAAAGTTCGCCGACTACGGCCTCACTTTTTCCATTGGCGGTCAAATATCGTTCGATGTCTTCCCGAACGGCTGGGACAAGACCTACGCGCTGCGCCATGTCGAGGACGAAGGCTTCGAGGAGATTCATTTCTTTGGTGACAAAACTACTAAGGTGCGCGAACACTCTTACATCTCCTTCCATGGAGCACGCGTACTCGGGGATCCTCTGACTGTCATCTAGGGTGGGAACGACTATGAGCTTTTCGCCGACCCGCGCACAATCGGCCACACGGTTACCAGCCCGAGTGATACTATCAAGCAGCTCAAAGAACTTTTCCTGGAAGTATAGAAGTGTACTGTCACGTTTGAAATGTAGAACATGGGTTGAAATAGATTGGAAGGAAACCATTTTGGATGTATGGGCATTTGTTCCGTTGTCTAACAAGAGGTCACCTCCTCGGAATTAGTCAACAGTTCTAACCCGCCTGAATCATAGTGAATAGAACCATTGAAGTATGTTGATTGACGCCGCCTATGAAGCCTATACCGTGGGAAGCTCGATCGGTTTCGATCACGAGCGCGACGCGCTGAGTTGCTTGAGCCTCTCACCATGACCTCCATCCACGAGTTATTAGGAAAAATCCTGAATGACGAAGACATCAATATAACAGAAGACGTCTACATGAAGCTATGCAAAGTGACTATGATTGACAAGGTCATGGACTGTGAGAAGAAGCAATGTGACGCGGTGCTTGTATGCTGGTATACAGCTTTGACAGTAAGTCGATTTAGTCTCCTCTGTTTCTGGCTTCGATTGTGGTTAGCATATTGTCAGCGAGCATATAGCGCCAGCTGGGGACCCTGCAGTCAACAAGCCCAACGGCGCCCAGCCGAGGAAGTCCAAAAACGAACACAAGAAGCAGCGCACAAACGTAGGTGCTTCAGTGATACACAGCTGTGCTCGGTGCTCAATGAACCAGTCAGCGAAGGGCTACAAATGCGGCCTTCGAAACTGCCATACTAGCAGCGTCACCTTTGCGGACAAGAGTGAATTCTATGAACATGTTCGCGTAAAGCACATGGGAAACCTCGCCGCCCTCATATGTCCCTTAAATAGCTGCCACACCACTGGGAAAAAAGAAAGCGAAATGCGGAAACACTTTCGCGCCAAACACCTAGACCTCCTCGATACCCCGTATTCTTATGAATCTCGTCGATTCCGACCCACCTTCGCCCGTGCAGATTATAATCTCACAGACGCGCCCCCACCACTGCCTACAACGTATACCCCAGGAATACTCATACTTCCAGAGTTGGAGCTGCCTGCAGCGAAGCCACGACCTTCAACGCCCCCGAATGCACATGCTGGGCCATCTATATACTCGCAAACACCTCGGTCGCCTGCGAAAAGCCAGCGTGCGCTTACACGCGAAGGCTCTGACTCCCCTGAACCACCCGAACTGGATGACTTTGCTGACCGCGGCCGCATTGACGACCTCGATGCAGTGGCGCGCTTAGCGCAGGTTCGCGAACGGTCAGCGTTCCCGCTGCTGGACGTATCACGCCCGCCACCGCTTCCTGCAAGAGTGGCGACATTTTCAGAGAGAGACGTCCCACAGACGAATTTCTATCCGGCATATAAACAGATGATTGACGAGAAGGTACCGCTGGTGAAGGTTGGCTCGGAGCTCAAGGTCGAAGTGAAGGATGATTCAATGTTGCAGAAGAGTGGGGGTGTGAGTGGGGATGCTTCTATAGCGAGTTCGAGGAGGGCGTCGGCCACACCAGCGAGCCAACGGTAGCCTTGGCCCCTGGCATTTGTGGTTGGAGATCAACTAATGTCAGGCTCAGTTCTATGTATAATGTACTGATAGATAGCCAATCCAGACTAGTATTGATCAACAGTGCTGTTTATAAGCTGTATGCCACATGAGCTCGGCAACCTAAGACGAAGTTGGTCTCCTTCCTTCGCTATCCATGCTTCCTATCTTATTTAATATGTGAAATGACATGTCGATTAATATGCAAATAAACAGGCCAATGTATTCTACCCCTACCATATTTTTCAAGCTCTCACAAGGAGCATCTATATAATGCACATGCTTCAGCAGCGTGTTCAAAACGAATCTGCCTGAAAGCAGTAGTTTGTGCTCTCTTTTTGATTTAGTGGTAGGCGCCTTCTCTAGCATTTCTCAATTCCGACTAAATTCTGGTGGTGGGGTCGATGCGGTCATGTGATCGTGCGCGTTTCCGGCATTATGCCATCATGATCGCGAGAATAATGTGAGCTTGACCATGAACCACCGTCACCATCACCTCCTTCCCCCAACTTGTCTCACGTAGTCCGCCTCTGGCACGGGATACGTTGAAGAAGCAAACGACTGGCACACTTAGGACGAACGGCAAGATACGATAAAACTCTTCACCTTCAAGGCTGTTGCGGACGCTTCGTATTTCGATCCCAGATCGCCTTCAAAGTCATCATAACAAAATATCGGCTGCTCCTCATTGTAGCGAGGACGGACGTGGCCCCATCCCAACGCCAAGTCGTGTTCACAGTCTGTATATCACCTTCGCGCGCGAATGACCTGTTGTTTTCTATTATTCCGGCTTCGTATATCAATCAAATTCTCTCTGTGCTGAGGAAAAAGTGGGCGTGAATACTGAACGCATGCGCGACCCTCTTGGTATAGGTAAGCACCGGTACCTCCCAGTTCATGGTTCAATCCCCAAATCCACTTTTCCAGGGCGACGACAATGAAGCCAAAGAAAATCCATTAAAAGACGGGGACCATCAATTGCGTATGACTTGACATGTCGAAGCTTTACAGGAGCACAGAACGATGCAAATGACGGACTCCAACTCGACCATTGGTAGGGCGCTACAGCGCTCGATGGCCATGTCCTTCCCGAAAGCGCGTGTTCTTCGACATTCCCTTCATGTCTATCGACTTGACAGCGGCCCGAGCCGGGCTCGAGGGTTCCCAGAGTATCCGTGTTCGCGCTTGCTGACGGATATACGAAGACAGTCCATGACCATCCTGACACTGCGAGGCCAATGCCAGTCTGGAAAGAGGATAAGGATAATGCACGATACTCACTTTTTCCGTGACAGAATCTTGAAGGGATCTGCTCCAAAAATGAACGAAGGTCAGCCTCTGCAATACAGAAAAAAGGCAATGGATGAGCGGGCGGGCGACATCCTGAACCTCGGCGTCCCGAGAAACATGACTCGCTGGAGGAAAGGATGGAGTGAGGGAACATTCACCAATTGCGCGCCCAAGGTATTCAGTCCCGATGTATGTGCACAGAGAAAAGGTAAGGTCAGCACGGAGGGCAACAGGGAGAAGACGATGATAAAGCCAACCCATGCCCAAGCGTCCCCAGACGTGAACTGGCGCGATGAGGGAGGACGAGGGAGAGTGAATACTTACTTTTTCCGTGACCTTTCAGCGAACCCGCTGCTAAAATGGATGGAAGTCAACATCGGCGTATGAAGCAGGATCCAGAATGATTATGAGTGCGAACCCAGGCGTCCCCAGATTCACGACTCGCGGAGGAACGGAAGATGAGGAGGTAAGGAAACATTCACCGATTTTGCGATCCCAGAACTTTGATGCGAATTGTCTTGAGGGCATATAGCGAGGGAGAGATCAGCGCAAAGCCATGCAAAGACAGTGGGAAATGCCAGCAACATCCAAGCGTCCTCAGACGTCACTTGACGGGATGGGAAAGGATGATAAAGGATGCTCACCTTTTTCGCGACGCTTTTGAGGCGCTCACTGCGAAACAGGATGACAGTCAGCGTCGGTTGGCGAAAAGCAACAAAGACGAATGTGCGCTTGCTAATCTAAAACCCAGGCGTCCCTGGATTCAAAGCTCGCAGGGGAAGGGAAATGTAGGTCAGGAAACATTCACCGATTGGACCTGGACGACTAGGCAGATCTCGGTGTGGAGCAAGGACAGCTCGAGTTGACATAGAAAGAAGACAGTCAGCATTCGTTCAGGAAAACGAGAGGGGAGAACCGACACCTGAATCCAGGCGTCCCCGAAAACAGGCTGGCGGTTGGGGACGGATGAAGGGAAATGCTGAGCTGATTCCAGGCGTCCCCGGTCTCAGCCCAACGGAGCAGGAGGGGGCAGGACAAAGAACCAATTACTCACCAAACTGGCTTGGGCAGGATGAACGCGATGCACAGTCCGTGGAAAGGGTATACGACGGGGGGAAATTATAGGAGGAGATAGAGTATGGCGGGGCAGAATGTCCGGGTCAATGTCGGACGACGCGCTACAGACGATGGGTATCGAGAGATGGGAGGGTATGGTCGTCTAGCGCGTCGTCCTAGAGGGGTATAAGGAGAAAGGGGCGAAAACAGCAGAAAGGGATGCAGAAGCAGAGCCTAACGGCTTCCGCGTCGACGAAGAAGATTACAGCTGACCAGCAGCATCGTATCTATCAAGAATGTCAGCATGGTACTTTTCGACGAGCAGCAGAGAGACACTTACGTCTGTCGTGACCGAAGCGCGTCTTTTATGCGGCAAAGGGGTCATCGAGCGCCTCGTAGACAGACCCAAATGACCCCATGCCCATCGGGGGCTCCTCGACACTGGGAGTCGGCGATGCAGACCTCGACATCGTCTTCGAGATCCTTTTGAAGACCGACTTCAACGACCTAGGAAACGATGTCAGCAGGATGGCATGGTGTGAGAGAAAAGTGAGAACGCACCGTTGGCCGTGAGTCGAACCCAAACCTCGACATCGTCTTCGAGATCCTTTTGAAGACCGACTTGAACGACCTAGGAAACGATGTCAGCAGGATGGCATGGTATGAGAGAAGAGTCAGAACGCACCGTTGGCCGTGAGTCGAATCTCTCGTCTCGTATCGTCTTCGAGATCCTTTTGAAGACCGACTTGAACGACCTAGGAAACAATGTCAGCAGGATGACATAGTGTGAGAGAAGAGTGAGAACGTACCGTTGGCCGTGAGTCGAATCTCTCGTCTCGTAGTATTTGATGGCAGCAGCCCGAGCCTGAGCCTCCCGCAAGTCAATGACCGCGCATGGACGGCAAGTGAGGCAGTTGCAGCGGGGGGCGTGGCTGACAAGGAGGCCCATGGCAACAGGTGCAGCGATAAGAGTGGCAGACATTTTGTTAATCGAGTGCTGTGTGTGTGGTGGTTTAAGCGCAAGATTTACGTGGGGGGTATTCTGCATTCGACCCTACTATATATGATTTTGGGATATGGAAGGGGCTATTTGGTTCAGATTGGCGCTTTGATCGGCTAGGGGCGAGACGTGACCGTGATATCTCTATAGGGAGCAAAGTTGATAACCTCGAGGTAAGGCTCCAACCCTTTCCCTTTTAAAGGGTTTATACCCTTTAGGGTAGGTCACGTTTCCCGTTTACCTTTACTTCTGTTGGTAAAGGTAAACGGTAAACGGTAAACTGTTTATAAAGGATATGCCGCAATTGTTACTAGTAGGGGGCGTCTCTCTGATGCAGTCACATGACCGTGTGCAGAGTGAAGGGCCGGGCGATCATCCAATCTTCTGATTCTCTGCGTTCGTGTCCTCGATGCATTTTCAAGCAAAACAGTCACTTAGACGGGGTTCCCAGATTATGGTTTCTGAGGTACTGACTGTTTTACGTCGGACCATCTGGATATTCAATGAACGCAGAGCACTGCGTGCGCTGCTGTTCGTAGTACCCGTCGTGTTCATCCTCTCTGTACTTGGATTATCGCCTATCTTCTTGTTTTAAACCCGGTTGTGGAATTGTGGCTCGAGCTGCCTGTCGAAGTGGACTACTACTACAACAGCAGTGCAGATGCCCAGAGCGTACGTCTTGGATTCCGGTGTATTCACGTTTTCTCACAAGAAGCTCGTCCAGGAGGTTTATTTCTGGAGGCAGATCTTTCTTCACCCCGTCCCTGGCGCATACACCAAAAGAACCTGTTCGACGTTGCCGTATCTGGCGCCATTGATTCTAGCAAGGGTTCCTTCTGCCACTTCTCCAAGCCTGAACCCGGCCTAAACTCTGAGCGCATAGCTTGTTTCAATGAGAACTTCGATCCGTCGCGTCCTTCATCGAATCCAAGTCACCTGCGAGGCCCTTTGCGCTCTTCATTAATGAAATCGTCCTGGCAATCATTGGGCAAATACATCTGCGTATGTTCATGCACATTCACTGTCAAATGAGAGGTGAGAGATGAGACTGACATTGAATCAAAACGTTCGTCGACAGCGCCGGGTACTGGCATGGTCGTCAATAAGTAAGCACTATCCAGCTGTTGGTTGATGATGGGGAATCCTCTCCGCACGGTATTGCCAACGAACAACTTCAAGTTTAACTGGGTTTTAGATGCTTCATAGCGGCACCATCAGATTATTCGAATACGCAGGCAGGCGCAACGGATTTCTGGGAAGCGGACTAACGGAGGAAGTTGCAGACCGTAGGAAGATGTAAACGAGATGTAAGTAGTATGTAGCTTTCAATGCGGCGGCGCCAGGATCGCTTGCCGCCTTTCGTATACGCTATGCAGTACGTACTAATATAGCGTGTGCGTCTGCGGTCCCTGGAGTGCTACATAGTAAGTATTGCGAGGCGCAGGGATATTTGAGAGCGAGACGATGCGGCCGCGTTGGTGCCATTCGTGGTCGTGGGTTCACGTTCACAGTGGTCGGAGTCCCCACCAGCGAGTTAACGGCCCCAAGATCGTTCGAGGTTCATTTCCCTTGCCCTGGCTCGATAGGCCTGCAGTTGCTAGCTATTATTCGATTCGCCTCGGCCGTCTATGTTGGTGGCTGGGGCTAACCATGAACAAGACTGAAGTTCTCTGGTTGCAAACCGCTGCGATAGGTAAGTCCGCTGCATTTGGGAAGCGTCAGTTGACGTAGAATTGGCCGGAATGTGGCCGGAAGCATGAGGGGGAGGCAGAGAGCCATGAGTCATCTAGTTTATGAATGAGGTAAATCGAGCTTTGATATGAAATTGGAAGTTTCGATGGGTCCGCAATATATATAGGGCGGACGCTGGCTTTTATAAATCGTCGCTCTTCTCTTTTTCACCACCATCATCCCGCGCACGGTCAAGATGACGGCCACCCAAGTCGACGAGGAGACTCCTCTGCTCCGTCAGGAACAGACGAAGCCCAAGCGGACGCCTCTTCCTTGGTTCCAACTGTTCATCGTGCTTGTCCTCCAACTGGCCGAGCCGTTGACCTCGCAGGTTATCTATCCGTTTGCCCCACAGGTGCGCCGCCTTTTCCTCTCTCGTCGCATCACTCACACAGCGCAGCTCATGCGGGATATTGGCGTTACACACGGAGATGAGACAAAGGTTGCCCACTATGTTGGACTCATGGTGCGTTCTTGATCTCGCCTTTGGATGTAACTTACGCGACTTTCAGCAATCCCTCTTCTTCTTCACACAAGCCTTCACTGTCCTTCACTGGTCACGGCTTTCGGATCGCATTGGTCGCAAGCCCGTTATTCTTACAGGCCTCGCCGGCCTCGCAATTTCGATGTACTGTTTCGGCCTCTCCAAGACGTTCCCCGGCCTTGTCACGAGCAGAGCTCTGAACGGCGCCTTGAGTGGGTCCCACGAGCTTGCACAGTCTCCCAAGCTGATCTCTGCGCAGATGGAAATATTGGTGTGATCAAGAGGTGGATTCCGTCGACATCTTCTCGCTACTCAACTGACAGTTTACAGTATGATGGCGGAAATGACAGACTCGACAAACATCGCTCAGGTGTGTTCGTATTACGTTTGAATCACCCTTGTAGTAATAAGTTCCAGGCATATGCATACATGCCCATCTCATGGTCGACTGGAGCTGTCCTCGGCCCAATCATTGGAGGAGCTCTCGCACGACCTGCCGACCTTTATCCTGACCTGTTCGGCGACTCCCAGTTCCTCAAGGACTATCCGTATTTTCTGCCTTGCGCCATTCCTGCCACTTTTACCGTCATCGCGTGGTTTGTTACGCTTTTCTACCTTCAGGAAACTGCCCACGGAACGACAAGCTGGCGGGAACTGTTTCGTGGTGAATCCTCCAAAGCAACAAAACCGACAAGTCCAGTAGTTGAGGACCCCGAAGAGCGTGCGGTTCCCATCTCGAAGCTGTTCATTCGCAAAGTCGTCGTTGCAGGTGCAAACTACGCTATGCTTTCTCTCTGCGAGATTACGTTCCGTGCTATTCAACCTGTCTTCATGTCAACTCCACACGAGCTTGGGGGACTTGGACTGACGCCGTCTACTATTGGAAAAATCCTCTCTGGCTATGGCATAGTCAACGGTTTGTTCCAGGTCTTCGCATTCGCTAGGCTCAACAACGCCATCGGGTCCAAAGCGACTTTCTTAATCGGCATCGCGTCATGCATACCTTCATTTGCGTGCTATCCCATCATGAGCCATCTCATTAAAAGTCAGGGCATGTCTAGTCGCGTCTGGATAGTCCTCGCAATCCAAATCATGCTCTCCGTTCTCACGAGCATGTCGTATGGTTCGTCTTATGTCCACACTTCGATTGCACTTGCGCTGACGTTCCTCTAGGCGCCGTTTTCATCTACATCGCTGCCGCTTCTCCTAACCGGGCGTCTCTTGGCGCAACGAATGGGTTGTGCCAAATGTTGGTCAGTGTCTTCCGCGCAGTTGGCCCGGCCGCAGCCAACTCGTTGTACTCGATCTCATTGAAAAAGAATTTGCTGGATGGATATCTTGTATACTATGTATTGCTTGTTATTGTGGTCTTGTCGCTGTTTGTGGCATCGCTTCTCCCCCGTAGACTGTAGCTTCTCTGTCAGATTTACTGATTAGTTAGTTGCACTTTAGAAAAAGACTCGATAGTATCGAGTCTACCTTACGATGATGATGATCACCTTGACGCACCAGAGGAAGCGTATTTCTCTGATTTGTTGCTTGACTGCACGACGCGAACAGCAGTGCACGGACAAGTGCAAAATTGAAGCCGTCTTGGAAGTGTCAGATCAAGGCGTCAAGGAAAGCTATGGGATAGGACTCTTGAAGCGCTTTACGCTGCAGTTGGGAATACATGACCCCAAAGGTTTACGTCCATATTGGTCATAACGAGCTCAATATGTGGTCTGTCTTTTGTCTAGTGGCCTTTGACCGTCAACTGTGCCCATGATCAACGGGCACAGGGCCACACGATGAGGCATAACCCGGCAGCAACTCGGTACGTGTTGACGCGTGCATATACATGTAAAGCCTGTAATTTTGTGTACAAAACCAGTGTTCTCATCGGGTCAGCAGTCATGCTCGCCGCACGGCAAGTCCTCGCGCCGAGACATAAACAAGAATCTTATCTGTCAATGTGCTCTATCGTCTTTCCCACTACGATGATACGTCCTTTGCTCGCCCTCGCGCATTTGTGCTCTGTGTATGACAGTATCATACCTTCTCAAGGCGCCGCGGCTGCCAAGCGCGAGATTTCTAAAAGAGAGGATTGGCTCGAGAACCTCATCCCCTTCTTCTGGAGGACCGCAAGCGTATGTGCCACTATATTATCAGGGAGAAGCACTCACCAAAGCACAGGCATCTTTACTCCTCGTCAATACACTGAATTTGCTATCTTCTCTTCGCCTTGGCCTGCCATTTTCTTGCGCCTCCTCATCGCGTTCTTCTGCCAGCTATCCGATTTTTGCATGCATCGTTACCTTCGTTGCGCTGTCCGGAGGACTCCTTCGACGATGGTGTTTCCAAATTCTTTCACATTACTTCACTCTCAAGCTCGCTATCCACAAAGACCACAAGTTAATCACCAGCGGACCATACAGTGTTGTCCGTCACCCCAGCTACATTGGAGCGACATTGGGATTGTTAGGTCACATGGCCTACTTATTGGACGACGAATCGTGGCCTACATGTCATGTTAGCGACGGGAAGACAGAGTGGGTTTTCAGGGAGGTTGCTGGGCTTTTGGCAATGGGTTCTGTGCTGTGGGCAACATTCATTCCGAGAATTCCGAAAGAAGATGCGATGCTGAAGAGAGAATTTGGTACTCAGTGGGTGCTGTGGGCTAAACAGGTTCCCTATAGGCTGATTCCCGGTGTGTATTAAATATTTTCTACGTTTGAAATCCGGCCAAGGCACTTGTATTCTGACCTTCATTGCTGTTGTGAATGTAAAGACCAAATCGATATAAGTCCAAATTTCACCAGCATGTCACAGAAGGTGAGCTGCAGGAGACGTTGCAACAGGCCACCGTAAAAGCTCGAGCTTTGCGAATACACTTGAATTATTCCAGAATCGAACTCGTGCCCTGTCAACCGCCGGTTCGCTGTAGAACATTGCGGATAAACTCTCGAAGTCTCCATCACCATGCATCGTACTTAAACAAGCCCGAGAGCGCGACAATCCCATCCATACTACACAGAACGAGGAGGTCGTGAGTAGATTGTACCGGTTTACCATGCATCTGAATGATTCCTTTGTGCATGTAAGTTTCATGGCTCATCGCCGCACCGACACATAGTCACAGCGCACCGTACTCCGCTGCCGTTCTCAAAACGAGTACACGCCGGGTACTGGTCAACACCATATACACAATCCAGTCCTCATACAGAAGCGGAGCAACATCTGCGTGATCAGTCATGCGAAGACTACGAATACTCTACGAATCTCCCATTCGCCATACTATGGTGCATGCAGCTCACGTTATCTGATAACCCTTCGACTATCATGCAAATGGCGGCTACGAATGCCCTTTCTCTGCGGTATCCGCGGTACCCAGCGAGACTAGTATGTTCTCGAACCATAGGAATCACCTTCAGAAGTCTAGTGTACGAAGTGTGGGTAATCCACAGTCCACCTGGTCACAACGGCCAAACTGGCCGCATACAGATGACCGCAAGATTTCCTGGTGCCCCGACTCTTGGCCATGATATATAAGACCCAAAGGACACGACAAACATCATCATTCAGCACCGTGCTGCTTGACTGTCAATCGCCTCCGCACTTCAACCTTTCTCCCAAACATGATGATGATGAACTCGCTCTTCACGACCTTTATGCTTATGCTCTTTTCCTTTGTCTCCGCTGTGCCGCTCAACACTCTCCGCGATGTATGGGTGCCAAAAATCACCAGCCCGGTTTCCGGGACCGTATGGACTGTCGGTGAGACCGTGGAGGTCACTTGGTACGATGTTGTCCTGTCCGAGCTTCTGCTGTCTAACGACTTCAGGTCTACTGCCGACACCCCCGTCTACATCTCTAACGGGGGACGTATTGGCTTGGGCAGGGACGACAGGATCATCGCCGATGGTACGCATTATGCGCAAGCTTCACGAGATGTGACCTGGGCTGAAGCTTGCTGATGACTGTGTAGATGCCTTGATCAGAACCTTCGACTTGAGAGAGGCCAATGGCGCCATCAATGTCACCGTGCCGGAGGTCGAAGCAGGCGACGACTACTTCATTGTTCGTGAGTGACAGATCTCATTGGCTTCATGGTGGTCGAGTTACATGTGCATTTCCAGTTTTTGGTGACTCGGGCAACTGGAGTGATAAATTCACCATTCAGGCGTGAACGCGTGAACCAGCGCGCGCATGTTAACTCTAGTTCATTATGTTTGGCACATCAGCCACAGACTCTTCGCATAAATGTCCAATTTTCTATGTACAGACTACACGAACTTTTTAACCAAATGTATAACGTTCAAACACTGCATCAGCACTGCATGATACTCACACAATGAGTTGTTTTTTATTCCGACCTTCTTGACATGCAAGGAGAGCTACGCGTCGTCTTCACAATGGATGCCTTGCAAGTAGTACAATCCTCGTTGGCGTCAATTGGATTTCATAAGAGTCATCGTGGCCGGCGTGTGCTCCAATACTCGCAGTATACGACATATGCTATATCCAGAGGTCAAGGGCGAAGATACAGGCTGGTCGTCCGAAACAAAACAATTCATATATGACACTGAGGCTCAAACCCCTCCTTGCTCCCTCTCCAGCGCCTTCCTTCCATCTGTATCTTCGTTGAAGCGATAGAAAGCAAAGTCCATTAACAGAGTTTGCTTCAGTACGCGCGGTAGTGGCCTGTACAGCATGGCGGGTAGCGGAAAGAGAATGGACGTTTGCTCCGTGTAGTCTTGGTGGTTCTTCCATGCGTGTGGGTAGTCCCCATTGGCCCCATATGTCTTGAGGAAGTACCGTTCTGCTTGAGGTTTCTCGGCCGTGGGAATCCCCGAGCCGAACATCAACAACCTGAAAGGTTGCTTAAGCTTTGGTCCGTTGTGAAATGTGCAGTGAGCCTACACAAAGGTAAAGAGCGGCGAGACAACGCTACCATAGAGCGCTGCACGGGACACGCTCGGGATGCTTGCATTCGTTGCCGGTGATATCGCGATAGTCCATATTCCCCACCAGCAAAGCATTCTGCTCATTAAAATCAGCGAAGCTGAGCGCACAGGACGCGAGGCACTCTACGCACTCTCCAAAGTAGGAGGGGTGGCGAGACCAAGCCCATAGTCCAGTCTGACAATCGTAAAACACAATTTTAACAAAAAGCAGGCAGTCCTTACATTCATGGGCATGTCTTTGGGCGCCTTCTTGTTCTGTTTGAAGCGGAACTAAAGGCCAGTTTAGCGCAGGATATATCTCAGAGATGTCGTGGGCAACCTTCTGTATATCAGCAATGGATTCGATGAGGAATCCGATTCCCCATATGATGACACCAGCGATATCGCGTCCTGTGCCAAATTCTGGGTTTGCGCCTCCAATAGCAAGGTCAGAAACGCTGGGCGAGTTGAGGATCGTGATGGGCAGGGAAACCGTCCATATCTACAGCTCAGTTAAGAGGCAGTTTGTAGAGCTGATATCAAAGCCAACCCATAGAATTTGACCTGTAACCGCCGCGTTGGTAAGTGTATCACTGTGAGGGGGAAGAATGCGCACCAATCCAGAATCCTAACACCGTCGTCAGTCAGCGTATCAGTCATTTTCGTCGAGAGAAACGTACCAAGGAATTTGAAGAAATGCGACCGGATATCGTCAAAACGCGAATCGCTTCCCGTCTTCAATACACGGTACAGGAGGAAACCTATGTTCAGGATGTTAACGTTGGCACAACCAAGGGGTTCTGAACGTGCGTACCAGCAATGCGAGAAGCCCATATCATCACTAGAATTGATACTACGATGTTGCGAGCAAAGTAAGTGTTACCCATCAGCAGCGTGAGCAAGGCTAGCAGCGTGAGCCTTTGAAGCTCTGTTGAAAAGCCCGCCTACCGAGAATGAAGAAATTGGATCCTTTATAAGCATCAGTTTTGATTTGAATTATGAACTTATTATGCTCACCCCCAGTAAAGTCGGTTATCTTGTCAAACTGGAGTGTCCAAGCAATGAAGAAGCCAGTGAATTGATAACCGCATGTTACGAGGAGTGTGATGGCGAGGTAGTATTTGTCGAGGACGTGTGCAGGGGACATAATGGGTGGAAAGGGAGAAAGTCAAACCTGCCACCGACGCTCTTTATACTCGTAGAGTTTGGTCGATTCAGGCGCAACATCGTCGATGAGAGGTCTCGGCAGCAGTGCTAGTAGACGTCATGAAAATCGGAATTACGGTCCGTTCTTCCTGATGGCCGGTTCCAAATTTGACGCGTTTGCCCGCCTTCTCTAATTTTCGCCACCATGATTCCGCGTACCGTTGCCCGTCGTCGCACTGTGCCAGCAACCCTCGCGAAGCAGTTCCACGCTTCCGCGCGCCGGGGGGACGGCCCGGGAAAATCCGCCTTCCAGACATTCGTTGACGTTCTCAAGGACGAAATCAGGAAAAACCGGGAGCTGCAGGACAATGTAAAGCAGCTCCAGGGTGACGTGGACAAGTTGCAGGACTCGGAGGCCATGAAGAAGGCGCGGGCAGCCTATGAGCGGGCTAGGGTGCGTCTTCGAAGTGATACGTGGACGCAATAACTAATGCAGCCTGCACCAGTTAACATCCAGTTTAAAAGAGAATCCTCGGTTGAAGGCTGCCGCTGATGAGCTTCGGAAGCGTGGTGTAAAGGTTGGAGACGCTGTCGGTGAGGCACTCAAGGGCATGGAGGAGAGTGAGATTATGCGTGCCATCTCGAAGGCGACTTCAGCTGTTTCGACGACCATTGACAAAACGACGGAGCCCATACGCAAGACCGCTGCATACAAGTCGCTCAGCGAGACCATTATCGACGCATTGGATGACAGCGGGAGTGCGAAGCATGCCGGATTCGAGGCAAAAGATGCGCGTCGACTCCGGAGACAACAACGACTGCTCAAAGCAGGCAAAATCGGTCGGGCGGTTACCAGGAAGACTGAGGAGAACACCGAGTACGTGGAAATGTTCCCCAGACAGCCATATGGTCTTACCGTTCGTCTCTAGGGCTGGGTCATCCGTTGTACTACACAAAGACGCCGCGAAGGATGACAAATGGGAAAAGCTCAAGGAATCAACCCCGCTCTTGCGGCAATTCGCAGCACTAAAACAGACATGGGACGAGTCTGAAAACCCATTGGTCTCCTCGGTCCGCTCGTTCACCCATTCCATCACTTCCTTTTTCGACGAAAACGAGACTGCTCGAGTAATCCGCAAATTCCAGGAGATAGACCCCGACTTCGACATGGGCTCATTCGAACGCGAGCTACGCGAGTACATTGTCCCTGAAGTCGTCGACGCGTTCCTCAGTGCCGACCGGGAAGCTCTGCTTGCCTGGTGCAGCGAGGCAACATACAACCTTCTCTGGGCGACAATGGAGCAATACCTCAAGCAAGGTCTCATCAGCGACAGCAAAGTGCTCGATATCCGCCAGGTGGATGTTATTCAAGGCACCTTGACTGAGGACGACATCCCCACATTCCTCATCCAGTTCAGCAGCCAAGAAGTGCTTCTGTTCAAGAACGCGAAGACACAGGAGATTGTCGTCGGTGCGGAGAACAAGGTGGAGCAGTCGATGTACGTCGCGGCGTTGACACGGATACCTGAGGAGCTCGACAATGAGATTACTGGTGGATGGAAAATTGTGAGCATGATGCGGAGGAGCTCGCGCGCATATCTATAGTCTGTTTATATTACAATGCTTTACTACTACTAAGTATACACTTCACGCCGTCGTTTCTGGAGTATAATGATAACGAACCCCCTTCGAGCTATCACAGCAGAACGTTGGCCTTCGAAACTTGAAGCTTGAAATTTGAGACTTGAGATCTCAATTTCAATAGTGGCTCGTCGGGCTAACCTGTTAGGCAACCGCCAGACAAATGATGGCATTTCGGCCCGTGCGCCCGGGTATGCTCTATCTTTTGGTCTTGAACCATCGTGTTCTACGCGGATTGTTCCCGCTAGGCCCTACTCTGCCGGACACTAACTAGAAACGATATCTCAACGACTTCATTCCAGATACGTTTGATACAAGTATCTGAGTTCTCTTTGCGGAAACGCTGCTCTGCCCAGTGCACATACACTTGCTTGGCCGATATCCTCAAGTGGCAACACCTCAACTGCGGTCGACAGCTTGCGCTTGCGCCTTGGACAGCTAGCTTCCAGGATGCCACTAATCTCCTCTTGTAATTCGAAGCATTCGTGCGTATGTCGACGTACTAGTCAAATACGATGCTGAGAGTCACGCCCAGAGCATCTACGGTCGATACGAAACTCACGTGTGTCTCCTACCATGGCCTGCTATTGCCATTGACCACTGAGCAGTGCGCATAATCCCGTTTTCGAAGTCAAAGCCTGGTATTTAGCACCCTTAAACACAACCATTATCAAGGTTCCGCAATACATGCGCGCCCTCTCCTCTATCATGGCCTCGAGAGTCAGCTCAGTCTGCTTTCACATGTCCTGGAACTTATGGCTCCTTCTCCCTGTCACGCTCCGGAGGCGACTCTACATTCATTTACAAAACACCTTCAACCATGAAGCGTTCGAAGCCTATCGGCTGCCAGGCGGTCTAGCACTCAAGGTCACACGCGATCCTTTTCTCGAAGTGTCAAATCTCCGTTTTATTGAGGCTAATACCTCGATTCCCGTTCCCCATGTCTACGACTGGGTTCCGAGCCAAGGAAATGCCATTGGCGATGGGGTTGTAATCATGACTTGGATCGACGGAGAGAATTTGTGGAATTGGCTTGCTGACCGCACTCACTTTCCGGACGAATACTACTCCTTGGTCGATTACCTCGAAAATGGAGAGGACATCGACATTCATGGCACGATTGCAAAACTAGAAACATTCACCCCGGAAATCGATTTATCAGACGCGTCGTTTGTTGTCGACGATCTTCGACGAGCCATATCTCAACTTCGCGCACTGAAGCCTCCTGGTGACGGGAGGGTCTGTGGTCTTGGAGGACAGCCACTCAAGTGTCTGCGATATGATGGAGACCGCGATGTGCCTCACAGGCTATCTGCTGTGAAGGACGTACCCACTTTTCATCAAATACTTCTCAGCCAAGTGGCATTCCCAAGCCGGCTCCCTCGGATCCTGCAGATTGCAGACAAAGTCCTTTCAAAACACTACGAAATACGCTTTGCTCATTCGGATCTCAATTCCACTAATGTTCTGATCAAGGATGGTCGTCTGGCCGCCATTATAGACTGGGAGATGGCAGGTTGGTATCCTGAATATTGGGAGTATACTATGCTTCATTTGCAGAACCGAAATCGCAAGCCACTCATTGCCTTCTGGAAACATGTCAATCCATGCGGTCAACGGTACGAAGAGGAACTGGAGTTCGAGAGAGCATTGTGGCATAGCTCGGGGCATACGTTTGTGCCTCCTGGGGTCATCGACGACGATCCTTACGATATTCCCGTCGAATAGAGATTGCAATTATGTACGCGACGTTTGCATGATAACACGATTGGTCATTCCACGACCAAACTTCCACTGTCTTTGCTACAGCCCCCAGAATCTGCCTCCCTTTGCGTCCCTTTGTACTACTTGTACAGCAGCTTGTTTATCTTTACAAGGCCGTGTTTTAACCAGGCTACTGTTGAGCTGACTCTACCTGTAGTGGATTCTCCCTGCGGATTCGGCTTTGGTTAGCGCAGCTCAGACACCGTTCCGCACCATTGCGTGGTGAAGGTCGTGATTTAGAAACAAGTTGATCTACGAGTCCGGAATCCTGCCTGTGATTACAATGAGCAAATGGAAGCTCGCGAAATTCCCCCTGCTCTGAGTCTCTTGATGTTGCCTATTTAACATGTCTAAGTCTTGCTTTCATTTTGATTTTCTTTGCCATCTTGCATGAATCGAACCCAGTTGACTAAAGTCTAGGCCACTGTTTGTCTTTGTTTCATCACGCTATGCTTCGCTCTGCCATGAGACACACTCCCGCGTCGTCGCCAATGGTGACGACGTCGGCTCTGCCCTCTACATCATCCACTTCGACACCAGACAGAGTTCTGTCCCCGTCGACTTCGCCGTCAGTGATGGACTCGAGATCGCCGCTGTATACACCCAAGGTCTCGTTCGACACCTTCGAGAACTCCTCAGCAGCCATGTTCTCGTTCACACTATCCTCCGCATCAGCATCGTATGTGCGCACACCGGCTACGCGGGTATTCCTTTGCGCCGCCTCTCCGGATGAGTCGGGGCGGAAGGCACTGGATTGGGCGCTGGAATCGCTTGTGCAGGACTCGGACGAGCTGGTCGTTTGCCGTGGAATTGAAGAAGACGATTTATCGGAGAGAGACCACGATGATATCCGGGATGAGGCCCGCAAATTGATGAAGGGCATCCAAGAGCAAGCCATCGCGGAAGACCCCACCCGACGCATCTCCATCCACCTCGAATATGTCGCGGGCAAGGTTCCTGACACCCTGGACCGCCTCATCGCTCTCTACCGGCCTGATTCAGTTGTTGTTGGCACTAGGGGGCGCAAGTAAGTTGTCTTCCAGTGCTTAACCTTACGGCCGGTACTCATCCTCTGTGCGGTAGGCCATGGCAAACGCTGACCACGAAAGGGGCCATGGGGTCTGTTTCGCGATATGTCCTCATACATTCCCCCGTACCCATTATTGTCGTTCGCCCCGACCGGAAGGTTAGGAAGGGCGTTGAGAAACGCAAGGCCGATCCCAAGCGCGGCACACACTTTGATTAGCCTTCTTCCACAAAGTTCCATTTCTCCCCTCACTATCTGCTTCTATCTACCTACGTATTGTCTATAATGGTTCTCCGTATTGCGATATTTTGTGCCCGTATAGTGATTGGGCACAGATCGACGGACTGATTGTCTACATACATATACAGTGTATCAAGTACTCATTCTCGAATTTCATTGAGCAGGCGGGGACTGTCGACGCATTTCTACCTCTCGTGGTGGGGGATCTAATGTCTGTTTGCCTCACACATATCTACTTTCGCCTCCTCGCCGCGCGGATTTCTGTGTATACACGCTAAATTGAACCTGTTTTCACCTCAACTTCCTACATGTACACTCGAGCTCAACCTATCTGTGCACACTGAATAGAAATATCCATGATTGCTTGCTGAGGCGCGCTGATGGCGGAAAGCACATCAAACGGATCATTGATCGCATAACGTGGAGGAAAGCAATATTGCCAGGAACGGTGAACTCTGCCTCTTACCTTCGTTGCCCAACACTGCGGGGCACAGGAAACAGCTCTTTCTTTGTTTTGTGCTAATATTGACGCGACTGGAATACTTTATACCCGGATTTTAAGAACGCTATACCAAGGAACGCGGTGCCGTGCGTAATGCCTCCGAAGGAATCTCCAGCAGACGAAAAGCTGAACCGCGATGTGGCAACCGGTTCGTTTGCAGCAGACTCAGATATCCATGCATCTCCTGGTGCGTAATGGCGTGCAGAGCTTACTTTGATTTGACCCACATAATGACAGTATTACCCGTCTTGTGCTACTGCTTCGCATCCATTCTTATGACTCTCGTTAATAAAGTATGTCTCCCCACGTCCTGCATTGCGTTCTCTCATATGCGCGGACAGTTTGTGGTATCCGGAGCACAATTCTCCATGACGTTCCTTCTCCTTGCAATACAGTCTTCGGTCTGCTCGATATGTGTCCTTCTCGTCAAGCGAATGGGCATCATATCATTTCGCGCGTTCGACTCCAAAGATGCAAAAGCATGGTTCCCAATCAGCTTCATGCTAGTGTTTGTGATATACACGGGCTCGAAGAGTCTGGTGGGTGCTCCGTGCGGAAGGCTCAACGTCTGCTGATATTCGCGAAGCAATACTTGAGTATACCAGTCTACACCATCTTCAAGAACCTCACAATCATTCTCATCGTATGTCGAATTCACGCGTTCATGGACGCGTCCTGATGGTTGAAGGCATATGGAGAAATGATTTGGTTTGGAGGAAAGGTGTCCGCATTGACATTTGTGTCGTTCGTGTTCATGGTAAGGATTCTCACACTGAACTCTCTTCGTGAATAACATTTTGTCTTTCAGGTCGTGTCTTCTGTTATTGCAGCTTGGTCGGACATCTCTGCAGTTACCAGCACGGCGTCTGTCACATACGGCATGAACCTCCAAGGCTTGAGCGCCATGTCAAATGCTGTGTACAAACTCAACATCGGCTACCTATGGATGCTCATCAATTGCTTGACGAGTGCGGCCTATGTTTGTCTTCTCTCCACCGCGTCTTCTAGTGCTCCAGCTGACATCAAGGACGCAGGTACTGACGATGCGAAAGAGGATAAAAGTGACCGGGTTTACCGACTGGGACTCGATGTTTTATTCAAACGCACTTGGTGTGCCCGTGCTGGCGGTGTTCTCATTCATTGCTGAGGATTGGGGTGCTGAGAACCTGAAGCGCAACTTGTAAATCCCTCCCCAACCATCACAGACGTCTCTGTACTGACGGGTTGCTCGCCAGTCCTGAGGAGACGCGCAACTTCCTGTTGATGATGATAGTGTTCTCTGGCACTGCTGCGGTGGGGATATCGTATACGACGGCGTGGTGCATACGCGTAACCAGCAGCACGACATACAGGTATGGTTATCTGCGCTCCTAAGCATCGAGTCCACATCAATGCCAAGATTTTTTTCTGACGGATTTCGCAGTATGGTCGGCGCATTAAATAAATTGCCTGTGGCAGCCTCAGGGATGATGTTTTTTGGCGACCCCGTCACCTTGGGATCCGTATCTGCCATCGGTGTTGGTTTCTTTGCTGGGCTGTTGTACGCAGTGGCCAAGAACAACCAGAAGGCAACGGAGGCGCATTCGAAGGCACAACCTATCATTCCTCTTAACAATCGAAGCTCATGAAAGGTCTATCGTGCTCGAAAGGATAGAGGGTGCCATGGGGAACGTACGGGTGGGTCAGGCAGAATGATTGGAGTGGCGGATTTTGGGGAGAGGCGCTGGGCGGATATGCGATATCAGACGGAGATGCGGCGTTAATATTCTCTTCGACGCGTTGTACGAACTAGGAGGCAGTTGATTTGCTCGGCAACTCTGAGTAGCATCGTAGATCTCATCAATGGTAATTGCCTTTTAGGTGGAATTACGATCGACTTCCTCTTGGCTTCCTTCCACCACCATCGACTTCTACCGTCGTCTATCTTGTTTATTCTCGCGTTGTACTAGCTTTCTTTTACCAAGATGTCGGCGACTACAGCGGGACTGCATCCCGCGCGACTTGCGGGCACTGTATGTGGTCCGAGCTGCTGCCAATCGTTCAGGCCGACTCACAAGTCCTTCTAGTTTGCGCCCATCCCATCCGCACCAGGAACTCCCATCCACAGCATCCAGGTGTGTACCTACATCCCAGAGGGGTCGTTCAAGCGCATACATGACATGGTCCATCTCGAGCGCGTTGGCCGGCCCGGATGCCAGCCCCAGAACTGACGAAACGGATAGACGATGCGTAGGAAGTCTGCCGGGCACGGAGGTCCTCTCACGAAGATCCTTGTTGCGAACCGTGGAGTATGTTGTCCCCCGTAAAGCGCGCCCTCCTTGACACTGACGCGTCGTTCAGGAAATTGCCATCCGCGTCTTCCGCACCGCCCACGAGCTCGCGATGCACACTGTTGCCATCTATTCGTATGAAGATCGCTTATCGGCGCATAGACAGAAGGTGCGCAACGCGCGCGCGCGTCAACTCCAATCCCATACTAACGCGGCACACTCTAGTCTGATGAAGCATATCAAGTCGGCAAAGGGC
Organism: Cylindrobasidium torrendii FP15055 ss-10; assembly: GCA_000934385.1. NCBI lineage: Eukaryota > Fungi > Basidiomycota > Agaricomycetes > Agaricales > Physalacriaceae > Cylindrobasidium > Cylindrobasidium torrendii. The sequence goes on from KN880463.1 coordinate 138,613, forward strand.
TTACACCTGTCGGGGCTTATCTGGCGCAGGACGACATCATCAGAGTGGCACTCGAGCATGGCGTGGATATGATCCATCCAGGGTGTGTTACTCCCTCGATGGCAGACAGAATGCCAAGACTGACAACACGCGAATCCATCCAGCTATGGTTTCCTTTCCGAGAACGCAGAATTTGCGCGCAAGGTCGAGCAGGCTGGCATTGCATTCATCGGCCCGTCCCCGGAAGTCATCGACGGTCTTGGTGACAAGACGAAGGCGCGCACCCTCGGTCCGTAATTCCCTTTCCCCCTGTCCACCGACCTGACAGCTCCCTGTAGCCATGAAAGTTGGCGTGCCGGTCGTACCGGGAACTCCAGGACCCGTTGGAACATACCAGGAGGGTGAGGCCTTCATCCAGGAGCACGGATTCCCAGGTGTGTACTTCGCTATATCCTCAGCTTCATTGGCTCACTTCCTGTTCAGTCATTATCAAGGCGGCTATGGGTGGTGGAGGCCGCGGCATGCGTGTCGTCCGCGAACAGGGCGAATTCGCTTCATCCTTCGAGCGTGCTGTCTCCGAGGCCAAGTCTGCCTTCGGTGATGGCACCGTGTTTATTGAGCGTTTCCTCGAACGTCCACGCCACATCGAGGTCCAGCTCCTCGCCGACGCCGAGGGCAACACAATCCATTTGTTCGAACGTGACTGCTCCGTCCAGAGGCGTCATCAGAAGGTCGTTGAGGTCGCCCCGGCCACCCACCTGCCAGAAGAAGTCCGTCAAGCCATCCTTGGGGATGCCATCAAGCTTGCCAAGAGTGTTGGCTACAGGAATGCTGGTACCGCGGAGTTCCTCGTCGACCAGATGGGTCGCCACTACTTCATCGAAATCAACCCACGCATTCAGGTGGAGCACACCATCACTGGTACGCCGATTGCAAACACGTTGCTCGCATCTCTAATACATTTCCCCATATAGAGGAAATCACCGGCATCGATATTGTTGCCGCGCAGATCCAGATCGCGGCTGGTGCTACCCTCCCTCAGCTTGGTCTGACTCAGGAAGCCATCACCAAGCGCGGTTTCGCTATCCAGGCCCGTATCACCACTGAAGATGCTGCCTCCGGTTTCCAGCCCGACACTGGCAAGATCGAGGTCTACCGCAGTGCCGGCGGAAATGGTGTCCGTCTTGATGCCTCCTCCGGCTTCGCAGGTGCCCAGATTACGGTACGCAAGATAGCGGTCGCCCCGCCTCAGGAAACTCATCTTTCCATAGCCCCACTACGACAGTCTGCTTGTTAAGTGCACTGTCAGTGGCACCACCTATGAAGTCGCCCGCCGCAAGATGTTGCGTGCTTTGGTCGAGTTCCGCATTCGCGGTGTCAAGACTAACATTCCCTTCCTGTTCCGCCTTCTTACCCACGATGTCTTCATTGGAGGAAAGACGTGGACAACGGTAAGCACCGAGAGAGGACTAAACCATATGTATATTTTAACTCACGGTTCTCCAAGTTCATCGACGACACTCCCGATCTCTTCAAACTCGTCCAGACTCAAAACCGTGCGCAGAAGTTGCTCGCATATCTCGGTGATCTTGCTGTCAATGGTAGCTCCATTAAGGGCCAAACTGTGTGTTCCTTCCTGCGTAGTAGATTGACGCGCTGACCTCATTTTTAGGGAGAGCCTGGTCTCAAGGACGATATTGTTATTCCCAAGCTTCAAAACCCCGAAGACCCCGACGGCCCACCTGTAGACACTACCCTGCCATGCCAAGTTGGATGGCGCAACATCATCGTCGAACACGGCCCAGAGGCGTTCGCCAAGGCTGTCCGCGAATATCCTGGCACGCTCATTATGGACACCACCTGGCGTGATGCCCATCAGTCCCTCCTCGCTACCCGTCTGCGCACTATCGACATGGCCAACATTGCCAAGGAGACGAGTTACGCTCTTGCAAACTCGTACAGTCTTGAGTGCTGGGGTGGAGCTACCTTCGATGTCGCGATGCGCTTCCTGTACGAGGACCCTTGGGAGAGACTGGTATTTAATTTCTTGTCTTCCAGGGTTTCCCGCTAATGCATTTGTGCAGAGGACTCTCCGTAAGCTTGTGCCCAACATTCCCTTCCAAGCTCTCGTCCGTGGTGCCAACGGTGTTGGTTACACTAGCTATCCGTGCGTCCTATGTTGCTTTCATGCCGTTGGTCGACTGAGCTGGCTATAGTGACAACGCAATCTACGACTTCTCCAAGAAGGCTGTCGAGAACGGTCTCGATATCTTCCGTGTCTTCGACTCGCTCAACTACTTTGAGAACGTAGGTATCCTTCTTTCCCACCATTGTACGGGATTTGACGACACATACAGATGAGACTCGGTATCGATGCCGCAAAGAAGGCAGGTGGTGTCTGTGAAGCTGTCGTGTGCTACACTGGGGACGTCGCAAGTCCCAAGGAGACCAAGTACACTCTGGCCTACTACCTCGACTTTGTTGAGCAGCTCGTGAAGGAGGGCATCCACGTTCTTGGTATCAAGGATATGGCTGGACTTCTCAAGCCTGAGGCTGCCAAGCTGTGAGTATCCACCCCGCGCGAATTGGGAGCAATACTAACAATTTTCCAGTTTGATTGGTGCCATTCGTGAGAAATACCCTGACCTGCCTATTCACGTCCACTCGCACGATACTGCCGGTATCGCTGCTGCTAGCATGATTGCATGCGCCCTTGCTGGTGCTGATGTTGTTGACGTTGCCATCGACAGTGAGTATTTTCGATGCTCTTGATGGCTCCATCTCACCTGTTGTAGGCATGTCTGGTCTCACCTCACAGCCGTCGATGGGTGCCGTCTGCATGGCTCTCGAACAGACCAAACTCGGCACAGGTATTCGCTACCAGGATATCCAAGCACTCAACCTCTACTGGACCCAAGTTCGCGTGCTCTACTCTTGTTTCGAGGCCAATGTCCGCGCCTCTGACTCAAGTGTCTTCGACCACGAGATGCCTGGTGGTCAGTATACCAATTTGATGTTCCAAGCCTCCCAGCTTGGACTTGGCACCCAATGGTCGGTCATCAAACAAAAGTACATTGAGGCCAACGAACTTGTGAGTTCAACGCGTTTGGACAGGAAGTGCACTCACTCACACACTCACTAGTGCGGTAACATCGTCAAGGTTACACCGTCCTCCAAGGTTGTCGGCGACTTTGCGCAATGGATGACTTCGAACAACGTCACCAAAGAGGAAGTCCTTGCTCGTGCAGAGGAGTTCGACTTCCCATCATCTGTCGTCGAATTCTTCCAAGGCTACCTTGGCCAGCCGGTCGGCGGTTTCCCCGAACCTCTTCGTACCAAGATCATTCGCAACAAGCCAAGAATCGATGGACGCCCGGGTGCGACCATGGAGCCGCTTGACTTCAAGAAGATCAAGGCTGAGCTGAGGGCCAAGTTCGGAAAGCACATCTCTGACGCAGATGTTGCCTCGTATGTGATGTACCCGAAGGTCTTTGAGGAGTACCAAGGCTTCCTAGAGAAGTACGGTGACCTGAGGTGAGTTTTCATGTCTGTCATGAAGAGCAAAGAAATTCATGCATGGTTAGCGTTATCCCCACTCGCTACTTCTTGGCGCGCCCCGATGTCGGCGACGAGATGCACATCTCTATCGAGAAGGGAAAGACCCTCATTATTCGCCTCATGGCTGTCGGTCCTGTTGTTGAGGGCCAGTCGCAGCGTGATGTGTGGTTCGAGGTTAACGGCGAGGTAAGGGTTCAAATTACTGATGAAGTGTGATGCTGACGGCATGGTTTGAAGGTTCGCGCGCTGGCTGTTGAGGACAAGAACTCTGCGGTCGAAACTTTGTCTCGGGAGAAGGCGACGAACGAGCCCGGCTCTGTCGGTGCGCCGATGTCTGGTGTCGTCGTCGAGGTTAGGGTGAAGGAGGGTGCAGAGATCAAGAAGGGCGACCCTGTTTGCGGTGAGTGTCTTTACGTGAGCTGGTGGGCGTCTGTGGCTCAACATGAAATTTTCCCTTCAGTCCTAAGCGCCATGAAGATGGAATCTGCGGTGACTGCGCCGGTGTCCGGACATGTGAAGCGTGTTGTCGTTCATGAAGGTACGCAACGCTCCTCTCCGTATACTCTGGGTGCTTACAAAGGATCTGTGTAGGTGACTCTATCGCGCAAGGCGACCTCACCGTGGAAATTGTGCAATAGAAAATGAAGCCCAAGTTATCGAATGTAGTTCTAAAAACATAAATGCCCGCATCAAGTGTTGTACATATTTCTATCTTGCAATTTTTATATTTGTACTGGTTCTTCATTGGAAAGTCATAGGCATTACAGGCATACAATCATTTGGTGCTCATCGCGAATGCAATTCGCGTATGTAGCCTTACATTTCGAATCTTTACCGTGAACAGCAACGGGATTGATTGTCACACTGCGACTGTGTTGCTGTCGGGTACATATTGCAATACAGAGCGTGTATTGCAATACAGAGCGTGAGAATGGCTCAGTTATCTATCTGGACGCGCGGTAGATTCAGCTTGCGCAGCGGGACTTTATGACCTCGTTCTGCCTTCCGTTCGTCCAGCCCATGGAAAAAGAGACCCACTTGCATCCACAGGGAATTCTTCGTATCAACAGCCTATGTCTGCACAGTACCACTACACTTAAGGAAGCACTTGCACCTTAGTGGGCGATAGCTAGGAAGATGGACTGGTGTGTGGAAGGGGAGGGCTAGTTCAAGGAACTGGACATTCATTGAGACGACTCCGAGGAGGAAGATGGAGAGCGCCTTGATACGAGGAGAAGCCTGAGACTCAATGAAGGATGCATCAATGTGAGGGCAAGGAGGATTAATCACGGATGGTGTGTTTTGTATGGCCGCAGGCTGTGGAAGGAGGGGGATGGTGTGGGAGTTTGGGTATAACAATACGAGATACGGTGGAACGTGTGGGAAGTGGGAGGTGGGCATTCGAACGTGGGTGTATACTTCACAAGATATGTATGGCTGCATATAGTGCTATGAATAAGAAACGAGGGTAGTAGCGTTAAGAGTCGAGTGTCGTGGAATGGGGACGGAAGCGCAAAGGCGTGGAACAGAAGTGAAGTGTTGTTCGAGCTAGTGTTGACATTGAGATCCAGTCTAATGAATGTAGACACAGTTGGGGTGGTATTATACTGGCTAGAATGAAAGCACGGTAAATACATTCATTACTATGTATGTACTATGTGAAGGTTCTCAAAAGAACAATCGTAGCTGTCGGCAACCGCGGATGACGAAAAGAGACAAGGTTGTGCTGGGAAACACCGGAGACATTGTTGTAAACTCTAAGTATGTCCAATCATGCTATACATTCGAAGAAGGCTCAAGGACACCTTTGCGGCGCCGTCAAGAGCTTGCCTAGCCATTTGGCACAATCAGATTTGCTTATTTTGCTAATAGTGCTGGGTGTTTGTTTCGTGGAAGCGGAAGGGTGGCTCTGTGTTCATGACTACAACTCGGGAATCAGCTCGGGCATCGCGATTTCATGTGTTCATGGCGACTTCATACACACTTTACAGCAAATCGACCCTGTCATAGTATCAACGAGTTGGGATATAGTATCCCATCACATTGATTAAAACAAACGTCGAAAGTGGACTCCCAAACTGCGTCGACCTCAGCATACACTGTCTGTCTGGTCCCTGCAGCGGCGGGGCATGCGTGTCCCACGTCGTCGTCGCATGGGCCAACTCTCCAGCAATTCGGAGAGCTCAGAGCTGGCATTTCCCGATTCCGGGCTCCACTACGTGGGAAATGTACCTGGGATGCAATGTCAATAATACATAACTAATGTCACTGGTAAGTTTAAATGTAACCTGGGCTGCAGAGAAGTGCAGGGTCGAAAGTCTTCGCACTCTGTCCGAGGGTGTTGAGAAGGACGAGGCTTTGGATGCCTATGAATACTGTGTAGTATACTTGACTGCTAGAGTATTGAAGGTCAGAGAACGGCTCGAGGTGCGGACGCTGTCGCTGGTCGCCAGAGAGGCTTCTCAACGTAGCGGATTCGGGGAGAAGCGTATTGAGGACCCATACAGGACACTCGGCTCCGCGGATGGTAGCAAGTTCAGCTATTTGCGCAGGCACGCACCAACAACTGGGATGGTTCAACTTGTTATTGAGGCGTGTGAGTTATCACCGTTTGCCGTCACGCTCGAATAATTCCATTACAATACGAAGGAAAGATACGGAGCGGAACTCATAGATATACTGAATTGATCAAGCTTCCAGCGCCTTGGGAATCTAACCCAGCTTGCTTTGGGAGGTGGCGCTCGTGGGGTAGGACTTCCACCGCCGCCTCCTATGCTAACAAGGATCCAAACGTTCTGAGAAAAATGGACCTCTGTACGCCGAGCTTGAGAAGATGGAACTAACACCAGAGCAGTTTAGTTGGGAGGTGAATTTTGAGTGGCGTTGGGGTCATGTACACGCAATGAATGACTGCGATCTTTCTCGGCTGGGATGGGGATGCGCCAAAAAGGTTATCGAATGAACTCGGAGTTCGAACTATCTCGGATCTACGCGAGACGATGGTGCGCGCCAGGGTGTATGCTGGGGGCGCGGTCGTCGACGATAGAGCGCAGAGAGTGAAAGGCGTCTGTCTATCGATGGTCAGAAGTCTTCACACTCCGGCTCTCGGATCTATCCATTTTCTTCCCATTGTCACGCTTGTAAAGCCGCTCAAATGAGCGTGGGAAAATACTCGGGCGTACGTGATCCCAATTTGGAAGGCGCGCCTCTAATTGTCCTTGTTTGGACAGAACCTCCGATTGATCTCTCATCTCTCGACTTGTTCGAACGAAAAAACGGTTTAGTCTACGATGGTGCGCTGCGCGCTATATGCGGAGGATGACTGCGATGCTTACCAAGCCTTCAATGTAGCCTCCACCAAAATCCAAGGGCGGCAAAATGCTGTCGCTCGTCAACTGGCGGCTGAAAGTGACGATCAACGATGGGCGCGCGCTGACCGGCCAGATGCTCGCGTTTGACAAGCACATGAACCTCGTATTGGCCGACTGTGAGGAGTTCCGCCGGGTGAGGCAGAAGAAGAAGGCAGGCGAAGAAGGGCCAGCACCAGAGCAGGAAATCAAACGAACCCTTGGACTCGTCATTCTCCGCGGCGAGAGCGTTGTCAGTCTCAGTGTAGAGGGCCCGCCACCGGCACAGGAAGAGGATTCGGGAAGCGCACTGCCCGCGGGTCCGGGTCGTGGAATGCCCGCAGGTCGTGGAATGCCGATGATGCCGCCAAGTGCGTTTTTGTGCTTTCTTACCTTCGCGCTGCTTTTGACTAACCCGGCGCTTTTCTTAGTGGGCGCCCCGGCGATGGGACGACCTCCGATGGGATTCCCGCCCGGTATGTCTGGACCGCCGCCTGGCTTCAGGCCGCCTGGTATGCCGCCCGGTATGCCTTTCCAGGGCCCGCCTGGTTTTGCTGGTCCACCACCTGGGTGTGTGATTTCAATCCGATGATTATTATGAAAGCACTGGCTGACGACAGGATGACAGATTCCAACCTCCTCAGTAAACTCTTGGAACTACTTTGTCAACCTGTTGTATCATTTGCTCACCGAATTCCATGCTCTTATGCCCGTGCATTCCACATTCCGGTGGAAATCATCACGCAACCGCACGCTTTAGCGTTCCTCTCTGCGAGTGAGTGGTCACGGTCGCCATCCGTGAGTGACGGAGTGTAAGAGGGCTGAGAGGACTCACAAGACTCGCGCCACGATGTTATGCGTCCGTTTTGGGATACCATTCAGACCTGTGTGTCAGCGCGCATACTACCATACCACAAATGGCCATCCGTGGCTGGGTGGTGGCGTCAGCGTCGCAGTAGAGGATATCCCGCTCGATACGATACCTCAGCTCAATCTATCATCGGCGTAGCTGCGACTTGTCCATTCCCTGAGCACTGCAGCGGTGCCACCTGGATGGATGGTGGTTAGTGCTAGCACAGAGTGGCCCTGTCGTTATTGCCAGTGCTTTGGTAGGTTTTTGTGTGGCCGGCCGCCGCCTCTTTGCTCCTCCTCCTGGCGCTGGGATGGCTGTCAAGTGCTAGTGCAGAAACTGAAGATCTCAAGGGGAACCTCTACTACTCTTTTTCAAGCTCAGCCACGAGACAGAGATACTGACTATGTAGCACTGAGAGAACTGCACAATGGGCCCTTATGGGCGGACTACCGGCGGAACGAGAAGAACTCACCCTGGCTACTACATACCTTACAGGACTCCGGATGGTGGGTCACACAAGGACCCTCATCTTGTTATGCCAAGCCAGCAGACCATTACTTTCGTCTGCATCTGCACCTTCGTCTTCGTGAACTCGCTGTGCGATCCCATCCCCAGCGACAGTAAGATTGGTGGCTACGACTGTATTGCTTGCATTGAACACTGAACATGGCCCACACCGTGTTTTGTTCTCGTGAGGAGGTCACGCATACGATGCTGCGCGAAATCGTAACATGGGCTTCACGTTGACCGGTCGAAGCTAGCCACCCCCCCAAAAAAAGATGGGCGAAAGGGGAGGGGACAGCAGTGCGTGCAACGTGCTCACAAGTGGAAAGGTCACACATCCAAAATTGTGCACAGCTTTTACGCTTTGACGTTTACTACTGTAATTTCAATTTTCAATATAAAGCGGGATGAGCGGGATGCGGGACCGAGTGCACAATTGAATGGGACGGAAATGCGGCCTGCGGGATTGACCGTTGACCGACAAAACTTACTCTGAATATTGTATTCATCGCGGGTGTGTATTGCAACGCAACCGCGCCTTCTGCGAACAATATACAACTCCGACTTTGCATTCATTCAATCAGTCGCAGTCAGACCTTGTCGGGATTCAACCGCCCGCCTCGAAAAAGAGAGAGGGACGCGGGATGGCGTTATTTCCAACTGTCTCCCAGGGCTGCAGGGACGTCGAGGCGCGGGAGATTCCGTGCTTATACGCTCCCTCCCGCGGGAGCAAAAAAAATGAGAACGGATTCAGGACGCATCAATCAGGTCTATACATATATTGTGTCGGGAAGATGCGTGCAATGCGCGGTTCGAAAGAGAAGGAAGTTGGAGAAGATGATGCGAATGTTCGGTGGCCGCCCGAGCATGCATAACACACGCATAATAACAGAAATATAAAATCATTAGAACAGCAAGTGATACTGCAATGCCAAGGTCTGTTGGTTGGTCGTGCGAAAACCAGAGTACAGTATATGATATCCACCGACACCACACACAAGTCCTCAGCGCCATCCTGCCAAGACCGCGAACCTGGCCTGAGCTTCTAAGTAATAACTGCAGGGACTCGCTGATGGTGGCGCCGCCGTGAACAGCAGGCAAAGTCCGGACGCGTACAAATCTGAGTGGCGTCACTGAGAGGGATACCGTGACGGTACGGCCATCCTCGTCAGCAGAGAACAATGAGCAGGGGAGAGAGAATAATGGCCCCATGGAAGCAGAAGGTTCGAGAATAATGGTCCCACGGACCCAAATGTGCCTCCATGGGTGGGTTTGGCGTCTTTTGGTGGCGCGCGATACTGCAGATCAGAAGTTGACGAACACAACGTCCGATCGCGTCACTGCACACTGCGCACACTCCAGGTCGCGAAACGCTCCAACGGCAGACTGCGAAAACGACAGTCAACATTGCGCAGATTGGTACAGTACATGGGGGTTATGGGTTTTGTTTGTTGTGGGTGCGTATCTTCTATGTCGGAGGTGGGGGGTAACTAGTAAGTAAGTAATGAAGGTATGTAAGCCCAGAGAGTCCAGTTAAATATGTGAGTGAGATTTGATCCTGATGTGTGCCGTGGTGTGTATGTGGTATGCCAAAAAGGAAAAGAGTAAGGGAAATAAAGCTACAAGGGAGGAGGGAAGAGTGGGTAGGGTCGTCCGTCTACCGGGGCTGACGTCCACGGAAGGCAGGGTGGTCTTCGCGCATGAGCACGACCGGCTGCGGCGGTGGCTGCGTCGGTCGTAGGCGTAGGCCGCCAAACTGGATCTGTAGAGGCTCGCGGTGGCTGGGGTGCTTGATGTCAATGGACTGTGAGATAGAAGAGGATGATGCTTCTTCTGGAGCTGGATCTTTTCTGTCCAGCCACCATGGATCGCTTGGACACTCCACAGGCGAGCTGCAGACGGAGGACGAGGGTGTGAAGGAGTCGGTCGAGACAGAAGGAGAGAGCATAACTGGTGCCGTAGGCAAAGGGCAGTGCAGTCGTCGGGCGAATTGAGCGATCGTGGAAATGAAGGTCGAGTGCGTCTTGAGCGGCGCAGGGCAGGAGAAGCGTGGTGTTGGATGGCTTTCTGGCTCAGGCTTGGACATGCACACCGTCGGGGGAACGCACCGCCGCTGCTGTAGAAGCGCGGGCGGCCGCCGATAACCGCTTTCTGGAGCAGCCTTTTCGGGTTCGACGTTCGCCCGCCATGCCTCGATGCGATCCAAACTGCCGGTCGATAGCTCGTCTAATGGGTAGTCATCCTCCTCGTCCTCCAGCGCAAAGTCATCTTCGTCCTCATCCTGGTGCCCAACCTCGCGGATGGAATGGTATATCGGCTCTTCGTCCTCGTCCTCTGCGGAGATGGACGTTGAAGATGAGAGTATATGGATGCTGGTGGGTAGTAGCAGCTTGGAATGTTGTGGCAAGCGGTTGTCCAGTCGCTGGTGAGCCGCTTTTCCACGGCATACGTCTGAACAATAAGCGTATGGGCCATCCTGTGGAATATTGATAAATAAGCATTGGCGAACACGGCGCGTTAAGGCGAACAGACGTACGAGACCGCGTTCGCAGGAGAGGCAGTAGTCGACGTTCATGGTGGAGGGGGGAGGTAGGGATAGATTCCGAGCCTGCATTCCTTCCTTTAAGTAAATAAATCTGAAGTGGCCAGATCGAGATCTGAGATTCATTGAATTCAATGTGCTAATTTTTTCTACCCCCATCTGGACAATCTTTGGCCCCATCAACTGCCTCGGCTGTCCCTGGTCACACACAAGCGTGACATCCAGACTCAACACCCCGAAACGGCTTCGTGTGTAGCAAGGACCCTGCGAAAAGGTGAGTTAGTTCAATACTGGCCGACGCCCCCCGCTTCCGAGCGCGCAAATCTGAATCGTCTGAGTTTTGCTTTCCGTAAGCCCGAATCGAGTCACCAGTCGGCGGTCTCTTTGCGTTTACGCATAGCGGCGCGCGCCTCCCACCCCAACCGAGCCTGGTACCCCGAACACGGACTGGCCCAGCCTCGAGCCACCTATAGCAGTATACCCAGTAAAATAAAAAAGAGAGAGAGAGTAGTGGTTCTGCTTCTTTGACCGTGTGTTCGCACCCACAAGCCCGTAGTTCGTCCCTAGTACTCGCCAACTGACCCTACTCCTTGAATAACCGGCCAACGGTCGAGGAGTATTGTTCTCTCTCTGTTCGATAATCGCCCTCCAGCGCCCTCGTTCGTCTACTACTCCACCTCAGAGCTGCGTGGATAGGCCAGCTCCTTCTTTTGCCCATAAAAGCCATACGGAGCCCACGCACTGGCCTGGGGTGGGTTTTGCCGTGCCTTGACGTCCTTCTCTGTGGAAACGCCGTGGTGGATTTTCTTGTACATAGTACACACCCAGCCCTAAGGCTGCGCTTCTTATTCGCACGCGTTTGTAGAGTTCATTGTCCTCGACGACCAAGTCTCGCCCTATGAATGTCCTTCTTTTGTTACCACATCACCTCGTACCACCTTGCATTGATGCTCTCGACCTCGTCGAGCGTGAGTATGGCCAGGCCGCGTTTTTTGGGGAGGGTAAAAAAACGACTTTGAAAGAACCGTTGATGCCATCTTCCGACCGGCCGTCGAGGATTGGCAACGGGCTTCAGATAAAGTATTACAGAGTGTCCCGTTGCACACTGTTCAGTTCGGTCGTCCGAATCCGAACAACTACACGACTTAGGTAAGCAGGCGCGTATCGAGGGTGCTCAACGGGCAAGCAGGTATTATACGATCTCAGTGCCAGTGTATTGAACATACAGGTCAGCGGGAGACGATGTGTATGAGTCGCCTTTATACAGTAAAAGTAACATTACAGCAGCTCATACAGTCCCCCAACTGAAAGTGCCGCAGATCCATCATCCCATGTTTAACATCCCAGTGTTCTCGCCCAAAAAACCGGCCTTTACTACTCCTACTCGGTCTTCTTAACTTTCTCGCTGGCTTCAACGGCCTTGACTGTCTCGAGGTCCGTACGATGCGCGTACTCTTGTCCGGCCTATCAAATCGGCCACGCGTCAGTAAACCACGCATACAAACACATACACAATACACATTTTGGGGGGTTTGTACCCAAATAGAAGAAAAGCCAAAAAGCAAGAGGGAGAGAGAAAGGACCGCACCTGCATGACGAGGATGGCACCCAGGCAAAGCGCGATGATGATGTTTCCAGCACTGAGCACGCGCAGTGCCTCCCCGCGTACCCAGACACTGTCTTCCGCGAGAGGCTCGACCACCGTGCGCAGCGTCGGCAGTGTTACGGTGAAGTACACCGCAAGCGCAAACACATACGCACCTATACAAACGCACACACATATCAATTTATGGTGAGAGACCGGTGCGACGATCCAAACGCACCGATACATGAACCATCAAAGAACATGGCACTCTCATCCCACTTGTGCAGCTTCGAAATCAACCCGACGAGTCCGATAAAACCGAACCCGTGTAGCATGTTCTGCGTGTATTCGCGTGAGAGAGCGCATCAGAATGAAATTGAGAAGATGTCAGTGGTACCTTGATAGCAGTCGGCGCCTTGTAAAACGTGGCGTAGAACTGGAACCCATCTTCCCGCACGGCATCGGTGAATTCGCCCCAGAGGATGCGTTGGTCTACCGTTAAACACACGAACAGTATGCCTGGAAAAGTGGGTATTAGTATCCACGAAATACTCACTCCCACATGAGGAGTACACGAGCAGCGCTTGCTTATCTTCCTTCCCCAAAAAATAAAGAAGAAAAACACAAAACCACACAAGAAACAAAGTACACGAACACACATACCTATGAAGAAAGAGACCGGACCCAGAACAAGCGCATGTCGGAAACCCATTCTGCTTCAACACGACGGCGCGAAGGATACCGTACTTCACCGGTTTCTGATCGCCACGACACGAAAACGCGGCCGGCAGTCACGTGATATATCCCCATCAGGGCTTTGCCAAAAACTCGTGTGGCGGACTTTCAAAACTTCATCAAGGTTGTGTGGAACAGTGCTTCGTTCTGGAAAATCTACGGTAGGTACCACATACATACCGATTACAGCGCCGATGCGTGCACACGATGGCTGGCCCGGATGACATCGTGCTCGAAGTGGCCTGCCTTTTTGTTGTTTGTGGTGTTGTCGTAAGGGTGAGAAAGTTGATGATGAATAGTGTGGACTTGGTCTCTCCTGTGGCAGAATCATGCACATCTCAATGGAAAGTTTGCAAATACTTACGGGGGGAGGAGCTTGTGTCGAAGCTTCACATGGCAAAGATGATGTGATTTGTTGGTCTGGAGTAGTAGACCCCTCCCACTCTCCGACTCAGGTTCTCGGACGTGGAAATCTTAGCAAGCAGCTTTGAGATGTTCAAAATCATATGAAGATTATCGCCTCCAGGCTAGGTTGTCTGTGAGCAATGCGAAGGGTACTTTGATCGCAAGTTCACTCGATGATGGACATGGCTTTATCTCTGGCTCTGCGGGCCGTATCGGTATGGATCCCACAGATGTCATGTTCCTTTTAGTCACTAGCAAATGGGAAAGCACGAGTGAATGTTTTCTTGTAATGCCCTTGTAACGGCAGGAAATTGGATATCGTGCCGCCACAAGACTCAACCAAGACGCGGTTCTAAAGTCCAAAGACATCGGTGGTCAAATAAATCAGAGTAGTGTATTTGTAGATGGAAAGTGCTCTCAAACGGATCCTCGTTTGCGCTGTAGACATTATCCATTCCTGACCCTCGACGAACTTCCACTTCGAGGTCGCCAAAGTCGAAGAATCAATCGCTCCCTTAAGTATGATATTTACAACATAGAATTCGGACGGCTGAACGCGAGCTAGAATGACACAGAAAGGAAAAACAAGAACGACCGTTTGTATCCATGTTATGAAAGGTAAAAAATGAAAATGAAAGAGATGTGACCGGAGACAACTTGTGTCCGTATGTATCTACAAGTCCAACCGAGGCGCGAAAAGATGGATGTATACATATGCATAGACGATAAGAAGGGGGTATAAACATAGCAGGGGACGACGACTTAATGCTACATTCCCATTCCAGAGTACTATCAGGACGACGCGCTGTCACCCACCGGAGGGTTGAACCCATCGAATCCCACAGGAGACCCAGTCGGTCGTGGTGTCCCGCCCGGTCGGGGCGACGCAGGGAGCCCCATCATCCTTGAATGCCTATGCCCCCGGTCCGACTGTGTCACCATCACATTTAGCCCTCTTGACGCTGCCGTCGCCGACGCTTTCGAAGAGGAGCCGTGCCCATGCCTTCCCTGCACCGGGGTATCTGGCGGCGACACCTCAAAATGTGGCTGCGATCCTTCTTCCTGCTCGACCTCTACCGTCACGTCCGCATCATCCCCGTCGGTATCGTCCACAACCGGCACAGCTGCACACAGATCAGCCTCTGAGCCCACTCCAGGGCGGAAAACTCACATTTCAGCGTGCGCCCATGTAGGCCCAAAAGTTCATCAGCTGCTCCGTCCGAGTATTGTCGACTATTCCTCCGGTCTTCATCCTCTGCCTCAATACTCGCCGTCGCACCCACATCGAACACCCGATTGAACTCCCCCAGCATCAGACTAAACACACCAGCTGGGATTCCAAGCGTCGGGCTGAACACAATCCCCACGTTCCTCATGTTCATCCTGTTCGTGGCCGAGTTCTGGACGATCAGAATCAGATGTGCTGTGAGCGCGCGCAGGAGGCTGTAGTTCGCTATGGGCAGCAATGCTATCAAACGCGCCAGCTCTCGTATACGATCGTTCGGGTCATTGAAGTCCACTACAACACCGTCAGCATTAGCTGGACAGAATAGACAAAACGTACCCATCACAGCGAGGAACCGCATATGAAGCTCCCTTGTCAGGATGCTAGTCGGTAATTCGCGCAAGAAGCTCTTCAAAAGCCCAGCAACAGCATGCACGTCCCAGTACTCATCCGATGCCACCAAATCAAAGTCACCATCTAACAGAAATCAATAACTGCAGAGTGAGAATTCGAAATTAGCGTACCAGTGTTGTACCTGTCCCGCAAACTTTTGACGACAGCTGAACTCCCGCTCATGCGATAGATGCCCTCCTCCTGGTCCGCTTTCTTAGCCTCGAGGTACTGTATGCACCTGAACACAATCGCGGGAAGGTGCGCGATAGTTGCCACCTCCAATGCATCCTCCAGCGGCACACCAAACACCGCTCGAGGTACGTGGCCAGGGAACGCCGGCATCTTCTCACTTCCTGCAAATCTGTGTTAATCCTAAAAGTAGACTGAATGTAATAAGACTGACCAGCAGCGGGCCTTCCGAATCCCCAGAACGATCTTGACTTTGCTTTTTCTCGTCTGTCGTTCGACGTCGTCGGCGGAGGCTCCGGCGTAGATGGGGCATCCTTTGGTCCTGCTCCGAATTTAAACCCTGCAGGGATAGGCGCGCCGTTCATGGGTCCAGATATTTTGCCTGGGGTGGACGTCTTCAATAGCCGCGGGTCCTTGTCCGGCGACGGCGTGCGATTGTTGGGCAAAGAATGTGTCGACGTAAGTGAAGGGTGGATTGACCGTCGTTCCAATACACGTGGACGCTCGCGCTCAGGCGAATCATGTCGCTTTGGTGGTGGCTGTGCACGTGGCGGTCGTGGTGTCTGCGGCTCAGCATAATGTCCGAGCTCAGAATTGGCGCGCTCAGGGAAGCCAGTGGCGTTTGAAAGTGGCGACGAGTCAGGCAGACTGGAAGGCTGCCCAGGCTGCATACGTTCAGCACGTCTGGAGTCGGGGAAAGGAACGTGGACGTCAACAGGCGAAGATTCGTGTAGTGACTTCGCTGGACTGTCGGATCGACTGTATTCGCTGTAAGGATTTGGGAATAGTTTGGGGTTGCTGGTATCGGAATGGTGCATGGGTATAGGTTGCGCTCGAGAAATGGAGATGTCGTCCTTGGATAATCCTCGGGACGGTTTCCTCGGTGTGCGCTCCCTGTCCACAGAGGGCGGTTGGTCGTACGAGGGTGGTATTGATGCCGTCGAGTGGGCCGGTGAGGCAGTCGGATTGTTGTTGTAGGCAGGTGGGGGTGGCTTAGAGCTAGAGGAAGAGGAAGATGACACCCCAATGGTAAGTGGTTCCTCGCTGTACGTGCCCGAGAAGTATCTGACGAGCATCTCGACCCAGCCGTCGCGTTCAATGTCACTCTCGGCACAGAGGACATGCCGTGGATGACTACCACCGGGTCCCCTCTTTGCCTCTACGACCAGGAAAGCATGTCGGTACTCCTTCTCGTCATCCCCACTAGCCGTACGATCCGAACGTTGTTGCCGCCCGATTTGTGCGCCGGTGATAGTGATGGAGCCGAGGTGAGTGCCTCCGCGCTAAGCCGTGTTAGTTTACACCTTACGATGGCCGATGCGTTACACATACCGTATCGTAATACTCCAGGACGGGGCCCTGCAGCACAAAGTACCGCGTCTTCCAGCCTCCGAAGTTCTTGCCGCGTTTCGTGAGATAGCCCTCTTTATGGCCGGTTTGCATAACGGGTTGGTTGGCATCTCGCATGATATCTGTAGTGAAAAATGCGATGACCTCGTCGTTGCTTCTCACAGGCAAGCTGATGAGGCTCTGGAGGTAGTTTTGTAGGATGGTCTGGAAGATATGTGAGTTACTAGGCTGCTGATATAGGGGAAGCAACGCACCTTTCGCTGGTCGGCTTTTACAGGTGCATGATCCTTCCATAACTTCCCCTCGGGCAATGGTGCAATCTTCTTTAAGAGGCTCCTGCCAGCACCGCTACGGATTCGCTGGTCGAGTACAAGGACGTCCGTATAGAGTTTCTCGACCTTCCAGCTTTCTTTGCCTTTTCCAGGGGAGACTTGCACGATGAAGGAGAGGACTTCTTTTCCACGTTCGTTGGGCCGTACAAATGAGTGAGAAACGTCGATAGAGGTATGTGGTAGGTCTCTTGAGAGCAAGGGTAGAGCACGGAATTGGGCCGAAACATTGGCTGTCTCTTGCATATCACCCGAGCGCGATGACTGCAGTGATGGCAGGTTCTGAGATTGCGTGGGTGGCTGACTTGACTCGGAGCCGTCATCTGCTCGTCGATGTTGCGATGAGGGCCAGGGCGGCGTTTGCTGATGCGCTGGCGGGGTCGACGGCGGAAGAGGAAAGTCATCCGCGGCCGCGCGAGTCTTGCGAAGCGTTGTCGGTGATGGTGTCCGTTGCTGTTGTGTAGTAGCCTGATCGGAGGCAGTAGCGGGTATTTCTTCCATCGCGAAGTCTGCGCCGTCGTCCGTTGCACTGGCAGTGTCGTCGTCGTTCATGTCCATAAATTCATTGTCCGACTGCGGCCCCGTAGAGTAGTTATCGTCTTCGTCTACATCGTCAGCCGGGGGCGGCGTTGTCGAGTCGTATCTAGCCAATGGAGATTTCTGCGCTTGTTGAGGAAATCGTGGGCTGGGAACCGGGGAATCGACCATGTTCGTGATATAATGTCTGGCCTCGTCGGGCAACGTAATGCGCGAGTCCCGGGCCTGGGCATCCTGAGCCGCGAGGAGGGCGGGAGATGAAGTCTGCTTAAGAGTGGGTGCAGTGCTCGGAACGGCTTCTTCTTCGGGCACAGATGATTGTACAATCTGCGGCGGCGCGGGCTGGATATGCGCAACGGAGCTGGACGCGCTAACACTCCGCATGCTTTCGGTTATGCTTGATTTCCGCGAGTAGACTGATGGACGAGAGCCAGAGGTGGTAATCGAGTCGTTGTGCGCATGTTGAGATGAATAAGGCGATGAGGCCCGGGTCGAATATGCCGAGGAGGACGATGTGCTCGGTAGAGAATCTGAGCGAGAGGGCCGTTGGGCTAGCGAGTTCTTGGAGTCGTTGGCGCCGTTCAATCGAGCCAATGTAGCCGGGTCAGGCGTTGGAGGTGGCTTAGATGCGTTCAACGGTTCTTGGGAGTGCGTCTGGTGCACAAAATGTTGGGCAGAGCGTGGCGTTGCTGCAAATAAGTCAATTGTGTGTTAATTAAGAGATTCAACTATACGCACTAGGCTCATCTGAATGGTGTCTGATCATCGCTGGTGCTCGTGTCGGGACGTCTCCATTGGTAGCCGTTGGTGCTGCTAGCGCTGGGCTACTAGATTTTGCGTGGAGGCCGTGGTGTTGTCGGTCTGAATGCGGGGTACCGTTAAGCACTGCAGCGAGTTTTGTTTTGTATGTCTCCCGGTCCCCTCGAACACGCTCGAGCTCCTTCAGAATTTGGTTGTAGCCTGCGCGTTGCTTCTCGATGAGCTTCCAGAGCTGGCTGTTCTGCGAAGACAGGACGTTGCGTTCGTTGAGAGCCTGCTCGAACGCAGCCATTACGGGATCTGGGGCGCCTTCGTGTGTTGAGAGCAGCATATCCATTGTGATGGCACCCGCCGCGGGTACAAACGAGTTCGTCGAGCCCGGGCCATTGAGTACGGGTATAGACGACGATGCCGGCGGCGGGGCGGAGCGTGACGACGATGGTACTGCCGGTGGAGGAGATGTGTGCCCCAACATCGCCTGTGGCGACGACGCAGATCGCGACGACGACGACGACATTTGAGAGTGTGTGGTGGAGGGGAGAGTGATCGGACACCACAGCCACAGGGGAAATCGAGTTGACTGTTGAACTTGCACGGCGATGCTGATGCGCCGTATTTTGACGCGACTTCGGCCCCGCCCAAGGTCGCTCGTCGCCCGGCTCAATTATTCGACCACTTTCGTCGCGACTCCCGCCACAGACGACAGTTCCCCGCCTCCGCAGAGACCGGAGCATGCGGTTATTTCGACATTCGATCTCTTTAGCATTGGTGGTATGGCCATTGGCCGATTCTTGTGCCACTGACCAACCCTACCAGTCGGGCCATCGTCGTCTCATACAGTCGGGCCTATGCGCGCTGGGAAGATCTTCATCAACGATTTAACACAGCTAGGTGTTCTACAGAAGGTCGGTCGACCCGCGGCTACATTAAGAGAATCCCGCTCATGAGATCAACAGGTCAAGTCGGTTAAGATTATGCTGTAAGTTCCATATTGTGTGCAGTTCTTCTTCGATGCTTAGCGACTAGTTATGGCTCTCTTGCTGCAACTGGGAAAGGGTTTGTTTTCCTCCTCTGATAGGGAATTCTCCCTGATAAGCTTTCTCAGCCATCATACTCCTCAGGCTATTCTTCTGGGCTTGGAAGGTTCTTGCTACACGTTCGTCTGCCAACTTCTTGCTCATCTCTCTCAGGCTCTGACCCTGAGACGATTGATACGGGTACTATCGAATCCCGCTATAATGCTATCTTGACCAACAAGACCCTTTCATTGGGTGGAGACCACACCATACATTATGACATGGACCGTGATATGCTTTGGCGCTGGG
Source organism: Cylindrobasidium torrendii FP15055 ss-10 (assembly GCA_000934385.1). Taxonomy (NCBI): domain Eukaryota; kingdom Fungi; phylum Basidiomycota; class Agaricomycetes; order Agaricales; family Physalacriaceae; genus Cylindrobasidium; species Cylindrobasidium torrendii. The sequence goes on from KN880463.1 coordinate 158,228, forward strand.
ATCAGGTTCTCAAGACTCATCCGAATGGTATGCGATTTAGCTGTTTTGGCGAGGACGGCGAGCTACTTGCCACAAATGAGTACTTCAGGTACTTACCCAATCAGCCCTCCGAAAATGCATTCACAAAATCAGTGTAGGAGGTGGCTTCGTAGTCAACGACAAGACGAAAGGTATGGAAACCAATGTCGTAGTTTGAATGTCTCTGACTGGGTCAGTCGATGAGAATCTGTTCTACAAGGGCGTGGACAAAACCGCTGTTCAGGCGGCTCGTCTTCACCAGTTGCATTCTGTGGCAGACCCTGCCATTGAGGGACCCGCCTCGTCCTCCGAGCAACATAGCGAACCTCCTCCAGTTATACCCCACCCATTCGATTCAGGCAGCAGCCTGTTGGCGCTTACCGAGAAACACAACGTACGCTCTCGTCGTCATTCGGCCGTAATCAATAACACTCTTCAGATGACAATAGCACAGATAGTATACGACAATGAAAAGTCGTTTGGATATTCGGACGAAGACATTCACGCAAAGGCACGCCTTACATAATCACAAAGAGATTTCATTTACCCGTACTACCCAAGGTTATGCGCATTTTCGATGTGATGGACGACTGCATTCGAACCGGGGTCATGGCAAAGGAACCTACGCTCCCTGGGCGCCTGGGTTTGCGCCGCCGTGCGCCAAAGCTCTACCGCCGCCTGACGCGGGGGTTCTATCCCGGCTTGATGGACGCAACGTCCTCTGCACCACGTATAACATCTGGTGATGACGAAGACTATCAGCGCATCGAGGGACCCCAAACTCTAGCATCGAAGAGAGCTGCGACGACGGGAACGACGATGGCTAACAGGCGTTTGACCCGCGTTACTGGCCAATTTGACCACATCCTGCAACCGTGCCCGCCGGTGTGTCTCCTTTATCGACCGACCAAGTGCACTACCTAATGTTGACGTCCAGAGAAAAGCTGGGACGAGCATGAATGCTATTGATTTTCTTTCGTGCTACGCCATTGCGGTAAATGAAGTGAACGCAAGCGGTGGCCGGATTGTCACTTCTCCGACGAATGGCGCCGCGGGTGTGATCCCAGCAGTACTGAAGTACATTATCGAGGTGACCTGCTCAATTACCATCTGTTTGTTGTGTTTCTCACAGCGTCAAGTTCATAAGCGATGACCCAGAGAAAGATGTGATGACCTTCTTGCTGACGGCTGCAGCAGTGGGCATGCTCTTCAAGCGTGGTAGCACTATCAGTGCTGCTGAGGGTGGATGCCAGGCCGAAGTCGGTGGTAAGTCTTTTCCACCGTGGCTCGGGTCTGATGTAGACTGATGTTTGACTTCCCAGTGGCGTGTTCAATGGCCAGCGCAGGGTTCGCAGCCTGCATGGGAGGTTCGCATTCTTTTTTCTATCTCCCGATTACACGTTTACAAATATGTATCCTTCAGCTAACCCGGAAACTGTTCTTCAGGTAGGCGCTTGAGTTCTCTCAGGGCATACTCAGAGATCTGACCCCCCGTCGCGCAGGCTGCTGAAATCGGTATCGGTAGGTCCAGACCTTTTTCAATCATTGCCATTGAAATCCGTCTCTTGCATCCGTTGTGCACCTTCCTCTTCGAATTCATTTCATTGTTTCAAGAATTGCGTTACTGAAAGGATTGACAGAGCACAACCTCGGGTTGACCTGCGACCCCATCGACGGTCTCGTTCAAGTCCCCTGCATTGTGAGCACCCTCATATCCTTCACTCATGAAGCGCTTACGAACATGACCATGAAGGAAAGAAACAGTCTGGGAGGTGGGCTTCTGAAATTTTGGGGTGCGGAAAGTGGGACTAAAACCAAAATGAACAGCGGTCAAAGCTATCACGGCGGCGCAATTGTCGATGGCGAGCGACGGCGTATATAGTGTCACGCTCGACGAGGCTATAGAGGCTATGCGCATAACAGCTGCGGATATGAGCGTCAAGTACAAGGAGACGAGTCTCTCGGTGCGTCTTCAACGTTGATTATCTTGACGTCCGAGTTGCTGACTCTTTTTGGTAGGGCTTGGCAGTAAGTCCATGCTCTGATGAAAGGGAATACACTCAGGCTGATAACTATGCATAGACGACCGTCAGAATTCCACTGACGGTGCCCGCCTGTTAAATCTGAGTTTAGCTGTGCTGGGATCTTTTCGCCTGGATACCATGGATAACTGGACATTATAGACAGATTGTAGCTATCTTCACAAGAGAACAAGATACAGGTGGAAAATGCAGACAGGAAAAAATGACTTTCGAGATTTTGCAGGCGAGTAAGGTCAAATGGCGGCCTCCACTTAGTTATTGGTTGTATCTGTCATTTTTTCTTTCTTTTCCAGTCATGCCTGTCGGGACTATCATGCTCGTCAAGCAATGCAGTGCCCTGCGCTTATTGAAATGGTACGGGCACCATGAGTAGAACCAACGAATATCCAGACGGTCGGAAGTAAAATATTTGATACATCAGAAATCATCATGTGGGAATCCCCTTAAAGTGACCGTTTTTCTTGAGAACGCGTCGAGGACACGAACGCAGAGATTGATTGATCTTTGACGATCGCGATTCGCCCATCATTCTGCACACGGTCATGTGACTGCTTTGGAGGAGGCGCCTCGAGGCTATCACCTTTGCTCCCTATAGAGATATCACGGTCACGTCTCGCCCCTGGCCGATCAAAGCGCCAATCTGAACCAAATAGCCCCTTCCAGATCCCAAAATCATATATAGTAGGGTCGAATGCAGAATGCCCCCCACGTAAATCTTGCGCTTAAACCACCACACACACAGCACTCGATTCACAAAATGTCTGCCACTCTTATCGCTGCACCTGTTGCCATGGGCCTCCTTGTCAGCCACGCCCCCCGCTGCAACTGCCTCACTTGCCGTCCATGCGCGGTCATTGACTTGCGGGAGGCTCAGGCTCGGGCTGCTGCCATCAAATACTACGAGACGAGAGA